>RHPI01000671.1:112936-130289 GCA_009103225.1 Chlorokybus atmophyticus
GGGGGTTCGTACATGCGTGCGAGCGCGTGTTCTCACTTATGTGTAAGTTGAGTTTATATATCACATCCTCATTGTGTCACACATAATGAGGTATGTTATGACTCGTATGTACGTAAAGTTAACACCGACAATAATTCCCACATCAGTGATGCATCGATAAATTGGCAAAAGCTTATCGCGTTTAGCCAACACGAACACGAACATTGCACAATGTGTATGTATGTACACGCGTTGAAAACAATGTTAATTATCAAAATTTGAGATGCAATTTATGGTGAAACCAATAAATCAAAAGCTATTTTGTGTGCATTACAATTGCAAAACCGCCCGGTGATAGGCGAATAACCGAAAAAGCCCATCTTTGTCAATTGTTTATTAAAGCGACAGTTTCCCTTGTTTCTGCAAAGTATATAATGTTATCATAGCGCCAAATAAACTACAACTCTCATTAACTTTTATAAATATTGTTAATATCATAATATATCATAACTACATTAACGTTGGTGTTGCTGAGGCTTGTAAAAATCCCTACAAATCACAGCTCACGACACTCCATTACACTTTTGGGTCGTAATGTATATGGCAGTGCAGTACTCAAAATCTATACAATAGAAGATTTGAGAGCTTGACAACTTAACCTAATTACCTCTTGAGCCTGTCATTCTACGGCTGAGCAAGCCACATTACATGCTGACTTCCTTCCGGATCGAAACACCCGCGCCTGTCCTTGTGCGCACGATCTCGTAACGCTGCTGCGCACGTTGCGTTCCGTAACACAACCGCCGTGCGGCATTTAGCGGCGCACACTGCGCTCAAACTACAATCTCGCAGGCGGGCATCAGCGTTAGGAGGAGGGTTAGGGCATGCAGCGTGACTCGTGCTTACTGCCCGCTAGCTAACCTAACAATCAGGCACCACTGCTGCCGGGCTGCGCATTGACACGTGGCGTGGTCGCGGCGGCAGCGGTGGCGGAGGAGGAGGAGGAGGAGGAGGCTCGGAGTGGAGCCCGTGGACAACTTGCAGAGGCGAGGTGAATTCGTGTGCGGCATGTCAAGACGCTGTCACAGTTTGTGGGTGTAGCACGCCACTGGTGTAGGGGCAGTGGTTTGGCAGCTTGCTTGCTTGCTTGCCAGCTGGCTGGCTGGCTAGCAAGTAGTAGCTTCATGGTGTGAGGCTCGGGGATGGTGACAACAGCGGAGGTGGAGCGAGCCACGGCTTTGGAGAAGTCCATCTCCTCGTCCTCCAAGTGCCTGCGCTTCGCCGTGCACTTCGAGACCAAAGGCGATGGCGCCGAGGCGGCCAACATGTACCAGGCTGCCTTGGGCCCTATGCTACAGGCAAGAAACCAACTTGCGCATGCATGCGACATTACCGCACTCACAGCGCAGCCGCTTATGGCTTGCGCAGGTATTGGTTGAACGTCATGCCCCAACCGTCAATAAATACATGCTCTGTGATTGTGACAGTTGCAATTGTGTACTCGAAGCTTGCAAACACCAATTGCACACAGCAAGCAGCAGATAAATGAACGAACGTGAGGGAGTGTTTGTGGGTTGAAGTGAGTGACATGGCATCGCTTTCTTGGTACTAATGTCGTGAAGCTTGCATGCCAATGTTTGACGTGATGGCGGCGTCAACAGGCGCTCAAGCTGTCCAGAGATGAGAGCCAAAAGAGGCAGCTCACCATCCAGATTCAGGGGTTATACAACAAGATAGAACTGTTGCGAGGAGGCAATTCTATTGGAAACGGGAACGGGAATGGGAATGGTAAGGGTACCGCCATCGTTGCAGAGCGCCCCTCCACTGTGTCACCTGAGCGCGCACGGTAAGCATGTATGAGACATCATCGCTGTTGTTGTACTGCTTGCGATCGAGTATAAACCGCAGTCTTACTGATGTAGAACTCAATTATCAAAGCCAAAGGTTGTTCGCACTTTACTGCCTACTGAACTCACAGCGTTCACTGGCAGTTGACACGTACACACACACGCATGTCTGCTGTTGCAGGTTGAATGTGCTTGCTGCGCGATTGTATGATGACCAGCAAGCACACGCCTCAACCAGCGCTCCATCCAAGCCCTCCTTGCATGTTCAGGCCAATGAGGCCCTTCATACGAATGGTCATAGCGATCAGAGCATGCGTGTAACCATTCCATCACCTTCAAAGCCCTTGCCTTCACTTCCCACACCAGTCGCCGCCTCTCCACAGCCTCGCAGCATGCGTTCACCCTCAGAAAACAGCAGGCAACCCTTCCCAGCCAACATCAGCTCATCGAGTACATCTCCCTCCCCATCCACATCGGCATCCATATCGATAACAACTCCTCAAGAACGCTATGCTGCTGGCGTAGAGGTGTGTGCAACAATAAACGAGCGGCTTCATCTACTGCATGTGACCGTGTAAGCAACAACATCATTGGCTCATCAGGGCCTCATTCCTCTGGCGCGCTTGTACGTGAAAGAAGGCGTGCAGTACGATGAGAAGGAGAACTACACAAAAGCTCTGGAGCTGTACCACAAGGCCATTGCATGTTACAGGCTTTATATCCATCACACGGCAGGTGCAAACATGGACCGCATCAAGCCTTCAGCAATTAATGGCTTCCGCCAGGCAAGTCCCACTGTGTTGGTTTGACAAGATTACGTGGCATGCATGTGTGGGGCTGAACGCATATGAGCCCATGCAGGTGGTGCTTCGGGCTGACCTGCTTGATTATCATTTGCGAGACACGCGCGCTTATGTTGCAAACCCTGCAAGCGGGCACCTGCCATATGCCATTCCACTGTCACCAATACAGACTACCATCGCTGCTAGTACTCCTCAAAAACACAAAAAGAGGTCCTTCATCAAGAAGTTGCTGGGCATCAAGCCAAAGCCGGTCGCGGGGCTGCCAGTTGTCATACAAACAGGTAAACAAAGAAACGCGTTGGTGTGTCATCCGCACATTGTGTGCGAGTTCCTGGTCTCTCATGACTGAACGTGCTCGCAGGCTATGCATATGCTCCGCAGACGCCGGTTGCCTATGCAGGTCTGCTGTTGTTGTTGCCAAGACCCTGGTCATGTTCTTGCATGAATGGCATAACCGACACTGCGTGCAACACCAGGATCCCCAGCCTCAGTGTCCTCTGCAACACCAGTTGGGACGCCAGGACAAAGCCCATTTTCAGCTTACACGGTAATATGTAGAGTGTCGCACGTTTCATCTGTCTGCACTTGTTGCTCAGTTATGGAAGGATCAGCTCACTAACACTGCTCGGCTGCAGCCTTTTGATGATGCTGCTTTAAAGGTATGCCAGCTTTAACCAACTGCCGTTTGGCTGCCTTGTGTGGTCATGCTCATCGCGCATGCTATGAATAGGCGGCCACGGAGTTGTTCGAACGGGAAGCGGGCGCAAACAAGGAGGAGTTGGCGAAGCAGGGGCAGACGCTTGAGGAGATGAAGGCCATGCTCGAGCGCTTGACAAGGGAGGAGGAGCAGGTGTGAGTTGTTGCATACTATTGTGCAAAGAGTTGTCGGTCGTTTACTCACCTGCACAGTTGCTTCTTAGCGCCGCCAAAAGACTGTTATGAATGTAGCTGCGGAAAACAACGGGTTCAAGTTGGCTGCTACAGCTATACTGGAAAAGTTACGGCAGCGCAGAAAGGTGTGCAGTCGTGTTGTGTGAAAGGCATATAGCTTGCATCAGTAGGATCAGATTGTGTACTCGATGCTCACCTGTGCGGATGCAGCGCGAGGAGAGCCAGCTGTCACCCACAGCTGAAAGTCAGACGAGCAGCACGTTTGAAGATCAGGCGGACTTTGATGACGAGGACGGCGATGATGATGCCTCCTCCTCGCATGCTGATCTGCCCACTTCAAGGTTTTCGCCAACTGTTGAAGTGGATGAGAGCAACTCCCAAGTGTCACCAACTGCTGAATGCTCTCAAGGTAGACATCTGTTACCATGCTGCATTATCGTGTGCAAGCCTTGCTTCATGTAATTGATGGCTGGTGCAGGTAGCGACAAGCTGCAAGCGCTGTTGTCTGCGGCCACATGCTCTGACGAAGAGCTGGACGGCTCATTTGCGGATTCAGATGGCGGCCTCCTGTATCTAACTGAGCCGCAGGATGAGCTGCCGTCCGTACCTTCGGCACCAATGAAGCCCAGGCCTCCTCCGCCTAGCCGACTGCCAAGGTATGTTCGTGGGTGTTGCAGACTCGATTTTACATGATGCCTTGACACTGAGGTTGTTTGATTGGTGCCCACAGCAAGCGGCGTGAGGAGCAGGAGGCGAGCATGCTCGTGCTGGAAGAACCGCTGTTATCGGAGGAGGCCCTCAGGGCCAAGCGCAGCGTTGCTCAGGTTGGGACCAATATTGAGGAGCGGCGGCTTGAAATGAACAGCACAGAGTCTGGCATACAAACTGAGAAGCCGACTGACTACCCAAGCCATCAAGTCCCGCGTAGCGCTCCTGTCCCGCCACCTCCTCCACCACCACCCATGCTGTTGCTACCCAAGCTCTCACCAGGAGCTCCTCCTCCCCCGCCACCCCCACCAGCACCGACAATGCTTTCAAAGCCACGACACGCAGCAGGCGTGCCTTCCCCTCCGCCGCCACCACCTCCCCCACCAGGGTTGCTAAAGCCCATCAGTGGTGCTGTCCCCATGCCACCTCCCCCGCCGCCACCGCCCATGGGAGGGCTACCGCTGCTCAAGAAGGGCCCTTCAGGTCCTCCTCCTCCCCCTCCTCCGCCTATACCTGCATCACTTGTCAAGAAGAGCGTTGATGATGAGGACTTTGAGTGGGGTAAGGGTCCACCGGCACCGCCCGCGCCGTCCATGAATGGCAACGCACCTGCAGGAGATGAAGATGACTGGGCCAAGTCGAACATGGTGAGTGTGCCCCTGCATGCAGTATTGTTGTTAGACTACCTGTGTCACGTGAAGTTTTACTCACCTGCTGCTGCCTTGTGCTGTGAAATGACTTGCGCAGGTGCTGAAGCTCTACAGAGACTTGAACAGGCCGATGGGACTGGGACAGGGTGGCGGAGTGATCATCCAGAAGTCTGCGCGGGTGAGTAGTGTGCCCGTTGTGGTTTCACATTGTGGGCTTGTGCTGTGCTTATTGACAGGCATGAATTTCATTGTCATTTGCAGCCTGAGGACGCTGGAGGCCTAATGGATGAAATGTTGGGCAAGAGCAACTATGCCAAGGTGCGGGTTGCATTTGAGCAAGTGCGTCATCAGCAACATGGCAAACATTCAAATATTGAATAAGTTAGTCGCATTATCTGAAGCAGATCACTTGGTAAATTGATAGTGCATGCTGGAGAGTCAATGTAGGTCATGTAGCTTATACGCCAGCTTCAAATGCAGGCTGTGCAAGAAGATGTGGAGCGGTATGCTGGCATGATTGAGAAACTGGCTGTTGAAGTCAAAAAGCTCCGCGCTGCTGATATGAGCGAGGTTTGTTCACTGCTTGCTGCACTGCATCCTGGTGTTGCTTGTGACACGCACGAGGACGTGGTCATCGTCTGCTTGTTGAAGGGTGTCAAGTTGCAGAGGCTGATCGTTCTGCTGCCACCAGGCTGAAGCTTTTGTTCAAGAGATGAACAAGCGACTGGACAAGCTTACCGATGAAGCTGCCGTTCTCAAACACTTTGAGTGGCCAGAAGCCAAGGTCAATCTTTCATCGTGATGTCAAGACCACCTAAGTCCTTTTTATTCACGTATAGATGCTTGCTCATCAAGTTACAGGCATTAATGCTCAGTCTACTGACTAAGCTCTATGCTCGTGCAGGCTGACTCCCTGCGCGAGGCCGTGGCGCTTCACAAGGACCTCACGTCCAAGCGAGAGGCGCTGCTCCAGGTTGGCGGGGTGGGTTCTGCCGCCGTCTCGCGCATCGACGACGCCCTGACCAGAATCACCAACATTTTTGAGAACGTGCAGAAGAAGGTTGAAACTTTCCAGCGCTCTCAGGTGTGTGTCACCATGCCAGCGTGCGCGAGTGTGTGTTTGCGGGTGTACGCAAAGGTCTCATCAATGTGAATATTTGTGACTGACTGAAACCTGTGTATATGTACAGGATGCAACAAAGAAGCGGTTCTCCGAGCACGGCATCCCCTTCGACTTCAACATCGTGAAGAGGTTACAACGCGCATCCTCCAAGGCCGCAGGGGCGTACTTGCGGCGAGTCCTTGATGAAGTTACAGGTCAGAAAAACCTGCCATCAACTTCACAATGCGGTGTATGTATGCAGTCTGCCGTATTAACAACGTGCGTGTTGCTTCTTTTACTCAGGCGGCAATTGCAGTCAAGAGAAGGCGTACTCCCTGCTCGTCTCTGCCGTGCGCTTCACGTTCCGAGTGCATCAGTTTGGTGGCGGGCTCGACAAGGCGACGCTCAACGCCTTTGAAGAAGCCAGCGTGTTGCTGCAGGAGGTGGCCGAGAACACCTCTGAACAGCAGCAGCAGCAGAAATAAAGGTCATTGCTTCCAGACTTGACCCGTGCGTTGCTTGTGTACATGTACTTTATTTGCCACAGTTGGCACCTGTGAGGTTGGTAGTTGTCATCATCAAAGCCCCCAACGCGGGCATGGTATCTAAGTGTCCGCATGGCATGAATATGAATTACCTTAGTTGCTGGAAAGGTGCATGCCGCTGCTCAAAGCACCTTTTCAAAGCGTATGTGGAGCTCCGATCAGAACCACTAACTCAGTTGCCAACCCTTGCACTGTGCTTCAGTTGTGATTATGGAGTGGTCATGCTGGCCTGATTGTGTCATGCTTTGCTTGAATTTCAACAGTAGCTGTGCGGGCTTAAACACAACTGTTCTTGAGCAACAACATCAACACTACCACAGCCAGATACCCACGTGTGGTGACCATGCATGCACTCAAATCAGCAGTACACTTGGAGTTACCACTATACCATTGTAAGTTTTCCACACGGCAATGGGATGATGCAACACCATGATGGCGGCGAATGGAGAGGAGAAATGCTATTACTTGTAGTCGACAAACGTGTAATATATATCAAGGTTGTACTGTCTAGGTTGCAGCTGTGGCACTTTGCTGCGTATGCGTGGCATTGCGCAGCTAGCATGTAGAGGCAGAGGCACGGACGCTGTGCTGGCGGCTGCGGCGGTGTAGTTGTGTAGGCGTGCTTGCATGCCGCTGGCATGCGTGTGAGTATGCTTGTGCAGTGATAGGCAGGGATGACAGTACGTAGCTTGGTGTGACGATGTTGACAGAAGGCCCATGTACTGAAGAGTCAGAGGCACTATCACAAACCAAGGTTGATATTGTATCAATTGTACTTGCTGATGCAGCATCATCAGTTCCTTGCAGGCAAGCAGTTAATGGATGATTACTATTCCCATGCTGCACTGTTGCACATCACAATGGATGAGCCGTATGCTCTTTATCGGTTAGCTATATTTACAGCGCGATCGTGATAACAACAGCAGTATTACATAAGCGTGCAAGTCAGCATTCGTCCAAATTTGCATTGCACGATCGCTTCGGTGATCTTGATACGAGCGTCTTGATATGGTTGAAGTTAATGGTGTCATGCGCGTACGTGTCTGCGGCGCATCGGTTATGAAGGTTTTTGGGAGTTGTATGGTAGTTGTGGCAGCTCAAATGGTTAAAGCGGTTGAGGCATGGTAGGAGGGTATGTACGTGTTCTTTACTTGTATTGCAGCTAGTTGAGCGCAAGTCCCTTGCCTTGAGTGCCACAGTGTGCATGTGCTTGGATATGCTTGTGTGAAGTGTATGAGCGTATGCCACACCTTGCAAACGGACTTAGCCTTATCTCCCCGTGCATTACATGCCAATTGCAAATATAAAAGCATGTGCTTAAGTCTACGTTGGCTAAGCCACGCGCTTGTTACTTGCGCTCAACCCATTGGCATAAAGGTGTGCGGGTGTTTGTGTTTGTGGATGTGGAATGCCCATGGAAACAAGGTCAGAAGCTGGTCTAAAGGCGCTTAAAGTCCCCTTGAAGGAGAGAAAAGAGGTGCCCGAGAAGGAGGTGCCTACTTCCCCGAGCGAAGGAGACTTCGAGGACGAGCCAGCTGGTGACAAGGAAGACCACGAGGATGTTGAGGAGGTTGAGAAGGAGGAGCTAGATATGATGGACACTTTGTCGAAGACGGAGATGGAGGGTGCACGCACGCGTTTCAGCGGTCATTCGGCACAACACATTGGAGCTACAAGACTTCAATAATAGGCTCGAGTGTCGCATAATCAGCTGGTCGGCACGTGACAAGTCATGGAGTGAGCACAAAGCATTGAAGATGATGCCCGAGTTCTTGGAGGATGAAGCTTTAGGCACGTGAAGGGAGGTCAAGAGGAAGTTGGAGGCACGAGAGGAGGTGTGTAGAGCTGATCATGCAGCTGAATGTGAGAAAGAGTGGGCCAAAGTGCAGCCCACGAAGGAGTGCATGGTGGTGTTGACGTATCGTCGATTGCGTATCTGTCGACGTATCCGCAATCGACGCCGGCAAAGATGATAGAGCTGATGTACTTCAAGCGCAAGGATGGTGAGACTCCACACATGATGTACACGAGGATGGTGAAGTTGTTGGAGGACACGGAGGATGAGGTTGTGGCTAACAAGATGGCGGCGGTGCTGTACTTGCGTGCGTTGGAGGATGGCTTGAGGGAGGCGGTGCAGACCGTGTTGCGAGGAGCACATCAAGGCGCAAGCTACACGCTTCGTGACGTCTTCAGTTGCAGTCGAGAACGCCCAGTGGCGGCAAGAGTATGAGAAGAGCATTGGCTAGATGGCGGAGGGCATGGCGACGCAGCTGTCGGGAGGTACAAGCGCAACGATGCTGGTCGGCGTGATGGAGGGTGAGCTACAGTCACCAAGTCAGCCCCGGGGAGGAGTGTGGTGGTTGCGAACGGCGTTGCCATGAGTGCACGGCATAAGGAGCAGCAAACAGGAGTGTGTTGGAGGTGTGGATAGGCCGGACACATAGCCAAGTATTGTGCAAAGAGGCAAGGCCTTCTGTGTTCGTTGTGGGAAGGCGGGCCATGATGACAATGCGTGTTGGAGCAAGCATCCGCACTTGCGCGCTGAGGTGCTGAGCGGCAAGACGATGACCAGGCAAGCACATTCAGCTCAAGCGGGAAGCTCACAAAGCCATGCGGAGCTGGCGCGTGCAAGTGAGGTGTCCGCGCCCGTTGCCGAGGTGGCGGAGTTGAAGGCGCTGGCGGGGCTGCGCTCGCAGGCGGAAGGCAAGCAAAGGGTGTCCGACAGGAGAAGGATGATGATGATGGAGGTGCCTACGCGTACTTGGCGTATAGCGTGGCGTGGTGCAGCCCGATGACGGCTGCGGCAGCTACGGGGACTGCGCGGGCTGCGCCACCACCTACAGCGGCGGTATCGCCCTACATGCAAGGCAAGGGGTCCCGCGTTGCAGCCTCGAAGGTTTATAAAGTTGCTGGGGGTCATGAGGAAACTGTTTACACCAGCTGGTGCACGTTCACACGCGGTATCGGCACCATTGACGGCGACGGCAGGAGGCCATGCACCTGCGCCAGCCATGAAGGTCACCTTCATGGCTGGCGCAGCGCCGACAACGCCGACATGGTGTCGGCGTTGTCGGCGTCGACATTGCCTTCGATGAGGAGGTTTGTGAGTGTGGAGCAGCATGAAGGCATGCGTATCGATGTGAAGAATGATGTGGATAAGGGCAAGATGCAGTCCATGAAGGGTTTGGCAAGTTGGTTGGAGACAGCGAGTGCGCATGTTAGCCCAGCATGTGCGCGCGTCATGAAGGTGCCAACGGCGGATGCAAGTGCAGTCCATGAGCTGGCGGGAACGCTTCGCTATCAGCCATGTTGACGCTGAAGGATGTCGGATGTACTTTGGAGCGTTTGGAGTGCATGTTGGGGCACGCGACAGCCGATGCAATTACGCAAGTCACTTCCGATTGCGAGGCAAATGTGAAGAGTGAGAAGGAGTTTGAGGCAGTCATTTATGAGGAAATGGAGCTTCATGGAGTGACGGATGGTGAGCAAGAGCTGGAGGTGGAGGTGCCGATGGTGGAGGTGACAAACGGCATGCACATGGAGGTGGTGAAAGAGCCGGTGCAGCTGGACTTGTCGGCGGCGTTGTCGAGACCAACGGCGAGGCTTCATGTTGTTACAACGGTGGCAGCGGTGGACAACACACATGGTCATGTGCAGCTGATGGGTACACACCGGAGTGCGTGCTCGTGGACACATGTGCACAACCGGTGATACTTGAAGAGAAAGCGGCGGCGCGCATGGCGTTGCAGTCAACGGATTGGGGGCCATGTCCGTGGCATCTCAAGACAACTGGAGGAGGGTTTGAGGCCGTGTTTGTAGTGACATTGAAGCTCGTGCAGATCCAGTTGATGCGCGCTTGTTTGTGAGTTTCATATCATATGTATGTACGCTTGTGGGGCAGCTTCGGGAGTCTCCTGAGCTAGCATACATGCATGGAGGAAGCTACAACGTGTGAAGATGGAGAAGGTGCAGCATCATGAGACCATGACGAGCTGGACGACATCCTCCAGCAATGACGGGAGATGGCACGACAATGGCGTAGGGTTTTAACATCACGGCAATTCAATGCTGAAACGAGCAAGTGTTTATGAAACCTGTATTGCACTGCTTGACCGCGTGATCGATATTAATTACAACTGCCTCACAACTATTGTATGCACCCCCGAAGCAATTGCGCAAGGAGCGAAACATTGCGCTCCTTGCGCAATATTTTGATTCACATACGCACGGCGTGTGATTATAAGAGATATCATGTGTTGGAGTGGCAGTGCTCAAGTAGCGCCTACCACATTGCATGTTGGATGGATATACAGCATGACTTCTGTAGTCCATAATGATGCCTTGCGTTGTGCCAGTAGAGGCGCGTGAACTGTTTTGAACGCAACAAGCTCACAGAGTGTAATTTTCGCGTACTATTATATAGGCGTTCCAGTACATTGGTGTGAGTGCCGTGTGCCGTGCATGTTTGCATCACAAATGCAAACATGGGTGGCACACGGCACTTATAGCATAATGTATAAACGTTTTATAATATAATATATCGGATATAATGTATAAACGTTTTATAATATAATATATCGGATATATAATTTGCATCCATGCTTTGCTTGTTATAAATCCAATCAACTAACAACTATCGAATTGTTCATTCGCTGCTGCTCTTACATGTTGGTTGTATTGTTTCGTAGGGATATCATGATCTATAAAACAGTTGACGAATCAAAAGCCTGCGGGGGTGAGTGGGTGTGTCAACCGCACACTGTACTTGTGCTGCTATGCTTACAGGTTGCACGAACATTATGGTTATTGCGGCCTGCGGTTGACACATGCAGCTCATATAAATACTTCATGTGCAAGAAGATGTAGATTATTAAACTGGCCGCCGTAATCAAGAAGCTTAGCGCTGCTGATATAATTGAAGTTTGTACTATTTTTGTACTACACTACTTGGTGCACTCCGTCCCTGTAGTGCTTGTTGGGTTCGCACCCACCCAACATGAGAGAACGTGGTCCTTGTATTTTGCTTGTTTAAGGGTGACAAGTCGTAGAGGCTCATCATGCTGCCACCAGGCTAAAGCTCATCCTCAAGAGATGAACAGGCAATTGGACAAGCTCAAAGATGAAGCTGCCGCTCTCAAACAATTTGAACAGCGGCCAAGGTGAGGAGTGTCTCATGGAGATGCTTGGATTTGAGTACCTCAGGAGTACTCCTAAATGCTTGCCCAACCACCCAACAAGTTACAAGCAGCATTAATTCTGAATGTGTTGACGCTTATCGCTTTATTTTCATGCGGGCTGATTTGCTGCGAGAGCTCTCCTCGAGGCCATGGTGCTTCACAAGGATCTCACGTCCAAGCGCGAGGCGCTGCTCCAGGTTGGTGGTGTGGGTTCCGCACCCGTCTCTGGCATCGATGACGCCTTGGCAAAACTTACAAGTACTTTTGAGACCGTACCGAAGGTGGTGTAGAAGCTGCAACGCTCTGAGGTGTGTGTCAGATATGCGTGCATGTGTGTGCGAGCTTACGTGTGCGTTCGCGTGTTGTACATGCGCGCATGTGTGTGTAAGTTTGGAGTTTATGCGCAGGATGCAACCAAGCAGAAATACACTGAGCACGGCATCCCCTTCGACTTTAACATCGAGAAGGTTGTACAACGCACATCCTCCAAAGCTGCAAAAGCGTACTTGCGGCGGGTCTTTAACGAAGTCACAAGTAATACAAACACACAACTTCACAAAGCATACAACGTATGCAGTCTGTCCCGTATTAAAACACACGTGTGGCTACCTTTGCTCTCAGCTGGCAAATGCAGTCAAGAGAAGGCCTCCTCCCTGCTTGTCTTTGCCGTGCGCTTTACATTTCAAGTGCAACAATTTGCTAGCGGCCTCGACAAGGACACGAACGCTTTCGCAGAAGTCAGCGTGATGCTGGAGGAGGTAGTCTAAAATGCTTCCAAAGAACATCAGCATAAGTAATGCAGCTGGTGACTTTCCTGACTTTGACTCACGCGCGTGCTTCGAAGTTGTGTATGGTAGTGTATAGAGGTGTTTATACTATCATTAGTGCCACAATTGAGACTTGAAGTGTAATTGGTTCAGTATTGCTGCAAATGCGGTCGTGGCTATCCTAGTTTCCGCACGTTATGTTAATATGTATCACCATAGTTGCTGCTTGAGTGAGCACCCTGTCGCTCCTCAAAGCACCTGTTTATCAGCTAGCATATGATATGAAAGAGGATGCAGTATGTGGAGCTCCAGTTGGGACTAATGATAGTTGCCAACACTTGCACTGTTGTGTGCTGCATTAGCTGCGCAAACGGGAGTGATCACAGCTGCCGGACCACACCCTGCTTTGCTCTGTCTTCTTCCCTTGCTAAGGTGTGCAGTAGCTCTGACCGGGCGCAAATGTCTCTATCAAGCTACTGACATTTTCAATTGCAAAGTAGTATGTTAGCTTTACCCTGGGCCGTATGTCATGTTCGAAGCTGTACAGAAAATGCGTGCCATCTATAGGGTATGCATCGTAGTCATCCCACAAACATGCTCATTTGCACACAAGAACAACTCACCAACACCAACACCAACAGAAATATTACAGCCGATGTGTGTGTGCCTCGCGCAGCTAGCCATTGGCCTGAGTTTGCTTGTCAGCAACTTTTATGATGGTTATGTGGATCTGTTTTAACCGAGCTAACAGTAAATGTATCAGTCAATTAGCAGCAACACACTGTAGCACCGATGTACATTTCCAATGTTACATTCAGCAGCAGGATGATGGACGAAGGTGGTGATGGATATATATGATTATATACTACAAGTAGCAGCAGCAGATGTGTTGTGACTATGCCACTGCGGCGACAAAGGTTTCTTTAAGAAGTTGCCTAGACAACATTATCATTCAAACAGGAGTATTGCCAATGCGTGGTTTGAATATAATCAGCGTACTATGTTGCACTTATCCTCATGCACACGATAACATTCACTTTAGAAACAGATATAACCACACTCAGCATGCTCATTTTGGGCAGAATGATTTGTGACAACCTACTTTCTTACCCAGTTGCAAGCGTCACTGTTGCATAACTAGCAATATCATCACTCTCACCGCATTGCAAACATCCACAACACGTTCACAAGATATACTGGCACACGTCACAAAATTTGCATTATTGGCGCACTATGTCGCGACTCTAGCGTACAGCGCTGCCTACCTGCCTGGCTTATGTTGCCACAATCTCTGTCACACACATACTAGCCCTAGAGTTACACAATGTGTATCCCCTACCCATACCGCGGCATCCATCCCTTCTCTCACCCCCGCAACTTCCCTATTCCGTTACACTATGCATTACACTTACACGCTCTTCCTACCACACCTACACCAATCCAACCCTCCGCACAAACTTATCATCCGCAACGTAGACGAACCTCTCATCCCTGGAAATGTCCAAGTCCCTGATGCTCTGAAACCTGGCCGCCTTACCTCCACCATCACGGTGACCCGCACTACCATACAATCCCGCCAGGTTGGTGTTGGAGCCTGTGCCCATGTAGAGGACTTGCACAGTCTGATAGTTGGCGAAGGTGGTGCCGATGATGGCCTTAGTGCCGCTGCGGGTGAAACGGAGGCAGAAGGGGTACTTGAGGGTGGCGGCGTTGACACCCTCCACCTCAGCGCAGGCGCCGGTAGAGGCGTCCACGCATGTAAGCTCGTTCATGAACTGGTCGGGAGTGAAGACGTACTTCTCGTCGGGGGACAAGTCCACTTGACCCTGCAGTACATTAGAAAAAGGTGAGAGGGAAGTCCCATGCAAGCACAAACTGCATGTACAAACATCCGCAGAGAGAGAGATACAAAGAGAGAGAGAGCAGTGCAATGCTTACACGTCAATGCATGCACTCATGCAATGACATGCACGCAGATGCCAAAACCATCCTTGCCTGGCAGTCGAAGTCGCTCTGGGTGAGTCGCACAGCCTTGCCAGTCGCTGGGTACAGCTTCAGCAACGCCTTATCCGCGGTGTACGACACATAGATGATCTTCTCATCCTTGGTCACAGTCAGCGACAAGAAACCCATAGGTCGTGATGGCCTGTAGACAGTCCTCACGACGCTGCTGGATAGGTCAATCGCCCTCACGGCGTTGTTCACGACGTCAAGGAGGTAGAGTGTGTACCCGCTGTAGCTCAGAACCAGCTGGGTAGGCAAGTTGAAGCGAGCGGATGAACCCTTGCCGTCAGCGAAACCGGCTTGGTTCGGTGAGCCAGCGATGATCCTGGTGAATCCTGTGAGGGGAGGAGTATCAGTAAGCAGGTGGGTGACAGTGAGTGATTGGTTTGAAAAGAGTGAGAGAATGTGTGTACCGTCGGAGAGACGGATGTATTTGATGCAGTTGAGGTCTGAGACGTAGACGCCAGCGCCGGACTTGTCAGCAGCGACACCGTAGACGCGGCTGAGGCCATACGACTTGATGGTGGTCACAATGCCTGAGTGTAATAGTATGGGTGAGAAAAGAAGACAGAAGAGAGCTGAGAACTCAGCTATAGCACACAAGCAGTGCAAGCTCACGCACAAGGCATTCATTATTCAATAATGTAGGACGGCGCTCAAGGCAATGCATGCAAGCAGTTGACTTCAACGCAAGACATTGTCACCAGAGAATGTATTTGTGTGTACAGCATGTGTGTACCAGGGGTGGCGGAGCAGGAGGACGCGAGCAGGAAGAGGGCGGCAGCAAGGACTGGCAGCATGGCGTGGACCCTTGCCATTATGAGCGAGTGTGTGTGTGTGTTGCAGCAGCTGTGAGAGAGAGTCAAGCAGAGCTGAAGGTCAGTCTCGCTCACTCACACAAATACCGCTTCTACACAACATACACAATGCGCTACCACCGGCGATGCACTGTCAACAGCTTTTGAGTCTATTGTGTCATTCCACACTGTATATATACCACCCCACCCCGCCGGCTGCTACTGGCGCGCAGGCGTCGGTTGTTGCCAGGAGTGAATTTCCCGCAATTTAAATATCTGATAAATCTCTGTCGCCCTCTTGTTGCTAACTGGCAATGGCGCACTGCATGACAATGTGTATGTGTACATACAGGCACATGCTGTGGCCATTGATACATGTACGGCAGCAACGGTGTTTGCTCCCCAACACCCCCTGCCGACCCCACATCATGTACAGCACGTGCAGCCATCTTGTTGCAAACAATGTTGTGTAGGCCTATTAGTTCAACTTCACATGCCACCAATAGGCCTACAGCATTGTGAGCCGAGATTTACCATCCGCCGCTTTTACCCAATTATGCATTGTGCCAACTGAGCCCCCAGCTCATCATCAGACACAGGACCACAGCTTTTGGCGACGGCATACATGTGGCGTCTTGGCGGAGGTGAGCCACCTCCCTCCTAGGTTGTGCTTGCCTTGAATTCCATTCCATAACGTGATGGATTGTAATATAACTTCTTGCAAGGCATGCTAGGCTGTGACAGCAAGACAGGCAATGCTGTAGGGCTTGCTCTGACAATCTCTCGTCGGTTGGACGAAGTCTGTCTCCGTCGCTGATCGTCGCTGATCGTTCCTTGGTGACGAACGGAAAGCGACAAAGAGATGACATCGCCACGTGGCGTTGGGCGTCGCCGTTGTGCCAGCACTTTGTGGCAGCAACGGCGGTCGGTTACCGGTACTCTGTGAACATACCGGTTGGGTAATTACCTGCTTGTGCATCGTCGGTTAGCGGACTCGTTACAGACAGCTCGTAGTAGAAGTCATGACGGGCATGTTGAGCCAAAGCCTAGTTTGGGCCAGCGATTGCAGGCCCCAATGTGGGGCGCAGCTGAAGCCTCACATGGCAGAGGGTTGGAAAGGCAGACTTTGTGTCTAGCCTACACTGTACCGGCTAACCTTGTGGGAAAGTGGTTAACCGCTGATTAGCACGCACTGAAACGGCTTCTGCGACGGTTTAAAGTCGCCGTTGAATTTGCCTCCCAACTAGCGACGTGCGGCTGCCAAGTGGCGGGAACTCCTTCGATGGCGCCAAGTTACGTTCCGCCGTACTAGTTCGGACACAATGCAGCGGGTGGCCGACAACGCCCTCCTGGAATTGACCGGCCCTGGGCGCTGCGCATCCGGCCGTCGTCCGTGCTAGTATACTGTGAGGCTATGTGCAAACGGCGCCTAGGCTTACGTGCCAACCACATGTAGGCGACGGCGTTGCTACATGTAGGCCTAGCCCGCCAACTTTGGCATGCATGCGGGCGCGGATGAGATCTCTAATTTCGCACCAATGGGCCCGTGCAAGTTGGCATTGGCGGTGCTCAATCACTTTGGACAACAGCGTACACTAGGCCATGTGAGTCATATGATTTGACGCAATGCATACAGCTAGACAATGCATGCTTTTCCATGAACAATGCCCGTTCGTCGCTTCGCTAAAGTGTGCAGAAAGGATGCCAGTGTCCCGTTTGCAAAGACAATCAATGAACTCACATCAGCGTACATTATGGGTACGTACGTTTACTAACTATACATGAGTTGTAATGAGAAACTTATTTTACGTGTTGATAACCGTAGTTTACAAATGCAAACCTAGCTTATCACGTTTAACTCGCGTACATGTGTATAGCTATATGCAGGACATTTTGTTCAAGGTAAGTAAGGTGTAACTTACCGTTTAACTATGTTTATTCAACTTTGTTAAACATATATATATGTGTATATATATACACATATATATACATACATATACATCTACATATATATATGTGGATGTATATGTATTTATGTATATGCTGATGCAAGTGCGTGCTGCAATATGCAATGCGCCCCCCC
>RHPI01000671.1:130350-161945 GCA_009103225.1 Chlorokybus atmophyticus
CCCCCCCCCCCCCCCCCCCCCCCTTCCATATAACCCGCGTTATTGTATCAAAATCCACAACAATAACGGGCTTTTCATACGTCTACCGGGGTAAAGGTTGAGTTAATGTTGCTAACATATGTGCAGCCTTATCCATGTTTATAATGGCATGACCATATTGGTCATGCTATTCTTAATGTATACGATGTAGATAGACGCAGCATGAGCGAAGATGAATTTAACATCGTATAGCGTGTAATAATGTAACATGTGTAGGCTACATATGTTACATTATCCAAATCACATGTAGGCACAGAGGGCTTTCCGCATACGGCCGGATTATAATTCTTACATATTATTAGCTCTCGAGATTTGTACACCTGATGCAATGGTAAACAACCCATAAAAGAGTTGATTGAATAATATTGCTTTACATGATGTTCACCGCATACGTTGCGTGTGCAATGTTCAATGTGGCATTAAGTGGATACACACAAGGCGGGCTGATAAAGATAGCGGCAGCCTAGACCAGCGGCATGTTGGTAACAATTAAAGGTGTTTTGCCATTGTGTCCACTTTCGACTATTTCATGGTTTTTCGTTAGGGATGATAAACGTTTTTATAAACGAAAATAGAAACGTTGTAGGTTGCCTTCAACAATGGCAACAACAGTAACACGAGTTGTTATAGCTTGGCAATAACATGTATTCAAGTTGACTTCTTGGCACAATACTCGTCTAAATTAATCCTCCTCCTCCTTCTTAAGTTTTACGGTGGTACAACACCAAATTTTGCAAGAGACACAATGTTTTAATAAAGTTGCATAACAATAACTGTTGAATTGCAAATCACAAACCTACGCAAACATAACTTAAGTTGTAGTATTTAAAAACACGACAACATATTATCATCAATTATCATAACTAATCACTGATTGGATTTTGTTATACTTGGTAAGATACCATGATTATAAGAAGTGATGCGTTTTTTGAATGTAGAGCTGCAAGTATACGCATCAGTAAAATCCACATGACATCCCTAATGCGATGTCACATTGCACCAAGGCATTCAATGCGACATGTGACACGTTGTCACATGTCGCATTCAAAGCCTTTCAGTGATATCATACTGAATGTGCAACATCTCGCACTTGATCACCAAGTGATTGCGTATTTGTAAGAAACGCTTATTATGTAGACAATACGCATGTATCGTATCAACTTAAGTACACTTTTTATAAAGGCTGAGTTTGAACCTGGGTATGGGCACATACGAACAAATAAAGAAGGTAATGAAGAAAAATAATGTTCTTTTTTGGTTCCAATAAAAACATGTTGTTCACCTTCAATGTTTTGTCTTTCAATTAAATCATGACATGAACTTGCAATAATAAACATTATTTTAAATAAATACAAGAAAATTGCGAAATATATAATAATTACAATGTTGTGATAAGTGTTAAAGAGCATGATACGATATATATACATTTATAATATACTTTTGCACACGAATACGCGAATAGTTTTTTTGAGATTTCGTAACGAGGAACATAATCATCATGCTGACACCTTATATATTACTCGCTACCAACAACAATACATATAATATATCCATAGTACCAATAATTACTATCACATTTGTGCTGCTATAAGCTTTGTTCCTACTTCCAGTATATAGTCCAAATAAACAAACAATGTTTTTTATGAGCGACTTTTGATCGACAATGGCTGGTTAGTGGGCAAAAACGAACAAAGAACGTTCTTTGTTTATGTTATGTTGAAAAGTATGATTGTTCGAACCCAGCCCTACTCTCTATACAAAAATCATAAAACACTTACGACAGTAATGGTGCTGGGCGCACCGGTCGCAACTTGCAGGCACGCGTAGTAATTACAAAGGCCACGGGCATAGTGACCCACGAAACCAAGCGCAGGACGTTGCTCCCACCTTGAGCGGCTATGTGGTCATTATGCTTCGTCGCTGGGATGGGCTTGTTAGCATATGACATTTGGTGTGCCGGACAATTTATTGGCTATATAAAAACAGTGAGCACGGAAATGACGAGTTACTCCTTTCCACAAAATCACCGCAATGATTGGCCTCTCCACAGACAAGCTCATCAATACAGTCCTTCAAAACGGTCAGGCGTTTGAAGCGGAGGTGAGTTTGCTTTGCTTGCATGCATGTGCGCCAAGAATTCATTATAACAAATATAGCATACTTACACTCGCGGCAATGTACACCCACATCATTGACCTGTCGCCATATGCAACACAGCTGGTTGCATATGGCGCCAAGTAGAGTGCTTGCAGAGCAACCCATAGTGTGTGTCCGACTTGGACATTGCGCGGAGCAATAATTATGCCCGTGGCCATGTCATGGCACTCTGCGCAGGCTGCGCAGAGTGCCATGGCGCAACAAAAGTACACATGAGAATGCCATGCACTTACACAATTGCGTAATATACATGCAAGCTAGAACGCTTGCCAATTTGTTAGTAACAAGTGTCTTTGATTAGTACATGTTCTTTAATACTACTCAAACTGTCAAAAATTACGTTATGCGGTGATTAGAGTAGATTATGGTTGTGTTACAGATAGATCATGGTTGAAGTGTTAACCCCAACCGAGTAATATTGGGTTGGGGGTACTCACCAAGTGCATGATGTGTGCACTTATACCAAGCATAAATGACAGTGGGTTCTGCACTTAATGAGGGTGCATCACTTGTGCACATGATGTGTGTACAAGGTACGCAATGCGGGTTGAGAAATGCACGACATGCAACCATGACAAGCACATCTACTTAGTTATCAACCACAACACCGTGTGCATAAAGTCGGTCAGTGCATGCAGCGCCCGTACTTGATGGTATGCACAAATTGAAGTTTGATTGTATAAGCATTTAGCACATGCCAGCAAGCGCGAACACATGCGAAAGGGTCAGTCATGCAATCTAACCATCACCACCTTAATACATACACCATGCATGCTTGCACAGCACCATACCCCTTTTGTACACACGCGACTATCGGGCTAGGCATGGTTGGGCAAGCTCCTGATATTTAAATCATTGCTATGTTCTGACAGATTTGTGACAAGCAGCTTTGTGTTGAAGCTTAAATCAGGTACAATTGGCTCAACATGCACTTGCCCAGCATGAAGATAATTAGCACTAATGGTGCATTAGGTGTTGGCTTTGGACATACACACTATCATTCTGTAAACTATTCAGGGGCAAGCTGAGTGTCCAAGTACTGCTTTGCCTGCGTGTGAGTGGATGCAGAGCCAACTACTGCACCAACCACCTGGGTGGAATAGTACGAAAACCTACGAGACAGGTAACCCCATAAAGTCTTTGTCCAAGCAGCCTTGCACAACAGACATCAATTTACCCTCCTGCTCCAAAGCACGTGCTACACGATGATCATCGATAGGATGCACCACTTTCACCACCTAAAGCAAGGCAGCACTGTTAAACCCATACGTAGGGCGTGCACAGCAGCACAACGACCTGGCATTGTACATATGGATGAGTTGAAAGTGGGCAGCTATGCATTAAGGCAAGAAACCTCGTCTGGTAGCATGTTCACTTGATCAAGATCATGAGTCCAGTTGCCGCAGTGCACTGTGATGGCTGCATTGGATGCATCGACCGCCCGCAAAACCCGCCGTGTGAACGCTTGAAGCCACTCCGCGTGCTTGGCAGGCCGTATTGCAGCAGTTGTGAGGTCAACCTGTTTCGTGTACTAGCATACATTGGCATGTGTCCCATATGGTGAGCTCTGTACGGCACTGCGTGGATCACAGTCACGTACCTGAGGGCAGAATGCAATCACGGATGTTGCTAACTCAGAGAAAAGGAGGGCAGCAGATGCGCCCATACTGTCTCCAAGCAGCAGCACACGCTGATAACTGTGCAAATGCCAAGACAACAACACTTGTTCATGATGACATGTATGTCAAGAAGATCACCACAAGCACTTCAAGCTGCGCTGACACTCACTTAGAGGTGACAGCCTTCAAGCGGTCCGCATAGTACTCCCCAAGCCTTTCATAGGACTCGTTGGCATCGGTGTACCAAGTCCTGGAGGGGTCCACCACATACAGCACATCAAAGGCGTCGCTGCTGCTCTGCTTGCGAATGCAGTTGAGTATACCACCCCTGCAGCAAGAGGGTTGAGCATCACTCACAGATGGAAACAGCTTGGAACGGCGGTGGTATGGTTAGATCATATCAACCGAGCATGAAGCCAGCTTTGCTTCAGGTTTGGACACACCATTGCAGAGTTCTCTTGCACTTACCAATTAGGTACACCTGGAGCGCTGCCGAAAGCCACCACGAGAGCTCGTGCATTGCCAGAGGGAAGTTTTTCCCAAGAGCCTGGTGTTGCTGCATCTAACTGGGTTGCAAACCAAAGTGTTGTCAATCGCTGGAGTAGCTACGTGCGTAGCGTGTTGATGCATGGTGCGATTGATATGTTTTACGCATAGGTTTAACCATCACCTTGAAGTAGCCGATGGACGGGCTGCTTATGCTGGCGCAGATGATGCCAAATCGCACATTGCTCTTGCAACTTGAGGGTGCTTTTGCCAGGGATGCTGCCTGTAAAGATGTTCATATGTGAAAACAGGTATCAGACAAAATGACTGCAAATGAGAACGGAAAAGTGTGCTGTGAGAGAACTCCTGAGTGTCGCATACTTGTTGTGTATCAACACCAACGGTGCTGGAGCTTGTCTCCAGCAGCTCTACCAGCTGAGTCCCTGCCAGAGGATTTCCCTGCACAGCATGGTGCAATAGCGGTCAAGCGTTATTCTTGAAGCAATGCACAATGACACCAAGTATGCCTCAACTGCTAAGCCTACCTCAATCCATACTTGGCGCAGCGTCTCGGACACCATGGACAGTCCTGGCATGGTTTGCAGCTGATTGCCATACCTAATCGCAAATCATGATATTCTGTGCTTCAAGTCACTGCATTGCATCACAGGGGACATGCTCTGCTTACAAAGCCAAGGATTGCAGGTTGGGCAGAGCAAACAAAGATGCTGAGACTGACTGCAAACGATTGTCTGCCACAGAAAGCTGCTGCAGCGACTTCAATCCACCCCACTCTTCAGGTATGGAACGCAATTGGTTGCCCTGGCGGCATAGGTTATGTTAGTAGGTCTACAAAGCTTGTTGTAGACAAGCAGTATGCACACGCTGGTATATTGGTTGACCTGAAGCCAAAGCTCTTTCAGCTGAGGCAACTCTGTGAGTGAAGCTGGAAGGGTGCGCAGAGAATTGCCATGTAGCGTCAACTGCTTGAGGCTCAACAGGCTGCCAACTCCTGCGCAACAGTTTTCAAGTGCTTTGCTTGAGCTCAGGAGGTGCAGAGCATAACACATTACAGAGTGCACCACACGACCCACACCTTCTGGTAAGGTTGTCAGATAATTTCCTGCCATTGTTGCGCTCTGCGAGAATTTGTGATCAGCCCAATTCTAAACCATGCAATGGTATGCGGCAACACTTGAAAAAACCTTGAGAAACTTACCACCAATGCCGACAGAGCACAAAACTCCTCAGGCAATGACTGCAGCAGGTTGCCCGAAAGCGCAACGACCTTCAATCGCCTGAGTTGGCCAAACTGCGCGGTCCGAACCCCATCGGTCATACACACAGATATGGCATGACCTGCACATAGCAACATTGCTCTTCTCAAGGACACAATGCAACATTCACCGGTATTTGTCTATTTACCACAAGATGGCTGAGTGACACATACTGCTGTGCCGAAAAATCAAAGCAAACCATGCAGCCTCCTCTCAGATTGACGTCAAGAGACTCTTGATACCTCACGCGGGAGTGATGTTAGCAAGTTGCCGTGCAGCCAAATGCCTTCCAACTCGCTCAAATTTCCAATGCCGGACGGGAGCTCTGATAGGAAGTTGCCAGCCAGCCCCAGCCTGCGCAACTGGCATATGGACAGCATGTCAACATGTCTGGTCTGCAGTCACCCACTGGCACGCGCGAAAGTAAACACCAAAGCACGCGCGCACGCACATATGCATACACGCATATGAGTTCATGCCTGCCGAACATTGCATTGACAAACAAGGGAGAAATGCAACACATGAAATGTCTACACCACTGGCACAGCATGTATGGCATAACCAAACCTGCGTCAGCTGGCCAAACTCTTCAGGCAGCGAGGTCAGCCGATTCCCAACGAGTGACAGGTCCACAAGATCGTGAAGAGCACACACCTCAGCAGGGAGCTCAGTGAGGCCTGTTGAAACAAGAAGTTGCCGGCATGCCTCGATGATAAAGCTTAACCTTACCCACTCTAGACACAATGCATGACCGACTGATATGTGAGCGCTGAAACGTTAGGGCGCTCATTAAAACAGATTGTACGTTTCATGCTCGCCGTCAAGTCTCACACCCTGATGTGATGACACATGGAGCACTTACCCATATGACTCAGGTCCAATCGGCCATGCGAGCGAGCCCCGCGTATTCGCTGCTGCACCTCTGTAGTAGAGGCAACGAACACCAATCAGGTCGCATTGGTTGACTACACGTACTGAGTCCAGCTAAAACCCGTGCCAAATCCGTTAGCTGAGAATTGCGCACCCCCGCGGCTCTGTTCCTACCTTCAACATCTACCTCAGCCTGAACACTGCTGCTTTGCGCTGTGCAATGCTGCGACCTGTGCCTCCCGCCAGGCTGCTTCCGCTGCGCTCTCGCAGGCCTCTGCAGCAGGAATGTGTAACGCCAACTTGCAGCAGAAGCCATAACAACAGAAGAAGTGCAAGTGTGCATTGCACTCAGCCAGCATGCGTGTCCGCGCATCAAAGCAGCACCTGTACGAGGCGCCTGTTCGACGCTCCCAAACGGAAGTTGCTTGCGGTTTTGCTTGTGCAACCACTTAAACCTGCTGCATGCTTACTTCCGCCTAGCTTGTAGCTTGGATACAGCTTGCTGCTGGGGCACACAAGCAGCGGTGCAGAGGACACACCCATAGCGAGAGCTTGCAGCACAGACACGCAATGCTCAGTTCAGAGCTTCTTCTTTGGACATTCTCAATTACTCAATCCCAGTCATGCACAGCTACGCCCGGAAGTACGCCCCAAACGAGCACACCGCCGCCGCTTCAACAGCAAATTTACGCTCGTGCATTGTTGCAGCTGATGATACTCACCGCTCGATAGCTCCAGTTGATATCTGCCCTGCCACTGCATCGTCACCGTCGATGTCCATGTCGGGCAGTGCACAGCCGTCAAAATGCTATGATATTGACGGCAATACACTAGCGGTTGTGATAGCTCTGGCGCTAATCACTCGCTTGCCGCGGCGGTAAGGGACGCTCAGCCTGCCACGTACGCCGCCGCCGCCGCCGCCGTTTCGTGTGTTACTGTGGGCTAAGCTTTCAGTGTATAGTTGACGATACGCTGAACGCATGCTGCTGGCGAGGTGGTAGGTGAGGCTGAAGGCTGCTGTCTTGGAAGGGAGGCTTGAGGCGTTCAGTTTTAGGCAGCTTAGCTGAGCTCACTTGAAGATTTCAGCTCAGACTCGAGCAAAGCTTACAGCCCACGCACACCTTGTGCTTCGCAGTAGCAGAGACAATTGCAGGATTGGTGCATGCAGCTTGCGGGTGGACGGTGACGGAGGTCATAGTGTAAGGGACGTGCTCGCTGCTTGAGTGCTCTTCTGGGCGACGTGGAGAGGTAATAGCCATCAGGAACGCTTGCTGAATTACTACAAAATCAGTATATTTCTTCGTTAAGAGTGTGCGTTGCGGCACACAGTAGTTGCCATGATAGTAGCAGCTGTCACTGCAGTTGAACAACAGTTTCCTATGCAAGCTGTACACAGTGCACTGCACCTATTCAGCCGACAGCTGGGTTGGCTGGTTGTTAAACACATCGTCGTGGGCATTCGTGTGCACTGGTCCTCTCGTGTGTCGTGTAAAACACAATCGCTTGCAACATTTGTTGGCTAGAGTCGTCACGAGTTGTGAACTTGCAATCTCAATTGCATCTCGCATTGTGTACAGTGGCAATGAAAGCATCAAAGGCCTTTACAGCAAGCGCTAGGGTCGATTGCGGGTTGATGGTTAACTGTGCTTGGTTGGGTGCAGGAAGTCATTGCTGTTGCTGAAACAGACAGATGGTACAGCGCTGGCCTTTGCTCAGTCAGCTCAGGCAGGTTGCTCGCGTGGCTGCTGGTTTTGAGTCCAGCACAAGCTACGCTGTGGCCGACAATTATGCTGCGCAGCGACGCACTCACCTGAGCACAGCATGCCGACATGCAACAACCTTGGCCAAGTAAGTGTCAATACATTTAAGAACAGAGATGATTCTGTATACATGCACACTGTACTGTACAGTTAGTGAATTCGTGTAGAGTTTTTTTAAAGCCTAGCAAGCATATTGATAGTTTTGCAATTTGCCAGCCATGTTGGAGTGTTTCAGCAGTTTTCCTGCAAAAGTTGACACCACTTCTTTTCAGTGCGGCCATCAACGTGTTGCACATGAAACCGTACATGTTGACCCATGAGGAAGAGGAGCAGCTGAGGTCGGATTCCGAAGACCTACAACGTGCCATACGCAAACGGGTGAAAAACAGGGTTTTGTACTGGGCGAGGCGCGTTGAGATCCCCAAAGAGGATCTGCAAGTTTTATGTGCAGCTGGGCTGCTTCCAGAAAGCATTATGGCGGTGGAGAACTTCTCGGAGGAGACGCTTTGGAGTGCTTACACAAGGGAGAAGTTAGTCTCTCGCCTACTGCCATTGCCAGATCGTGTGCCCCGGCAGTATGTAGTTGAAGAAGAGGGTAGTACGTACTCGCCTGACCATCCATCAACGTCAGATGTTTATGCTGAGATTAGAAGAACTGCCCCCACCACGCGCAAGCCAAAGACGCCTGTGGATTTCAGGCTTTTGAAGATGTCCAGAGAGGAAGAGAGTGTACTACTCTCTGATACAGTTCCTGAAGAAGAGAAGCGCCGATTACGGTCAAAGATTTACAAGCGCAACTGGTACTTCGCAAACAAGGATGAGGTGTCGAAGCGAAAGCAGGCACGGATAGCTGAGCGCAGCGCTCTGAATGTCTTGCTGCAGAGTGTTGAACGGGAGTCTTTGAGAGCCGCGGTACAGCGTGAAGTTGCGAAAGCATCACCTGAATCTGCCTTCCTGCGCATGGCCTCAAAAGACTGGGCTCAACGCTTGCACGAACTGGTCAGTGCACACAAGCCTTCCTCACCTGCGCAGTGCTTTTAATGCATTTATGCTTGTGCAGAACTGACGCACGTGGTTGTTTCTGCATATATTGTCTGCAGAGTGAAAAAACTGAAGATGATTTCAGCCCCAAGAAAGCCGTAGGGCGACCAAGGCTGTACTTTCGCACACCCAAGGAGGTGCGCGAGCGAGTGCGCGGGTGTATGTGTTCTCGTTAAAAGCACATGCAGTTGTTAGCATTGAGATCAACGGATGCATGGTGGTTTGCTGTGTATCAGGAAGTAGCAGGGAGTTTGCCAAAAAGGCCGCGAGGGAGGCCGCCCAAGGTGAAGCAAGCAGTTGTGTGGGTTTTCCCGGAGAGGCCTAGGACTGCTAAACCTGTTGTACCTGTTGAAGAGAAGCAAGAACAAGAAACAACGGAACATCCACCTGCACCCCCTCAGCACCTTGTGAGTGCTCAGCTGCTGGAATGCTTGCATTCATGTCGTGAATGGCTTGCTGCGAGTTATAATGCATTGGCTCACTTAGTCAGCATGATAGGACATATGAACATTTATGCACAACCGTTACCTGTGGCTTCAGGTGCCAGCGGAGTTGCCAAAGTCGCGACGCGCATATGCACATGCGTTTGACATTGGTGAAGTGGTGGGACTGTTGAAGAAGGCGCATGCGCAAGACGTGGTGGCGATCAACGTATCAGATCGCGTCGACTACACAGAGTGGATGGTCATCTGCACCGGTCGATCACCTATGCAGTTGAGCATGATGTCTGAGGCTCTTCTATACAAGGTGAGCCGGCTGCAACTCACAGTCCACAAGTCCAGAAGTCTGCTGTTGAACACCGTGATGGTGCTTGATTGCAAAGCCCACTCCCAGTTTTTTGTTGGCTAATCACTGGTTTGCTTGTTTTGGTCCCGCAGCTGAAGCAGCGCACACAACAAGTCATACCTGGCCTTGCCCCCGGCATCGAGGGTCGAGAGTCCAACGACTGGAAGATTGTGGATGCAGGTCCGTATTACAACCTGCGACAAATGCATGCATAGCAAGCATCGCAGCATATATGGTTCATCTGTTGCGTCTTCCTACCAGCGCTTGTTGGACACCTTTTGATGGTTGGTAATATTGCCTTACTGCAGGGAGTGTTGTGGTGCATTTCTTCTCGGAGGATGCGCGCAAGTACTACGACCTGGAGCAGCTGTGGACGGCGCCCCCGGGTACCGATAGCCACATGCTGGAGGCCATCCTGGAGCTGGATGACAATGAGGCGGAGTTGTACGCACACCTGTGGACCGACTATCCCAAGCCGGAAGAGCTCAGGGAGGCCAAGGCCAAGGGCACAGAAACTGTACGTGTGGACCGCTCGGTGCAGGAAGACACCCGTTTTATGTCACTTGCTGCGAGCCATGCGTGAGCTCTGTTTGTGGTGTTATCAATATTGAATGGGCTTGCTTTCAGTTGCGCTGTTCAACTAGTGGTGGCAGCTGCAATTTTCTCACGCTGCTTCGGTGATATTTGTACCAAACTGTATTGTAGGTATGTAAAACATTGCATCAACTGTGCGTATCACCATGGGCGCACACAAGCAAACATGTGTACGCATCACAACTCAAGCAACAGTTCACACAAACGGGCTTGCTCTGTTTGTATGTTGATCAAAGTCAGTGCTTGAGCAGCAGTGCATGACAGCTGCTCTGGTGACTCGGCTACTACTGTGTTTGTTTGCAACATATACTTCAATCAATCTACAACAGTTACCAATGTCGGTCCAGCTGTTTGGCATGCTGGCGGAGTTTGCCTCATGCAACTCCCGTGCATTGGTTTGACTTCGAACAAGAGGACATTAGTACATTAGTATTTTGTTGTCACTATGCATGAGCAAAACCCTGACGAATTGTTTGTGCAGTGAGACAACTGTGCGCCATGAGATCCTTTGAGAGTGCATACAGCTTCCAGGCAGTGCATAGTAAGTTCTATCCTTGTCGCAAAGCATGGTTGTGATTCAGGCCTACAGGTGAGACGAGTGCAACGAGGCTACAAAGGTGCCAACAGTGATTGGTTGCAGCATTTGTGTCATCCTTGACATTGAAGATGTAACCACATTGTCGTTGCAACCTAGAGGAGCTTGGTACGATGGATACATCACTGTAAAGGAAAAAAGGGGGAAGGGAGTGACAGGTCCACAAGATCGTGAAGAGCACACACCTCAGCAGGGAGCTCAGTGAGGCCTGTTGAAACAAGAAGTTGCCGGCATGCCTCGATGATAAAGCTTAACCTTACCCACTCTAGACACAATGCATGACCGACTGATATGTGAGCGCTGAAACGTTAGGGCGCTCATTAAAACAGATTGTACGTTTCATGCTCGCCGTCAAGTCTCACACCCTGATGTGATGACACATGGANATTCGCCCTACTGGTGACGATATGAGCTAATATGCTTGCCATGCCTGAGATACGCGTTGCAGATGGAAGGTTACTTACTTACGCATCGAATGCGACTGCACTATTACACAAAACCAACAAATGAATGAATGATTACCACAACACTGGTAGTGACTCCTACACACGGTTGACACCCTTCTTGTCCCATTCTCCCTTCTTGCTGAACCTGCGCATAGTAGACCCACCCTCAGTTCTGTATGCAGCAACTGAACTGGCAGCACTGTGACAACGACACATGAACGACAGGTGTGCGGTACTTACTTTCCGTATTTGGCATACATCTTTTGCCGCAGCGAGTCGCTCTTTGTCTCACTGGAGCTTTCGCGGTCTGCCTTCAGCGCAGACAGCTGCACACAACACATACACAGTTAGGAAAGCACAATGGAGGATGCCTAGCGCCAGTAACACCAACAACAGCAGCAGCAGCAGCAACACCACCAACAACACAGTCTCTCCCACTGAATCGCGTCTGCAACTCAGCGCCAACAACAACTTCACCAGCAACAGTACCAGTACCTCCACCACCAACGATGACAACAACAACAACATCATCATCATCACCGCTTCCTCACCTGGATGGGGTCGTGGCGCTCGCGATCCATGGCATCGATCTCGTCGTCGCTGAGGTCCTTGTAGAGCACCCTGACGACGGCGGCGTGCACGGCGGTGACGATCTGAAGGACCGCCACGATCGTCAGGCACCACTCGATGCCGCGCAGCACGGGCTCCTGCAAGCGGTGGTGATGGTGTTAGTGACAGTGAGGTGGGGGTGTAGTAAGAGTTTGGCATGAAGTGGTGAGTGTTGGTGAGGCAGAGTGTCTCTGTCTTACCCTGGTGTTGGTCTTCGGGTAGTGCTTTTCGACGGAGGCGAACTGCCAAGAAAGGAAGCGAGCCAAGATGTGAGAACTTTTGTTGCTAACATATGTAGTGGCACAAGGAGTAACAAGCATGGGACGATGATGTTTGTGCCTAGCCAAGTACTAATGTTTGAGCACATGTGCGTGCGTGTTTGACTGACTGACTCACTCACTGATTCGTGTGAGTGCCTGTTTGAGTGCTTGCGCGCACGTGCACGTGTGCGTGTGCGTGTGTGCGTGCAAATGCTTCCGCTCGTGTCGATGAGTGTAGGTGCTGCTTCGTGACCGTGCGTTTGTGCGTGGTCCCTCACATTGACGTAGAAGGCGATCAGGAGGGACGCGTTCGCGATGAACGACACGGTCGTCGTGCACAGGAAGATGGTCGACATCACTCCTCTGAACCGGAACGCCGTGAGCCATGCCAATACGGCATTGCCCGCGCTGACGCCTCCCAGCACCCAGAACAGCCCCGACAGCGACGAGCCTCCCTTCAGGTGAAGGCCCAACGCCAAGAAAACCACCAGAAGAGCCGCCAGGATCTGGATGATGGAGGCGGCGCGGATGAGCCAACCCCTGAACCTCAAAGCCGAGCCCATCTCTGACTACCTTCTCACTCCTGTGCTTCCTCCTTACCACCAGTTGCTCCGCCTCTACTTTCTACGGAGGCGGCGGCGGCGGTGGTGGTCAGCTTGTCTGGGACACGTGGCGAACGCTGGCGCTAGCCAAAGGCAAATATGGAGAGAAGCAGTCACGTCTCACGTGACCCACGTGAGACAGGCACAGGTCCACGTACGCCGCGGCACAGCTCGTATTAGCAGCGGAGTACAGGAGACTGTTCTTCTGGTGCAGTGGTTTTAGGGTTTGCTGGCAGCCAAGAGTCACCGTTGCGGGCGGCATACCGGGTGGCATGGGGCGGCGGCGGGAGCGGCAGGCGGCGGCGGCGGCCGCTGCTGGTGGTGCGTTGGGGGCCGGCGGGAGGCGCAGGACGAAGCTGGACCTGTGGGAAGAGCCTCCGCTGCCTCCGCCGCCTCCATCTGGAACCGAGTCGCCCGCCGCCGGTACGTTGGGTCTCTCAATTGGGCATGGTGCCTTGATGAAGCTTACTTCGCGATTGCCAGTTGCTGTACTTATATCAGCTTTGCGTTAATCTATTTTGTCCAGTTCTGCACGTTACATAACGTACACGTGACGAGCAAGGATATCTGCATAGAGTCATCAACATGTCTGTTGGACGGCAACACCACAGTAGAAGAGAGCACTTGCAGTGCTCGCTTCTACTGTGGTATTGCCGTCCAGTCCTACTCTTCAGCATCGTGCCTAATATCAGTCGGTGACGAGTCGATCGATCAGGATGGAGGTATTTACACTAAAGTCAAGCAACACGTTTTGAGTGGATGATAAGATAAGTAGCTTATCTTTCATGACAGCACGATTGCGTCTGGGCTTTGTGTTTTCTTGATTGAGTAATTTGCCATCGACCATGCAAAGCACCGTTCTCTTTGTTGCGGAGCTTGATTTGTTTGTTGGGCTGCGAGTCCGGTCAGCTGTTACCTTTCCATTGTTGCTTGTCACTACCTGAATGTATGCTTGTGAAACGTCCAGGTAATGAGGACGCCGACACGCGGGCGCTTGCAGATGGTTCGACAGAGGATGGGGCGGAGCAGCTGCAGCCGTCTTTAGCCGCAGGTACATGCGCTCATTTACTACAGCTCCAGAGCATGAGTACCACTGCCGGCAGCTTTGTCTCCCGGAAAACAACACAACATTGTGTGCAACCGACAATCATCGTCTTGGGACTTGCGTGCAACCAGAGTAGGCCACTGGGCCAGGCCGCTGTTGGTGGTCTGCCGTTCGTCACTACGGTAACGTATTGCATGGCACCTTTTCTCACTTCTAAAACCTCTGTGCACCAGTAATCTTAGTCTTGTCCTTTATCACAACAATGTGGCATTGTGTCATGCTCTCAGTTGATTGGTGTGCTTCCAAGGCACGTATCACCAGTGCCTTCTTGCTTACAAGTTTTCTGACAGCAAACTTTGCATGCATTGGTTGGCAGGTGCAAATCCTTTGTCCAGTCTCTTAGGGCAATATAGCGACGATGAAGACGAGCAGGACGCTGCACCATCTAATGAAGCAGCCAATAAGGCCATGTCAAAAGATGCAAAGCCCGACAGTGTGCCGTCTAATGAAGCACCCAAGAAGGTCCTACAAACAAGTGCAAACCCCGACAAAAAAGCACCTGTGCGCGCGGTTGATGCCGAGGTAGGTCGGCCAGTTTGTTCACGTTGTGTTACAGAGGCGTTGTGACAGTGACATTGACAGCTGGCGTGCTTCAGGTGGAGCAATTCCTCAGCTCACTTCACTCCAGCGGCCTTTTAGAGCCTGAAACAGAACAGCCTGCTACTACTGCTACTCCCCCCAGCACATCGAGCAGGCCTTCCTCTCAGGATGCGGGCGAGCTCGCTGATGGGTGGCAACCAATCTTCGACCAAGCCACAGAACAGTTCTACTATTGGAACATTCGCACCCGAGAGATCACATGGGAGCGGCCCGTGAAAGGTGCCATGAGCGCAGGCGTGACGACGCCACCAGAGTCGGCCGAGACAGCTGAAGCCCGTATACCAGCTGAACAGCCCGCGGGTGCGGACACTGCAGTGCGATCTGAACCAGTCAATGCCGCAGACATTGTCAGTGCTTCGGGTTATTCCGACACATGCACTCTTTCAAGTGTGACGCCTCTGCCTCCTGGCTGGGAAGCTGTGCTGGACGAGGCAAGCAACGAGTACTATTACTGGCACAAAGACATGGGAGAGACCACATGGGTGCGGCCAACAGGGGATCAGCAACCTGCGCAGTCATTTGAAGCAACAACCGCTGCCAATGCAGCTGTTGCTGCCGAAGTCCCAGGCAGCCCTGATGCCTCCTTGGCAGTGACAGACGGTGAGCACTCCTGTAGTATTTGGCTTCATGCACTGCGCAGATTGTAGCAGATGGCCTGATCAGGCTTGCTCCCATGTTGTGTGACCTGGACTTGTCATTTCATGACGTTGCATTAAATGTGGTAGGTTCTCAGCTGCAGTTGGCATCCCCTTATACCCTTGTAGGTGTGCAGCATGCTCCAGGCCAGCAACTGCCCGACACCTTCAAGGAGGGTGCAGCCGTGCCTGACCTTCTTGATGCCCCAGGGCAAGCTGATATGCGCTTGGAAGAGCCTGTGGAGAAGGAGCCACTTGCTGACGCTCACAGGCCTAGCACAAGTGGGCGAGGGAGCGCGGACCTCACTGCTGCACGTGAGGCAGTACGAAGATTGAAGGAAGCCGCTGGGTCAGTCAAGCTGTGCCTGGGTCGTTTTCATCTCTTGAGCTGTGTGGTTGACATGGTGGAGTGTGCGCAGACCTTCCTTGGGCGATGTCGCTGTGCAAGCTCGCATAGCGATTGCGGCTGAGGCACGACTCCGGGATTGGGAGTCTTGCACGCAAGCATCGGCGTTGCAGGAAGTTTTTATACACTGGCAGAGGGCCATTGACGATGCTGCTGTTCACACGCAAGCAGAAGGTCCTCGGCTACAAGATGCAGCAGAGCCACCAGCTGAGCCTTCGACGACAGCTGCTCAGTCAGAGCTTGTTGCAGCCCACAGTGACGACAAAGAAGCTGAACCTGCTGCAGCACCAGCCACTGTTGATGTGCCAGCTTCTGATGTGAGATGCGAGGTACTGGAGGTACGCATGTCGATTGGTGAGACGTTTCAAGGTCAACATGTTGACATGTGGTTGGGGCTGATGGCTGTTGCGCGGTGCAGGTTGACATGGAAGGCGACATGGAGGCTGACATGGATCTCAGCGAGGATGAAGCAGCGCTCAAGCCACCTGAGCAGCCGCCTCCTCCAGGCGAAGCTCCACTGCCGCCGCTTGATGTTCTTGCATACGCAGCTTATCCCCAGGTCACTGAAATGGCGTATGTGCAGCCCCACACCTACGCCCCTATGGCAGAGTCCAGCATGGCGGCGTGGATCACACCGGCTGCTCCAGTAGCACATGGTACGACACGATGCACATGAGTCGATGCTGAAGTTGAAAGTGTGCCAGAGCATATATGGCCATTCTCTGACAGTTCTGATTGCAGTAGAGCCAGCTGTGGCGGTCGTCCCTGTCCATCTCGTTACTTACGGCGCACCATACACAACATACACAACCTCAGCTCCACCAGCCTCCAGTTCTTCTCTGCAACCAGCGAACCAGCCGTTTGAGGGCGCCCCAGACTGGGAGAAGTCCATGTTCCCAGACCTTGTGGACTCTGCAGAACAACAGCCTGGTCAAGAGGCCCCCGTGGCAGGGCTCATGGAGACCGCCAATCAGAAGAAGAGCATGCAGAAGAAGCGAGCCGCTGCATCCATTCTCTCTGGAAAGAGCAAGAAGGTGTCCTCTCTGCTGGACAAGTGGAAGGCTGTGCGCAAAGAGATTGACCCTCAGGTACACGCATGGTGTTGCAGTGGTGCATGTTGTGCGTCTGGTTGTTTCCTGGCAAACCATCAAATTTGACCAACAGCCAACTGGTGTGCAGGATGAGGAAGATGAGATTTTGGATGAGAAGGCTCTGGAGCGGAAACGAATGAAGGAGATTGAGGAATGGCGCGCCGAACAGCTGCGCACTGGCGAGGCGGCCAACAACCCCAACTTTATGCCCGTCGACACCTCCAACTGGAGGGAAAGAGTCAAGCGGTTGAAACAGAATAAGACAGTACCAGATCAGAAGCCTGCAAATGGTACGGCTGCAGTTACAAAGGCTGCCGTGACCTCCAATGCTGATAAGAGCACAGGCAAAGTCAAGCCGGACCTCAAAGCCCTCTCCAAGGGACTGCCGCCAGGCTGGCAAGCTCTGCATGATGCTGCGTCGGGTGACGTGTACTATGGCAACCTCAAAACCAAGCAGACGAGCTGGGAGCGACCAACATGATGTCGACGTTGCCGCATCGCCGCGTTGGACCCTGGCAGAACCAGGTCGTGCAGGCTTGGGTGCAAGAGTGTTGGGCCGAGCAGCTGTAGCAGTAGTAAGTAGTGTCACTGTCGCAATTGGCCCAAATCATATGATACAGTCAGGCACAATTAGCACAGGGGTCTGTAGGGAGGTTGCATATAAAAACCCAAGTTTGTCTGATGTCGTGCCGCTAGCCGACAAGGTGTATGCTTGCGGTCGCGCATGCAGTTGGCGTGGTTCTCAGACAGAATGTCAGACACGGCATTGCCTTAGCATGCTTTGCGACGTACATACAATGAATCTCGTAGGACTTTTGCTGTAGTTGTGAATCGATTGCATGTTGGCATTCTGTGGAGAGTTGGAGAGTTGGAGTATACCATAATTTGATTCTTAAGTTTGGTTCCATGTCACAAGTCAGTACTGTCAACTACACGAAACAGCCTGTACGTTTGTGCACAGTCAATGAGAGACGATGGATTGCACAAGCCACTCCATCAGAAAAGTATAAAACTTACGTAGATATAGATTCAGCAGCAAAAGAGTTGGTAGCGCGTGTCTAGCTTGCTAAAACAAGCAACACTACACAAACGCAGACACACTGTGCCCTGTGGGCAGGCAATCAAATACATATGCATGCATGCCTAATGGAGGGAGTTGGTAGTGAGATAGCGCAGTAGTGACAATGAAGTAGAGTGTACTTGCCCAGCAGTGGTGGTGTACAAAAATCTTTGAAACTATTCTAGATATGCAATGAGTGCCTTGCACACATTGATCATGTCCAACAGCAACATGCATGGCAGGTCACCACATACATACCTCAAGCCGACGACAGCAACCACCGGGCAACTACTCACTATACGGCCTAATCCACCCACTACCCCACCCTGTTAGGCATGCATGCATGCAATTGCAGACTGAAACATTTGCAGCACGGCTGTCAGTTAGCGGCCCACCATTGCAGCGAGGTCAACAGCAGCAGACCCACAACGGACTCCCCCTCCTCTGTCCCCCACATCCCCACCGCCACCTCCGCCGGCCTATTGCCGCGTCGCTGACTGTCGCTGTTAGGGTTTGTGTTAGTGCCCACATCATGCATGTACGGCAGGCACGGCCACTCCCTGTGCGTCGCGGATCCATGTGTTGTAATGCGTATGGTGGTGGCATGCTTGCTTATGAACAGCATCGCATATATCATGTACACGGCTACACAACACGAGCGAGGCAAGCCTCACCTCATCGCCAGCGCCGCTTCTGCCTCCATCTCCGTCGTCGGTGGGCCAACTAGCACTGGCGCCCAACCCGGCATGGATGTCTCAGCCGCATCCACGCACTGAATGATGGTCAATGCTTGTGTTCGATGCAGTGCGCACGCTACGCGCTAGTTGCAAAAAGCCCTTCACTTTGCGCTGCTCGGCACTTTGCGCCGGCCCCATACGTCTCGCACACAGCCGCAGCATTTGCTAAAAATCCTCTCTAAACCTACTGGGTATACCTACATAGGAAAGTCTTAGGTATGGAGCAGGCTCGTGAAACTCAGCTTTCCTTGTTGCAAAGAACTCGTGCACATTTCAGTCATTGCAAACTCCGTTGTACTAGAGTCCAGCAGTTAAGTTTTGATCGTGCCAACACTTGCATACTAAAATTGAAAGATTTTCAGCCCATGTTGAACCCATATAGACAGCATAGGGTATAGAAATTCATAATGAAACACTCTATGCCAAGCGCACAGATACAATAACACACCACCACCACCAAGCGTTGCCCGCTCTCTCATATATAGCATGCAGGCGCATGCCTTAGCCCGGTGGTCGAGTTGGAGGATGGTTGTCGTGATTGTGGCATTGCATGTTTGCAGACTTGCATGTGCGAGTTCGCCTTTGCATCTTCTGTACACTGTATCCCAAGAAGCAACCCGGAAGCCAGAACGGCGGCCAAGCCGCGACCCGGAACACCTCGCGACAAGAAGCCACAAAGTACAAAGCGACGAGACCCAACATAGCCAAAACGGCGCGTGAGTGTTTCTGTGAGACAGACAAATGTCGCTTCCCGCGTGCAAGTTGCAAGTAGCCTTCTCGAAGCCGCTTATGGGCTCAGTTACGGGCGGAGATGGCGGAGGCAGCGGCGGGGGCGGCGGCGGCCGAGGTGGCTGGGCCGAGCGGGCAGGCATCGCCGGGGAGCTCCTCCGTGCCAGGTCTCGCCTCAGCCGCGGGTGCGAGCGGGAGCGGCGGGGAGAGCGCTTTTGAGTGCAACATCTGCCTGGAGGTCGCTTCAGAGCCGGTGGTCACGCTGTGCGGCCACCTCTTCTGCTGGGCGTGCTTGTACAGGTGGGTGGAGTTGTCGCTGTGTTTCCTCTTGATTTCACTGCTCACGAGGATAGTTTACAGTGGGTTGGCTCGTATGCTCAACTGAAGGTCGGATGTCATTGAAAGGGCAAACTGGGCTGAAGCGGTTGCATATCAGTAGTGCAGTCAATGAGGATTAGGATTTTGGCAGGTTTAGCCAGTACATTCAGCGTGACTGCTTGTGCGCTGCCAGTATACTTTGCTTCACGCACCTGCCTGTAGCTAATTCCCATGCTTGGTAGCAAGTGAGTTTGTCTGTTGTTTTAATAAACTTGGACAAGTCGCATGCGTTAACAAAACCGGACGCTCGTGATGACTTCCTCATTATTTTACTCCTGTAAATGGCGCCATCAGGTTACTGGAATTCACATTCTACATGCACAATATCAGAGAATGGCTTAACCAAAGTTGCAACGGAACAGCAGCAGTGCCCGCTTATGTCGCTTTTTCCATGCAAGTCACTCACTGCTGGACCTACACACCCAGAACTGGGCAGTGCCAGCAGTGTGCGAATCAGGAGCCTAGTGAATGCTCGCTTGCCCGCTACACACTTGCATTTCAGCGGTTGTAATCCTGGTCCCCACTTCCCCTTCTGCAGATGGGTGGAGGTCGACAGCCGCGGCCCCTCCGGTGTCTCCGGTTGCCCCGTCTGCAAGGCCGCGGTGGAGCCGTCTCGCGTCATCCCGCTATATGGGCGGGGTCACCAGGGCGGGAGCGGCACACACCCGGCATCCAGTCAGGGGCAGAAACCGGCAGCGGGCGCGGGCGCGGGAGGAGGAGGGGAAGCGGGGCAGGGAGGGGCGGGAGGAGGAGCAGAGTCCATACCCACACGACCGCAGGTATGCCTGTACATCTCCGTATTGTTATGTGACTGTTGTGAGTGTCGCGCATGTTCCTTCTGTGTACTGGTAGCTGAGGTTGTGCCGTAGCGTAAGTAAGCAGTAGAGCTTTGCTACCTTGTGGCGGTTATATAAGCATGGGAACGTGAAGTAGCACCGCGCTGGTTGGCAATCTACTCATTCGGCATAAGGTGGCGACTTCTGTTGGTGCCACAGATGGTGTAACAATGCCACTAGAAGAGATGTGGCATTGCACTAGACAATCGCAGTGACATGTCACTCAGTACAGACTCTTGTGCCGCCACAATGCCTCGCAGCATGCGTACGACACATCAATGCTCTCTGGCTTGTATGGTCCTTTGAGAACTTCAAACCCGCATGTTGACCATTGTGCACTCACTTGGAGCTGTCTCGCAGGGCCAGCGACCACCACCACCGCCGCCTCCACCACAGCACCATCATCACCACCAGCCCGCTTTCGGTGTGTTTGCGCAGCCGGCGGGGCCGTTTGCGACTGCGCAGTTCGGGAGCTTCACGCTGAGTGCGGGGTTCGGTCTTTTTCCGAGCCTCTTCGGCCTTCAGTTCCATGCGTTCCCCACGCCGACGCACCACCATCAACAAGCCAACGTACCTAACAACTCCTCTCACTCCTCCGCTGCTGTGCCGCCCGCTGCCGAGCGCGAGATGCAGCAGCAGCAGCGACTGTCGCAGCTACTGCTCATGCTGGGATGCCTTGTCATCATTTGTCTGCTCTGGTTCTGACGATACTCGGTCAGCGTGCATAACAAATCAGAGCTTATTTGAGCTTGGCGGCAAGCCATGTGGGGTTCGAGCTATTGGTTGTTGTCGTTGTTGTTTGTAGACAGCCTAGCTGATGTAGCAATAAGGCGAATTAGTTGGTGTCAGGATGGCATGAGAGCAGTAGGTGGTCAGGTTTGTGTATATGTTAGGTGAAGGTTTAGTTGCATACATATGGATTTCCATAGCTTTTTGCGCCTGCTCTGACTGCACATGTAGAGTTGGGTTGTGAACTGCGCTTGCATATGCAGTGTATTACGCGTTGCAGCAGGAGAAGTTGCCGGGTTCCGTGACAGGACAAGAGGCATAATGCGTTGCAAATGTGCCAATTGTCAAAATATTTGTTATTGATCTGTACTGCATCGACGTTGGATGCGATATGCACTGCATAATCTCGCATGGGCAAAGCTTGGCTGCGTGCTAGCACATGTTGCACACGCAGCACACAAGGGCCCTCGACTTGGCTACCAGTCCTGGGCCAGATGCATTTGTTGCACGCAACTGTTGCTGATTGAAGCCTTGTGAAGGAGCTAAAAGCACTGAGGCTGGAGGCACATAAGCAATGCAGCGCACTTGAGCAGTGTGTGGCTCGACCAGGACACAAGGAGTAGGCAGGCAGAGCAAGGCCTTAAACCAACCGCAACTAGCACAACAACAAGCACAATCATTGAAACTAGCACGGGGCGGCGCCTAGGCTAGAGCTAATTGCACCAGGACTTTAGCAGGGCTGAGTGCAGGTGAGGGCAAAGCAGGCGTGTTGCAGTGTTACCTGCCAGCACCGCATGACGCATGATGGACCCAGCCACACAGCGCGGGAGAACTCGCATGCAAAGACACTAATGAATCGGCTGTACTGCTTGACTAACAATAAACCCGCAACGTAACTGTTCATATGGTTGGATTGTCTATTCAGCTGTAAGCGCAATGACTCTACTACTACTTCTCCTCACACCCGGCCACCTGAGTCACGGCGGGTTATCTCCCTTTTCGGTATGTACACCATGGATAGCGTCATACCCACCCAGTAGCTTCCCCTAACGCAAACATGCACTCACGTATCACACATAATGCAAGAGCGTGAGCGCGGCAATCACGAGACCCGTGCCGAGCGCCTTCTGAGCGATGCCCTCAAACGCCTTATCCCTCTCCGCCTGCACACACCCCAACATGCATGAGCCTCATCAGGAGGGAAGAGCACTGCGCATCATGAACACATCGAGCGATACGACAAAGAAAGTGCATGTGTGCAGGCGCACACACGCACACGTGCGTATGTGTACATGCACACGCGCGCACACACGCATGCACCTGTGTCATGTCGATGACATGGGGTAGGCAGAGTGCCATGGCGGCGTAAAATCCCCACGACATGCACATGCGCAGGATGGTGAGCTCGAAGAAGAGCGCGTTGAGGTTGTACGTCACGCTCATCCAGAAGTATGCCACCACCCTCACGTTGGCAAGGAAACGGAACACGCACAGGTTCCATAGCGCCGAACCCCCCTCAGCAAACGTCAACCTCCAAGACTACACAAACACATGCATATGTGTCAAAAAACGTGCACTCGCACCCGTACACGCACACGCACACATGTGCACACCCTGAGGCACATGCTTACGGACACACATGCGCACAACAACACGCACGCGCGCACACGCACATACACGTACACACAGACGCGCACGCGCGCGCACCCACCCACCCACCCACCCACACTTCTCTCACCTCCCCACACGCTTGCGCGAAGCTCTCATGCTGATCCGCCGGCTGCAGCAAGAACGCCCTCGCACTCGCCATCCCGTCCGTAATCAGTAAAAACAGTCCGATGTAGAACGGACTCAGCACCTGGTCGAGACTGGTGTAGCCGAACGCGTTGACGTGGTACTCGTCGTTGGCGTACTTCTGGACGATGATCCAGACGGCCGTCGATAAAGAGAGGATGAGGGTAGGGACGAGGGCGGAGGCGACACCCGCGGCGGCCACGGCCTTGCCTACACTCTATCAACAACAACAACATCAGCATCGGCATCACAGCAACAGCAACAGCAACAACAACACAATCGTCATTGTCACTCCCTCTCAGTACCTTCTCCTGTCTTGCGCCAGTCTCCACGTCGCGACTGTTAATATTTCCAAGTAGCTGCGTCTTCTCTCCAGCAGGAACTCCCTTCCTGCCCTTGTCGTCCTTATTGCTGTCCTCCCCGCCTTCCTCGCCTTTGCTGTCATTGGCTTTGCTTAAAGGAGGCACAGCTGCCCCAAAGGAAATGGCAGACCGCATAGAAGCACCCCTAATGAAAGAGCAGTTGTTGTTGTTGTTATTGTCGTTGGTGGTGGTGGTGGTTGTGTGTGTTTCTTGCCTTGGGTTGGGGGTGTCTGATGCGGATGTGGTTGTTGTGGTTGTTGTGTCCAGGGAGGGGAGGAGGCTTGATCTTATGGCGACGTAGTGGCGGTTCTCGAACACGACCAGCGCGGCGCCGATGAGGCCGAGAGCCGTGATGTAGTGGGGGAAGAACTCATCGCGGTAACCAAGAAAATACTGCACACACAATGCAGTGATTATGATTATGATCTTCATGTCATTATATTATTAACAATGGAAGATTGCATTATTAGATTAGCACGCGAAAGACTGAGAGCCTGATTGTGTGAGCGAACACTCAGACACTCAATTAGAGAAGGGAACGTACTGCATGCATTGAGTAATAGAAAGAGTAACTGAGACTGAAAGGACGACTGAATAGATGGATACATAGCTGAGTGATGGAGGAGTGAGTGAGTGAGTAACTGAATGATAAAAGTGAACCTGTTTCTTACTTGTACTGGTGCTACGAAGAACGTGGCGACGAGTCCCGCGAGCGGTTTGAGCACGATGGCGAGCGGGTGGTGGTACAGCACGATGTCCACCAGCTGGTACACGATCGCCAGGAGACCATTCATCCAGAGCAGGGGATGCAACTGCAGGGACCTGTTGATGGATAGTGTTGGTGTTGTTTGTTGTTTGTTGTTGGGTTGAGGTGGAGTAGTCTCAACATACAGTATTTGGATTAACGCTTACCTGAGCATGGAGAATGGGCCTTGGCTTGGGCAGGGTATGCGTGTGCATGCCCTGGAGGGGTTGGCGCACGTGCGTGGGGACAAGCCCTCCATGTCCACCTCCTGTTACAGTGAGCCTCACAATCAGTAATAATGGTGCAAACACACATACACACGAGTTCAAATGTGTGTGACCAATGCGTGCCTGGAAGCATGGGGAGGAGATGTCTCCCTGGGTGAGCAGGGACGTGGTGTCGGGCATGAGGAGCTGCGCGCCGCCAAGCACCAGCGTCACCATCAACGCCGACACCACCGTCGATGCTATCAGCATACGTCTTGCGCTCTTGAAGTTGTGCCTTGTCGCCCGCTGCAAAGGCGTACGAATGGTTATGCATGTATAAGGTGATGTGCATGAGAGTGTGTGTACGCACGCGACGCAAGCGCCGGCACACAGACACACATGCACGTCTGTCTTGTCGCATTCATACATGTGTCTGGCACATGCGCGAACGTACACTCAAGGTTGAGTGTGGTGAGAGGCATTGGGAGTGTCAATGTGGACGTGTGTGCATGTGTGCGCGCATGTTGGGGCAAGTCGACATAGTGAGTGCAGTTGTCAAGTGTGCGATGGGACTGCCCCTCCCGTACCTGTCCATACACATCGCCGACGACAGCAAGGAGCTGCACGACGACGACGAGGAGGACAGGCGGCCGTTGGACGGTGCGTCGGAGGGCCCGGCTGCTGCCGGCAAGCACCTCCGCCACCACGGAGGCGGCGGCAGCGGGCGACATGTTAGGAGCGACAACGGTCATGATGTAACGCTTCTGGGCTGTAAGCACCTTCTCCTTCTCCTTCTCCTTCTCCTTCTCCTCCTTCAGCCTCCCATCCACACGCTGGGCGGCGGCAGCACTGGCAGCCTGGCATGCAGTGTCACGTTCTCACTCTTCAAGAAGGCCGCCCCGCACGCCATGGCGTAAAACCCCATGCGTGCCGATCTCAGGTGATGTGACGGCCAGCCGTGTCAACCACGCCCTCTCCCCGACGGCCGCCGCCGCTCATAAAATGACAACGACAACGGCAGCGACAAGCGCAGTGATGTGACATACAACCGGAAAGGGAATGATTCTTCTAACTTGTTCCTCAGGTGAGGAAGGATTCTTTTTATTTATTTCGCTGGTGCTTCCCTTCCCTTCTCCAAGACGTGTCTTCCGAATTAGCTTCCTCGCTGCTACAACAACGCTGACGGCATCGCTGCTGGCAACAACGCTAGCTGCAACGCACCAACTCAGCATGCACAACACAGCGTGGCTGTGTGGCAGCAGTGTGGCTGTAGTGGTCCTGGTGGTCATGCACGGCGGCGGCGGCGGAGGAGGAGGAGGAGGAGAATGAGGCAAGGTGGGAAAGGCGGGGTGGGCGGCTGTGAGGTGGCTGTGGCTGTGGGTGTGCTCTCTGCGTGCAGTTGATAGAAGGTGGGGCAGGGAGGGGACTAGGTAGGCATGGAGGTGAGTGCTGCCGAGGCTGGTGGCGCTGGTGCTGGGGAGCAGAGCAGCAGGGGTTTGGTGGCAGAGGCGGCGGCCACCTCATCGTCTGCTGCAGTGGTGGATGCCGCTGCTGCTGCGGAGGACCCGCTGCTGAAGCAGCATGGCCAGTCTTCGTCGCAGCCTCAGACATCCAACCATCGCCAGCTGACGCTGCTGCCTCTGGTGGCGCTCATCTATTTTGAGGTATGGACTAGGGTTTGCTCAGTGGCACAGCACCGATATGCAAGAACTGCCAGTGTACCTGAGGCAATATGCATGAGCTTGCATGCTGACAAGAAGGTTGGGTTTTCTTTCTGACGGGTGGAAAGCAGCTAGCTTGAAGACGAGGTGTCTGCTTGATTTGAAGACGAGGTGTCTGGTTGTCTAGTGGGTGCAGAAACTAGTGTTCTTCTGCTTAAGTGTTGAGCGTGTAGAAAAGCCAAGTGATTAAGTTGAACAGGATGGTGTTTGCATTATGACGCTATGTTCAACTCTATCATGAATGAGGGACTTCCGCATGCAGAATGTGGAGTGCAAGTAACAACACTGCTGACACAATGTCGCAAGCACACAGCATTGTTGTCTCAGAACATTTTGTGCTTTGCTGCTTTAGGCATGCTGCAAATGGAGGCGCGAAACATGCATATGCGAGCCACTGCTACCAATACATACAAACTGCAAGCAGCACTGGTCACTTGTGCGTGTAGCTAGCTGTATCTTTGCTGCTCTTCACAGCAGGCTGTGCATGTAGGTGTCCGGAGGACCGTTTGGGGTGGAAGACGCAGTAAGGCACGGTGGTGCTCCAATATTCGCAATCATTGGTATACAATTTCACACAGTCACTGCATATTCTTCTAGCAAGTGAACCTGTTCATAGGTCCCAACAGACCGATGCTTACCTGTAATTGACTTCACTATGCTACACAGGCTTCCTGGTGTTTCCATTCTTGTGGTCTCTGCCTGAGGCGTTGACAACAGCAGAGCTGGCCACGGCCTTCCCCGAAGACAGTGGTTATGTTGCGTGGGTGGCGGGCGCCTTTGGCCCGTTCTGGGGATTCGTCGAGGGCTGGACTTCGTGGCTATCGGGCGTGTGCGACAACTCCCTGTACCCAGTAAGTAGCCCAGTTAAAGTCATGGTGTCTCACATGGAGAAAATCAACACCATAATGAGCAGAGTCTAGATTGCGTATCACCAATTTGGCAGCTACCATGTCGCTTTTACCACATCATAATCGCTGATAAGCAAAGGTGATGCGGTGAAGTGAAAGATAAGTTCAAGGCAAAACCACAGAGTGTGGACGGGTTTCTGCATCTAAGAAACCTCTGCGGAGAGTACTGACTGGGTCATGAGTGCCAAGAGACACAATGAGGTCACTAGAAGTTGTGCTGACATGTTTACTTTCCTCTTGCAGGTGCTGTTCCTGGACTACTGTGCGGCGCCTTACCCCATCCTTCTCACGTGGCCAATACGGCCATTGTTGCTGGCGGCGATCACTGCCTCGCTTACTCTGCTGAACTGGCGCGGGCTAGTGGTCGTCGGGAACACCGCCGTCGCCGTCGCGGCGTTCTCACTCCTCCCTTTCTGCCTGATGATCGTCTTGGGCCTGCCACGACTGGAACCCGCGCGATGGTGGCCAGAAAGCGGCTTTGACTGGCACATGGTTCGTGCACATGCTCTGTGGTGCAAACACACCAACCCTTTTGCTGTTGAGCTTACTGACATGCTTGGTCGTGCAGATTGAGTGGGGTGGCTTCATCAATATACTCTTCTGGAACCTGAACTACTGGGACTCGGCAGCTACACTGGCTGGTGAGGTCAGCACTGGCCGAAGTGACATGCTGTCAACTGTTGTGATGAGAGTGACCGACTCTGAGCTTACACCATTGTATCACAGGTCAAGGACCCAGGTAGGACATTTCCACGAGCGCTCGGCGTGGCTGTGATGTTGGTGATGAGCGTGTACACGCTTCCTATTGGGGTGGGGACAGCGGCTTCCAGCATACCGGCATCAGAATGGAGGGATGGCACCTTTTCAAGGGTCAGTTGTGCTTCAGTTGTACTTCAGTTGTACTTGAGTCATGCTTTGCAAGTCAGTTATGCTTCGGTCAGCTTGAATGGCTCTTCTGCATTCCTGTCTGCATGTTGCAGCAACACACAAATTTGCTTTGCAACAGGTTGCAGAGGAGCTGGGAAGCTGGCCGCTGCGAACATGGGTCATCGTTGCGGCGGCCGTGTCGAACATTGGGCTGTTCAGTGCTGAGATGAGCTCCGATTCGTTCCAACTCCTTGGCATGGCGGAGCGCGGCATGCTGCCTGCCATCTTTGCCAAGTACGCATGAACTCAGCCTCATCAGATTTCTGTGTTAGATACTTGTACTTGTATCATACTTTATGCGTACAATTTACAAGCTTGTTTTGTTCCATTATAGGCGCTCACGACATGGGACGCCTACACTCGCCATCCTCTGCTCAGCATCGGGGATCGTGTTATTGTCCTTCTTGAGCTTTGAGCAGATTGTGATGTTGGTCAACATCTGGTACTGCATGGCGGCGCTGCTGGAGTACGCTGCACTCGTCTGGCTGCGCATCAAGGTGAGGATTGTTGTAGCATAGTTTCTTACTCAGCAGATTGTGAACAGTATTGACCTTGACCTTGTGTTATTTGTGGCAGGCTCCCGGTATGGCACGTCCGTTCAAGATCCCTCTCAGCACCACCGGCGTGGTTCTGATGGTCATCCCTGCCTGCGGTCTGATCATCTTCGTGATGTCGGTGGCAGATCTGCGTACGTGGTTGATATCAACCTCCGCTCTGGCATTCGGCATCGTCTTCTACTACTTCCTCTGCCTAGCCAAGCGCCGTCAGTGGTTCGAATTCGCACACGCCGAGTACCCCCTCGGCTACACCGCCCACGACGGCGACGGCCGCAGGCGCGACGCCATAGTGTATGCGCCTCAGGTTGACGAGGACGTCATTGCGCACGTGGAAGGTGAAGAAGATGTCGGCGCAAGGCTCGCGAGGGCGGTTGGGGCGGAGGGGCAAAAGCCTGAGGAGGATGGAAGGGATCTGGAGCAGCAGCTGCTACCTAAGCAAGGGAGGGGGGAACAGAGTGAAGCGCAGTGATGAGGGGAGGCTGCTTGCTCAGGTTGTGTGCAGGTCGTTGGGTGTTGTGGGTGGAGACATGGAGTCTCAAGTGCATTGGGTTACATCATGAGGTAGGTATTGTACAGTGATTGACAATGTTGATGACACGCTCGAGTTTACATGGCAGTTGCATGGTAGAGCCATGCAGTTGGTGTATGGGTGTTGATACGACATATACGTGCTGTGGTGAGTCTGCTGTGCGAGTTGCATGTGTTGCGTGGTGATTACCGGTAGCACAGAAGCCTGGAGGCGCAGTCCCACTACGAAGTTGTCAGCTTGTGTTATTTTTTGCACGTTGGCTTTCATGGTGACTTTGGTGCTTGGGCCCATGTGTACACACTGCCCTTCAATGCCTGCGATGAGATGCAAGGCACGTAATCGGTTCACATGTACTCTGCAGACGGTACATGTTGGAAATATGTAGCTAGAAGTAGTGCACTCGTGTGTGGCCTTCAGAAATGACTTCCAGATTTTGAGCTTGATTGGTCAATTATAATGGAGTGTAAATGAAACGCCTCTGTTTACTTTCAGCCCCTCAAGAAATACATTGACGTTTAGTGTTTATGGCTAGTTGTCAGGGTAGTTTCCACACATCAGTACACACAACAGCATGTATTTGCATCACATACAAACTCTGGTTTAGTTGGCCTGCAATGGTAGTGGAAAGCTCTGGATACAGACTGCTGAACGCTTGCATGCCATCACGAAATGCAGCCATTATGAACAATATTGTGCTGCAGCTGAATTCAATATTCATCAATCCTCATGTGAATGGCAACATATTCCCTACAATCATGCATGTACAATGAACATGATTCAATTTGCAAGTGTGTACATGCAGTCACAAACAAATTGATGTAAACATGATGCGTTTGCCTTATTGCTAATGTGTCATGTGAAACATGTGCACGATGCAATGCACATGTAGATATGTACCAAATAGTAACAACATTGTTCCACGTGTTTAACTGTACGATGCGACATTGTTTTATAAAATCTGACCTATTGCTTTGTATTGCATAAGAGGTTTACGATGCAAGAACAATTGCTTGATTTATACAAGTCACTCTTTTTATTTAATGATTACAAAAGGCAAATTTTGCATACACACGACCGCATTACATATCTATTTGCACTTGGGTTGGATGGTATCCAACAAAAGCGTGTATGGATGAAGCTTTGCAGAGGTTTCATTGGTAATGTGAATGGTTTAACATTCAACCAATTGTGGATATTATTGTCACAATCACCACCTCAGTGTGATGTTAACCACTCAATGCACTAATGTACACCGCAGCACAGTCGCTTATGCCAGGGATTGCGGGGACGTAGAATCCACTCGCAGCACACAAGTAGCACAGCCGCCTGCAAGTGGCATGCAGTAAGACCCTGGAAGGATGCAGTCACACATGCACACAGGTGCATGGCTATCGTGCATGCACATTCTCAACATACAAGAGGCATACACATACACCAACAGTGTATGAGGCTACAGCATGCACATACACATGCATGCACACTTAGCAATGCACAAGGGCAGAACCAGCTAGGCAAGGGTTGTCCACAACAACAGGTGGTCAAGGAAGACCACCAATAACTCCACCAGCAGTAGGAAGTGGGAGACGCCTACTCTTCAGTGCGGGTGTAACATCGGCGCCTTAACCACTAGGCTACGGCAGCAAAAGTTGCTACCATAGGAGGAGCCACATGCCATTCTACCATGTCCCATACCATGTTCCATATCATGTCCCATATCATGGTATGACAACAGGCGTCAAGGTAAATACCTTAAACCATAGCCAGACTTAAAAACGCCCCACACAGGAGGGTAAGAAAGACCCCTTGAACAGTTCATTCAAGCACCCCAAACACACAGCAACAAGCACAAGACTGAGTCCAACTGACCCCCCAACACCATGTTGGCCCAACCTATTATACTCCTCCCTGATGCCTTCCCACAGGTGAGCTTAGCCATCAACGCCTTTTCGCCACATTGTGCTGACATAGTAGATTCTTTTTGCCATACATTTCTCCGAGAGGTACCAGCATATGCCACTGGCATATGCCAACATAATGTGACATTCATCACTCCAACTATGCTTATCAATTACTACTGTATCACACAAAATACACTGTTGTCACACATGTCTCATCAACCAGCTGATGACATGTACACTGACCAATTGTGTGCAAGCTGCTTATCACTGCCTTGTACAGTTCATCTTGCCCAAGGCTCATCAGCACAAGTCTAACTGTATCAGCGAACCACCTAAGTACTGCACACTTAAGCAGTTGAACTCCCATACAATCATGCTATAAACATAGCAGCCTGAAAGCGAGCATGCCTTGCTTATTATGCGTGACAATCATTGTATACATGACATCACATTGTTTTTTCATACATGTATGAAAGCTTGTGCACATGTGAGAGGGTAGGG
>RHPI01000671.1:162035-205811 GCA_009103225.1 Chlorokybus atmophyticus
GGGGGGGGGGGGGGGGAAAGGCTAAGACTATCCACGTTGTATTGCGTTGCCATAACTACCTCAAACGTGACGTGGAATTTATGCTGCGGTCTAAAGTATGTACATGTATACTGTTTGTCTTCAATGCTTACGCTATATTATACCCTATCGATAAGACAAGCTTCATCACATCATGTAGGGACTACAGCGGCATAATGCAGCTAAGCTTGCCACGCACTGTGATTCATGATCTTCAAAGCATAACAAGACACAACATGTGGAACCATGTTGCATGCACTGCGAAGCATTGTCACTGTCAGGGTATGCTTATATCCACGCGAGTCTAACGGTTGGGTACGCATTCAACTGCCACATCGATGCCACGTGGCAGTTGACGGCTTAGCAATGGCGCAGTGTTCGAAGCGTTCAGCTTGCCTTAGAGCAAGGCTTTGGGGTGTGGTTGGCGGCGGCGGCGGCGGCGGCATCGCCGCCGGCGTGGTGGTTCTCGACAGCAATGCCGAGCGGCACGTTGGAAGTGCAAGGTTTGCGTTGTTTCCATTTACAAAGCCGTGGTTGTGTTTCTCATCATTTGCCCCCTTCATGTGTGGCCAACTGACCGTTGCTATGCGCTTGCCTCCGCCGCAGCCAATGGGGCGGTTCACCTGCATGACACCGAGGTGTTTGGTGAGTAGAAAAGCTGCGTCTTTATCGGTTGAAACGTGTTCTTGAGCTTTTTGTCTTATTTTAGTGCTTGTTTGTTTTGGTCGTCAACAGGGCGGCAGGACCCCTACTGCATAGTCCAAGTGGGGCAGGTGCAGTTCCGCACAAGGACGCATACAGGTAGGAATAGGGTTTGTGACTTGACGTCATGGCTTGCACCGAACGCACGCAAGGGGGCCACACTGTTGAGGCATTAAGTGCTTGCCATATGCGAAAAAGCCTTGCGTTAAGCTAGCTCATTGCATCCTAGCATGTGCCTTCAGGGTGTGTCAAGGCAGGTAGAATGCAGCCCAAATGCGCAGGTAGAATGCAGCCCAAATGCGAAAAGCATGTCTAGTTGATGTATATGCTCCTGCGTCAGATGGGCTGTTTTGGCAGCTTCAATTTCTTCATTGGTTGGTTGATAACTCGTAGACAAGCCCCTGGCTTGCAGCTATTTCCGCGCTGTCGCAGAGCATGCCTTGCGCATGTCACAGCAATGCCACATGCCTCCTAACATGTTCATTTTGTCTGCCAACCTGCAATGTGTGTTTTGAGTTGGCATACACCATCACTTTTTGATTGCACGCGCATGCAGATGGTGGTCGCAATCCTCGCTGGAATGAAAAGTTCACGTTCCAGGTACAAATTCCAACCACAAATGCCTTGCGCAGGACACGATGACCGTGCTTGCGTGTGTCCATGTATGTGCGAGTTAATATTGGTGACACAAAGTGTTGATGAAGGTTCCTGAAGGGGTGGGTGACATGGGTGTGTTTGTGTACAACGCCAACAATGTGACTGCGGATGACATTATTGGAAGCAGCAGGTATGCCTGTAACAGCCATTGCCCACGCTAACGACCATGCGGATGAACATGGCGTGACAGCTGCTGCGTTTTGCCTTGTAGGGTGAATTTAAGTAACGTTTTCAGCCGGGGCTTTGAGACAGCATCATACCCGCTTCAATCACGAAGCAACAGGTGGGTTTCAACCGCGTTTTGCGTTTGCTTCTGCGTGTGCGTGTTTGTGTGTTTAACCAGCGCGCACGAGAATGTGCACTGAATGGTTTGTGACTTGTGTAAAGCAGAGCTGCTGGAGATGTGCAGATGGTGCTGACATTCACGGTACGTATCAAACTATGCATACGTTGCCAGCATTAACATGAATGCCCTACGTACTTTAAACTTCAACAATGTGACCATCTGCAGAGCGCCAAGCCACATGGAGGAGGAAGTGCTCATCCACAGGTGACTTCTTGGCCCTTGCTCTCACCATAATCCTTCCTGTTGAGGCCAAGCTCATGTTTTTTCTGTCACATGCAGGGTTACGCCCAGCAAGCAGGCTATCCCCCTCCTGCATACAGTGCGGCTCCAGGGGGCTATCCACCTTCCGCGCCAGCGCCGTACCCGCAGGCGGTGGCGGCACCCGTATACACTGTCCCACCGCAAGCAATGTATGCGGCGGGCTACCCGCCCCCGCCGGCGCCAGCATACCCGCCGCAGCCTATGGCACCCATGTACCCACCACCGCAACCCGGATACGGTGAGGACACTGTCTAGGTTGTGTGTGCAGCTAATTTGCATGCGTGCACGTGTGTATATGCGTGTGCGCGCATGCCACCACCGCAACCGGCTACAGTGAGGAAAGAGTGCGTGCGAGTGTGTGTGCAAGTGTGCGTGTGTGTTTTGTTCTCGAGTGCTCGTGACAAGTTCATCTCAACAATGCAACTGTTCTGTGTGCAGCCCCGGCGGCAGCATATCCTTTTGGGGGTTATCCACCTCCGCCAATGGCTCCTGCCATGTATGGGGCCCCAGCGATGTACGGGGCACATCATGGGCCATCGGGTTATGGACACGTGGGCCACGGGTACAAGCACGGCCACAAGCACTCCAAGAAGAAGTGGAAGAAGTGGAAAAAGAAGGCAAAGTGCTGCATCCTGTAGCCTCCATGCTGCCTAACCCTTTTCTCACATCACTTGTAATGCCAGTACTGAGTGCATGTGTTGGCACATGGCACCAACAGCCCATAGCTTCTGCTTTGAGTACACGTATATTTCAAACATGAGAACATCACGAAAATACTACAACAACACCACAACAATAACGCAATGTCGCATGCGGCAGAGCTGAGATTTTCTGCTTGCCACGCAGTGAGGATGCGAGTGTGGGAGACGCCAGGCAGCAGATGGAGTTGTAAGAGCGGTCGTGTGTAGTAGTCAGATGGTAGCCTCGCGCGCAGGAAACATGACAGGAGCAGTTTGTTCACCAATAACACCTTTGCTTTCATTCAGTTCAACCCAATTATTCTGGACAGTTGCTGGGTATGGTGCACAGAGCTTATGGCAGTACATTGTCAAGCACTGTGACAGTTCAGTATCGTGTGGACACCATATCATGCCAATGGCACGTTATAGGCAAAATTCCTTGCCTTGAAGCCTAGGCCAGGCAAGCTTGCAGAAAACAGGGTGATGCACTCACTGCGCAATGGTATGAATGAGCTGAGCTCCTGCCGGCAATCCATATGCTGCGCTTGCGGTCGCCTTCATACTTCATCGCAAAAGGCTGTTGTTGGCAGACTCAAAGCGTCACTTGCCAAATACTTGCAAGCAGCCAAGTCTTCGCCAGTCAAACGTGAAACAGAAGTCCTTCTGTGAACGCTCTTGCTTCAATGCTGCTTGGCTGCAGCAGCTTCCAGCGCGCGCTTGCGGTCCCTCAGCATGGCATCCAGCTCGTCTGCGCTTGGGGGCCGTGGACCCTCCGGCGGGTACACCACGTATCTCCGCTGGAGGATAAGTAGGAATAAGACACCATGAACCATCGAGACGGACGATATCATGCACATGCGTGCATACTCGCACGCACACGCGCACGTGTGCAGAGAGAGAGAGAGAGAGAGAGAGAGAGAGAGAGAGAGAGAGAGAGAGAGACGAGACCCACATGCAAAGCGAGCCAGCCTCAGTTGAGCACTAGACACAAAACTTGATGACGACAACGACCACAACCACGCCAATTGTGGTTAGTGACGACAACCACATTAGTCGGTGTGGTTAGTAGTGGCAAACAAGAGTGTTGTAGTCGTCACTGACTACAACAATTACAATTGTTGTCCTCACACCCAAGATCACAACAACCGTTGTCGTCACTAGCCACAACATTGACAACAGCAGCAGTTGTGTTCTTCCGGATTCGACCAGTGTAGGCCAATGCCAGGCCCGGACATCCATGCATGCATGCACAGCTTGCTTACGTTTTCGATAACGGATTCGAGGTTGGATGGCGACGCGACGAAGAAAGCTGTGAGTGAGACGGGAATGGCCAGGTACACCCCGAACTTGAACACCTCCAGCAGCTTCTTCGACGCCGACTTGCTCGCCATATTACGGCGCTGTATGCACTACTCACAAAACAATAGCACTCCAATGCTGCTATGCACTGCACTGGGCCTCTCGGCCTGGTCTGGCCTAGTCTACCAGAACACACCAGCCCAGAGCAGCAACTTCAGGCCAGGACACCCCAGGCGCCGCTCTCTCAATCTTGTCGTCGCACGCAGACACTGCTAGGTCTACTACCGTGAGCTAAGCCTAGATCAGGCTGTGCTGTATGCCCTTGGCCCAGTCTGCTCTGCTCTGCTCTGCTGTGGTCTGGTATGGTCGACTGGGCAACGTGTAGGGTTTCATTGTGTCACCCACTAGGCGACGGTGATGGCGATGGCGGCGGGGGTGTCCGTGGGGGTGACTCTCTTGTGGCCGTCCACGCGAGCTGCTGCTGCCTTGGCTCTGCGGCCAGCAGCAGGTCATGCGGCAGCGGGGTGTGGGGACAGGCGGCCAGCGCTGAAGGTGGTTGTGAAGCGGAAGCCGTCTGTGGAGTGCCGCAGCTCAAGGCGAGATGGTGGACGGCTGCTGCGCTCTCCCACGCCCGTTTGCAGAGCAGGTCAGGGGGTGGTGAGACGGTAGCTGGTGTGCATGTTGCTGGCAGAGGGATGTGTGTGATGGCGTGGGAGCGCATTGCTCATCGACGTGCATGCAACAGCCGTGTGCTCCGCCAGCATCCTACAGTGGCATGCATACGAGTGTGCATGCTTGCATTTAGCGTGCATTCCCTGATCCCTGATCTATATGCATGCACTCCAACCGCACGCATGCCTGCATGCATGCAGGCAAGCAGGCTACTACAGCATACCGTCAAATGATAATACTACACTACTGCAGCATGAGATGAGGCTGTCTTATTGCCGACCGCGTATTACTGAAAACATAGCTCTGACGATGCTGTTCGTATGTGCTGACGACGACTATGAATGTTGACCCGTACTCCAAACGTATGCACTTGGCGTGCCACCTGGAGTGCATATTGACGTGGAACCTTGACTTTGACAGCAACAACGAGTGCTGCCACCGAACAACCGCCACTCGACTGGTCGACATTTGACAGCTGGACTCAGGTGCTACCTCAATCCGCACTGAGTGCACTATTGAACTTGTGACCGTTCTGTTGCTGTTCCGGATCCATTTGGCCAAGCATCAATCACCACTGTATTGCAAGCTCTCTGACTGAATTTGCATGCTGGCAGGTTGGCGAGTGTCGAGTACTCGCACCCCCTCGCAGGCTTCTGAGCGCACCGCGCGGAGTCATTCACTTTCTTGGCGGCGCTTTCATTGGAGCTATACCTGAAGTCACTTACAGGCACAGTCTTGAAGCCACCTCAGTGCACGCAGCTTCTTGCTGACTTCATGCATAGTTCTGGAGACTTGGATTCATGCGTTACAAATTGTATGCGCGTGCATCTCTCATTGCAGGTTTTGACGCAGGACAGTGTTGGAAGGGCTTGCAGCAGACGGTTACGTTGTCATCGCAAATCCCTTCAGGCTGACGTTCCGACACGTTGATTCCTGTCAAGAGGCTAATGACCGCTTCATGGCCACATACAATGCTCTCTGCGCACAAGGTCAGGCCTAGACAGTCGCCTCTTGTGGCTTTGTTGTCATGTACTCAAAGCACTCAGCTTAGCTGTGCGTTGTTTATCACAGGCTTCACCACTCCACGAGGCACTGCCGTGGATATTGCAAGCCTGCCTGTGTATGGGATTGGACACAGCAATGGCGCACTGCTTCACCTTCTTATAGGTATACGCATGATGTTCCCCATGGCGAGAGGCGTGTACACACCTCAAGCTGCTTGTATATGCTGACCAGTCTTCCTCCCTGTCGGTGTAGGAGCTGTGTGCAGCAATGTCAATGTGCAAGCCAATGTGCTCATCTCATATAACAACAAGCCTGCCGCAGATGCCATCCCATTTGTAGAGCAAGTGAGTACTTGCCTGTGCCACGATCAACATATGGGTTGGGACACACTGCTATATTACAAAAATGTCAAATCCCACATTTAGGTGCTTCCTTCCGTGGGGCAGCTGGCGCCATTAATAAACTCCATGCGTCCTGGTCAATTCGCGCAAGACGCCGTACGCCAGCTTGGTGAGATTGAGCGCCAGCTCGCTCTCACTGGGCTCACAGTGTCCAAGACTGCGCGAGACATTGTGCCGGTGTTGAATCAGATCATACCTTTTCTGGAAGAGGTGTTGGTTCCTCTCAAGCTTGTGGGCTTGCCGCAGCTATGCGCTATAATCCCGCTCAAGCGAGGAATTGCACTTGTTGTTAGGCTGAGAGGTTCTCTTGTTCAGGTGCAAGCGGGTCAGGCGGAGTTCTACCCACCCCCGGCGGAGAGTTTGGCGATGATAGAGCAGCAGTACAAGATTCCTCGCACGCTGTTGGTGCGCCATCTGTTCATTCCTTAAAGCAACGGATTAGTGTTTGTTAGTGTATCTGCACGCCACCAAGTCGTGACCATCCGGTTGTGTGGCAGGTTCAATTCTTGGATGATGGATTGGATGAGACACCAAAGATTGTGCAGGCGTTCTCTTCAAGGGGAATCGACTATGAAATCATGATGCTTGGTGGGAGTCATCTGACTCCAGTGTCTCAGGTATCTTATGCCGCACTTTTGGCTTTGTATTGTAGTTTTCGCGATCTGCATATCAAGTTAGCCAAACAAACATGTCATGGATACCGCCACTAGGACTTTACTGTTGCACAGCCGTAGTATACAAGATTACAACTACGCCAGCAGTTAGCATTCGCAATCCGTGAATATGCATCATTTGTGCATTTTTAGGCATGCATTGATTCATGCGTGCTGTGTTGCAGGAGGCCAAATGGCAAATTGGCCCTGTGTTCACACCAGTTGATGCGATTGCGCAAGCGTTGCGCTCGCAAAGCTCGCGTGAAGTCAAGGCGCTGCAGATTGAGATCAGGAGGTGGTTGCGCTCCCTGTGATGTGCGTAGTTAGGTGTTGTACAAAAGGGGTATGCTGCTGTGTAGCTAGACAAACCCTGTTTGAAATTAGTTAGCTATGACATCGTCAATTGATGGTGTTGCAAATGATGACTCTAGTGGGCTAGCACAAAATGTAACTTGATGATTGTGTAACAAGGCAAGCGCAGAGTCTTGTTGATGCTTGTCGGTATCATACACCAAATGCACAGTATGCGGTATGCATAGGCTATTGTCGTCTATATGGAGAGATCGCGTGCATTGGCCCCTCGAGGAAAAGATGAAGGTAGTTCAAATCTTGTTGTTGTATGCGTGCGCGCGTGCGTGCAAGGTAGCAAGCTAGCCACAACCAACAAGGGGCACACAGAGCACAGCGCCCGTGTGGGCAGGTACTAACCTTCTGCATGCTTGTATGTCTAACGGGGCGGGCTAGTTGTAGCACAGTATAGCAAGCGGCCTTACCGATAGCCCGGTAGTAAATGTTATGTAATGAGTTGTGAACGTTGGTGTGATGCATGTTGTGCACATAATCCGCACACCGTGTATAAGGAAAATAGAGGGGCCCCCAGTCAACATGCATACAGCACACAAGCCATCACATTAACCAGCAACACCACAACAAGTATGCATGCTGGCACAGTACCATACCCCTTATATACACCTTGGGAAGGGTAAAGATAAAAAGCTGAGATCATTGCACCAATGTAACCCACCACAATCGAACACCCTCAACCCTTTAGCAAAGGTCGTCAATGCGGCGGCATATGAGGTACGTGCAATGCAGCAACCAGGGCAAGCAAGGTAGGAGGCAAAACAGAGCATTGTCATGCTCAATAGTAACAACAAAGCCATGCATGGCTTATATTTCGGAGCGTAAATTTTGGAGTATATGTACCGTTATCGATGGGGAATCGCTATAGGACAATTGCATTAACATTGTTTATATTAATCAAAATGGTATTGTGTTGCATGATACATCCCGCTTGAAAACTCCCATTGATATAGGGTAACAACGCATGCTGAAAAGGAACCAATTAATTCATTACTAATTCATAAATCAACGTTTCAATACCTGCAAACAAGTAGCAGGTAATTGCAATCATAGGCACGCATTATGAGCCTTTTACATTCATATTTAGCTGACCAACCCATAATAATGCACCAACAAGCATTTCAGCAGCACATGAAACACATTACCATGTGAATGTGCGGTTTTGAATTACAGTTGACGTTAACTGCGGTTGGTTGGGGTTATCAATCCACCTTTAACAGCTACAGCATACGGTGCACTTGTGTGCGATCATGCAAGCAAACTACAAGATTGTCACTAAGGGCTATTGTTATTCATGCTTAATTAATACATGGTGTGTTAATAAACACATTATGGCTGATGAATCGTAAGCGGATGGAAAATTGTTGCAATAGAAATTTACAATGCTTGTGCCTTTTAAATGTGACAAACAATTATTGCTTGTGATATTTTACAAGCGTAATGACTTGTATACATCAGATGATAGCAACAACGTTGTGCAAGTACGTGTTAATCAAAGGAAGCGATCATTATTCACAAGTCTGTCATATACAAATGCACACATTAAATTGAACCGATTGTATTCACGTACATGCATCAAAGTCAACCATAACAACACTGGTAGTTAAGTACCGTTGATGATAGGACTCCCAAAAGCCCTTAATGTAAGTTCATTATATTATAACAATTACCGGTATCAAAAACACAATGCCCCATAATGTTGTCAACTAGAGTAACAATAAATTGCACAGCGCTAATTCCTCCCTGCGTGATTGGTGATGCAACATCAAGCCGAGGCAACGGCTACAAAAGCGGCCAAGCTAACCACGAACGGCGTCAGGCCGCCGGAGCCAATATTGCAGGACACGGTTAACCGAACCTTGTCTCTCGGTACAAGTGGGGAGCTGACCAAGGTACACGTGTAGCTATGCAGTTTGCAACAGCACTAACTGTAACAATCGCGGTTAGGCTTGTCAAATGAATTCAACCGCTGTCGGTAGACGCCCTGTTGCGGCCTGCCCTTTCGTTGTGCTCCGCACTGCGGTGGCACGCTTGACAGCCGCAGCTGGGCGGCGTTAGGGTTTAGGGCTTGTTTGAGGTCGGGGCCCGACGAAGGACGTGCTGCCACGTGGCCCGGCGCCGCTGCCCTTGCCCCCGCCACCGCCGCCGCTGCCTCCGCTGTGGACTTCGACAGCCGGGCGTAGACGCCGGGGATAACAGTCTTTATTTCCCCGGACTGGCTGGGTGCTAGGGTTTCTTGGCTAGATAGGGTTTTGGTCCGTGGCTCAGTCGTCGTAGTTGTGGTCCAGCGTTTGGTAGTTTAGGGAGCGCTGTGCTAGACTGGACGTAACAACTTCCAACATCCCTTCTTGTGATGCTGTCATGGCCCTGCACGATGGTTACGGCAGCATGCCGTCTGGAGCGGTGAGTAGCATACACGGGTGTTGTGTTTGAACTATGCTTTTAGGCTTCACCTGCCAGCTCAGGTCGTTGCCATTACGTTGCCCGGATGCTCTCTGCTTGTGGCTATTTACACAGCGTGCTTGCAGTCCTTTTGCCTCGTCTTGTCACACACTCAATTCCATCACATAAACCAACCGCACACAAGAAGTCAGCTACCTGCCACAATGTTGCTTGCACTTGGTGTTCACGCGTGCATGGTTGCTCTGCGACATGCAACAAGCACGTCGTAGACGTGGTTGAGGCGTCAGCAACTTGTTTTGTATGCGTCAGTCGCTGTAGCTTGCGAGCATGTTCAGCTATTTTATTGATTTCCCAACGTTGCCACTGTACTGCACCTCACCAGTTATTTTGCTTTGCTGCAGCTGGCACTCGTCCATGAAGAACCCAAAAACATGACGAGTGTCACCTGGAAGGACGGAAACGAATATGTATTGGTTTGTCCCACGCCTTACGACATAAGCACAGAGAACAAAGAGCATTGCCCTTTCATCCTACCTGATGGTCAGGTCTGCAATGCTGGGCCGTTCTGGCCAAGTCAGCTCAACTTTCATGCAAGGCGAGTTTTCTCGCTTCTTCCCGATTTCACAGTTACAATAGGTTGCATGCAAGCAAAAGCTGCTATTAGTTATGTAGCAACTGATCATGGTGTGCAATTGCAGAGCACACGCACCCGCTGGTGAAAGAAATGAGTTTGCTCTCACCAAGAAGATGCCGTCAATCTATCTCTGCCCGGAAGAGACTTGCAAGCACCACAAGCTGGAGGGTGCCTTCAAGGAGGCGAGGTCGCTTCGCAACCACTACCAGCAGCACCATGTCCCCGCAGATCAGCATCAGTACACCTGCGAAGAGTGCCAGAAGGTGTTTAGCACCCCTAGCCACTTGCGCAAGCACATGAAGGTCCATGCAGAAGGCCAGTACGTCTGCATGTGTGGAGCCAAGTGCAAGTCGAAGTCGCGGTTGCAGAGTCATGTTGCTTCTCAGTCCAAGTATGGAGGCACGCATGGCTTTGGTAAGGCTTCGCTGATGTGTTCCGCTTGGCTTTATTGTTGTCGCATTCCTTGGCCTACAGTCACTTATACTACTAGTCACACATGCTGTAATAGTCACTATCATTGGGATTATCTCATACCTTCTCTCACAGGTTACGCCATCATTGACGGTGTAGTGACATGGAAAGATGGACTCAAGTACCTCCTGGTGAAGCCGTCAACCATTGAGGTGGACATGGTGCAAAAGGAACTCTGCCAGTTTGTCCTGCCAGATGGCCAGGTCTGTGGAGCAGGTCCATTCTGGCCAAGCCAGCTGGGCTTCCACATGAGGTACATACTAGTATCTTCTCATGGCTGTTTGTCAACTTTGGATTGTGTCTGTTAGGCATTGGCTGACAGCTACTTGCAGGGCGCATACTTCTGGCATGAGTGACCACCAGAAAAGGGCTGAAGACAGCTCCAAGAAGCTGCCGGCTCTTTTTATATGCCCGGACGACAATTGCAAGCACAGCAGAATAGACTCCGCTTTCAAGCAGGCGCGGTCGTTGAAAAACCACTTCCACCAGCACCATGTTCCTATCGAGCAGCATTCGTATGTTTGTGAAGATTGCCATAAAGCTTTCAGCACAGCCAGCCATCTCAAGAAGCATCAGAAGATACATGGAGAGGGGCAGTATGTCTGTGTCTGCGGAGCCAAGTGCAAGTCAAAGTCGCGACTGGAAAAGCACATATCCTCGCAAACCAAGTATGGAGGCCAGCATGCCTTCGGTAAGTTGAAGTTGATTATGCCAGAACCTCTTGGCATATCAGTCTGGATGACTGTGCTTTGCATTGGGAATGCAGGTACTCGTGGTTTGCATAGACGGTACTGTCATTCTGACATGAATTTGCTCATGTTGCAGCTAGTGTCCCTGAGTCAGCAAGGGCGGCCACCAAGCGCAAGGCAGACCAGCCGCCCGATGACGAGCCCAGCAGCACGATGGCCAACACCAGCGTGATGCATGGGTACGGGCAAGACCCGCACATGCTGCACGCTGGCATGATGCTGCCACCCGCCATGCAGATGCAGCCGGGCATGCACATGATGCCGCATGGCATGATCATGCACCAGCCCTTGTCGGCCGGCATGATGATGCCATCCATGGGAGCGTTGCCACCCCACTTGCAGCATATGCAAGCAGCTAGCATGCATGGCCATCAGCAGACGGCTTGAGTAGCTATTCTTGCGTTGCTGTCAGCTGACCTACCAGCGCACACTGTGCACAGCTCGTGCACACATCCAGGTACGCACCTCGTCAGGCATGCCAAGTGTGATGTCCAGATGCAATTTGTAATGAAGCTCTGCACGGCAGGTTTCCCTGTGGATTAGCAAGCGTTTGGCTTGGGTTGAAGTTTGCTGCAACCCAGGCGTTTGCAGCAAACCATACATGGAAGGGAGTTAGGGGCGATGCTGGAGGCAAAGTGTACATTGTTGTGTGAGTTCATTTACTGTACAGTCGCATTACCGGAGCTCTACTTTTGCGTGAGCACCAGGATCATTTGCTGAGTTGTAGTGCTGAAAGTTGATTTGAATGCACTGCGGCTCCATTGCTTTTGTCTCATGATCTTTGCCTATGCACTGCAGCTGCCCTATGCAGACAGTATGCTGTTTGCAATGTTTGTGACAGCAGCAGTAACCAAGAGCAGTTGCTCTGTGGTCTCACCCTTTCTGCGTCCATGTGAGGACTAATGTCACAACTGGAGAAAGTGACCTTGTAGTGAGTACTGTTGCTCTTTTTTCAGACGTGAACACTTCCCATTGCGTGCTTGGTTCATATTGGCATTAAACTCTCTCGCAACACTTCTTGGTCTTGAAGTGCCAGCATGTCCTGTATCTGTCGCATACGGTTTGCAGTGTGCTGGCTGCCTTTTCTAGTGTATCAACTTCACACGAGCTTTGCAAGCCGCCTGCAGTACTACGGGATGGTCGAATCCGTGTTGTGCTCGCGGTGGCAACACTTGTACATTTGTACATATCAGTCCTCCTGCTTAGGAGGAGGCGCTCATTATCTGCCTAGGAGGCTGGTCGCTTGGGAACACATCATCAGGTGAATACTGCAGTATACGCTTTGTCTACTGGTAGTCCGGGTCGATGGTGAAGTTGCTTATCTGTGTTGCATGGGGACCCAATAACGTTGTTTTAATTTGGCTTGAGAGCAGCTTCCGAACTGTCGCCTGCTACACTCCATGGTGGTCACAATCACAGTCAGTGACTGCCAAGGCAAGCACAAAGCAAGTGCAGGAACAGCAGCTGGTTGCACGGATCAAAATACCACTCCTTACTGTCCTTGTTTATGAATAATTCATAAAAGCTGCATGGTAAGGATACACATGCAGCTTGCTCAATGCTGACTATCTAGCTAGAGCCTAAACAGGTTGCTGTGCTTGCTCTACGCTCTATGCCTGGCTAGGATAAACAGGTTCCCCTTGTTGTCTCGTCCTATCCGATGATCGTCATCAACATACCTGCATCGCAGCGTTCAGCCATGCCAACAACATAACACCTGCATAACTGCAGCACTCTACACCAGATGCCAACATCCGAGTAAACACCACACGAGTAAGAAAACATTGACCAACTCACGTTATATCAAGCCACCCTTCGGGATTGAAGATGGAGAGCAGCAGGTCGTAATTCTTCTCGAATAATGAACGCAGCTGCAAGCACAATGACGGGGTTAACCATGAATCACTGCACAGTAGTCACTGTGCAACAGAAGTACATATCAGAGAGCACCACACGTTGGTGAAAAACAACCGTGCTCAGCATGCATATGTGCTGTATGCATTCACAAAGCACTGCAATCAAGTCACCATCTCTGGCTCCAGCGTTGCTTGCTCAAAGGTAATGTCAACTCTCTGCAGACAATGCACACAAAGGTGTTAATGATAAGCCATGCAAGCATACCAGTGCATTGTAACATAAAGATGGCAGATATAGCTTACGGTTGGTGATGTCACTTGGTATCGCGCTACAATGGCCAGTTCGCCCTTGATAAGACCCAAACCAGCCAGAAGGAACTCCACTGTGTTGTTTGCTAAACACTGAAAGCGGGCACATGCAAGACTTAGTTGTATGTGTGTGCCGACTAGCGCGCACGCGCATGCACAAACACAACACGCACATGTGCGTGCGTGCGTGCATGCGTGCGTGCGTAAGCATGTGCACCACCACACACAAGCATGAACGGTGAGTATGCTCAACCATGTAGCAGATACACGCACCAAGACAACAAACATGCAGCAATTTCCATGCGCGCACGTACCTGCTCTGTGTCTATGCTTTGGAACAGGTTGCCCAGCGTGATGAACCCTCTGAGGCCGAGCTTCGTGCGTCGCGAGCCTTGGATTGATATGGTCGTGTAAAGCAGCTGCCAGTCGCCCGCCACCTGAACGGTCCATAGTGAAGCGTCTGCGCTCATAGTATCAATCCAATGTGGCAAAACCCAACATGCTTCCATGGTGTGCACTTGAGTCATTGAGCGCGCTGTCGTACCAAGCGAAGGTTTTCTGTTGGGTTGGGAACAGGGTTAAGTGCTTCCAAGGCTTTGGCCAGAGCATCGATCTCTGCACGCTTAGCTGATGTCACGCTGAATATGCCCCTGTCAGTGCCTGCAACACACGCATAGGCTTGACTGTGACACAGCCTCTTTGCAATTGAGTCTGCTTGCATTGCTTGAAGTGCTCTTCTCTATCCTCTCAATCCAAAATGTAGTGTGGTGGCTTATACACAAACACACGCGCATGTATACACAAAAGAAGACAAGTGGACAAACATAACATCAGCAGTGTATAGTATACTTGTCTCACACCTGAGTCTCACCTTCGATTGCGGCAAAGAGGGCGTCCTTGGCTGCAGCAATGGCGGGGGCATTGTCAGACACGATGGACGCCGAGGCCGAGGACAAGGCGGAGGTGGAGGCGGTGGAGGACGGGGATGAAGCGGAGGAGGAAGACGTGCCTGAGGAACCCCGTACGCATTTAGCAACATCATGCCGCCGCAGTCGCTGCCGCCTGTAATGCTGTTGAACCACCGGCGCAGGGCGGCGGAGCTTGCTGCGAATGCTTCCAGGCTCCACCGACGACACCGACAATGCCGACAACGACTGCAATGCTCCGGTTGCCGCCGCCGCCGCCCCCGCCATGCCGGCCTCCTTGTCAACCAACCTCACCGCCTCAGGCGGGTGTAGCGTGCCGTAGTTGCTGCTACTGTGCTGCTGGAGGCGGCGCAGTGGGAGGAGAAGGAGGAGGCGGCGGCGAAGGCGTGGCTGGGTGGCTTGGGTAGCTGCGGGCATGGTGAAGCTGCAGTTAGAGTTCAGGTGAGTACAATTGTGCGAGTGCAGCAGAGTTAACACACACGCGAGCATGCGTGTGTGTTAACTCTGCTTTGATCTTCAACTGCAGCGGTGGGCTGGAGCTGCTGTTCGGCAACAAGAAGGCGGTGTCGGCGGATGTGCCGCCTAGCCAGCAGCAAGACGACGCTAACGGCAACGGGAACGACCACACCGACCAGGCAAACGGCGTGAAGGTCTGAGAACAGCTGTAGTTTCTGAAACATAACCACCTGCACAAATGTGTCGCTGCTTGTCCTGAATAGCCTTCTCTCGCTCTGCATGTCACCAGTACGTGCTTGTGGATAATCAGGTTGGCAGGGTTGGTGCAACCTGCTATGTTGAAGTGCATGGGCACAGCTTGCTTTCCTGCGCATGATATGTGAGATTTGGCAATTGCATAGAAGCTCGAACCACGCATGCATGCATGATCTCTTGGTCACTCTGTGTATATCCTTTCTGCACACTGTGACCTTTGCAGCAGCAAGCAGAGAAGTAAGCAAGCTAGCACTACTCTTGTACTGGCGTTGCAGACAACATGCCTATCACACAGTTGTGTGCTTGTGTGGCTGCAGTAACATGCAACCCGCATTGCACTATATGCTTGCAGGCGAGCGTTCGCGTTGGGGACTTATTGCTGTGGATGCGTGACAACCTGCTGCAAGAGAGGCCTGAGCTCTTCATCAAAGGAGACACTGTGTGAGTACTGACTGCTCATGCAACATGAGCACAACACGTGATGTACGGCGCTTGTTGTGTTGCAAGCAATGCTTAATGCCGCGCTCTTCTTATGCAGACGACCCGGGATTCTGGTGTTGGTCAACGACTGCGATTGGGAGCTGACAGGCAGGCTTGACAGCCGCGCTTGCGAAGGGGACTCCGTGGTTTTCATCTCGACATTGCACGGCGGTTGAGGTCATCATCATCATCGCTACATTGGATCGCATGCACGAGGCACATCAGAAGGCACACTGTTGGCCGGCGGAGACTGTCAGCACAAACGCAATGCACTCAAGTTTCTTCTTGTCATCGACTGTGTCCCAGATAGAGGTATATATGTACTCAGTGTGCCGACACTGCTTGGCATTAGGGGTGCTAACTGACTATTACTGGCATGCAGGGTATGCTTGCTGTAGAAATAGCTGATGGCAGAGAGTGACTAAGAAAACTGGTTTAAGGCTGAGTTTTACTCTTGAATTGGGCATTTGGGTTAGGTACCAGTGGGTAAGCTGCACCATACTTGTTGCACATGAGTGTACTCAGTCCTCCTATCTTTGGTACTTGGGCCACTGAGTATTAGGGTGATGCGCATATCCGCAACATGCCTTCAAACAGGAAGTAATGCATTGCCCTTCAGAGGCTTGATAAGCTGGTGCGTAATGCACTGACAACACTTGATGGCATCTGATATTCACGCACACACAGGTGAGTGACTGCCTTGGCGGTGCTGCAAGAACTTCTGCAGTGGTCGTAGTGGTTGTGGGCCTCCACTGTCGCTGCTCGCTTTGTGCACTAGCCTATGACTCCTGGCTGGGGAGTCTTGCTGCGGCTTGGCTATCTTTGTTATCATATCCCCTGCCTATTTTGGATGATGCAGGAAGGGACCGATCGTTGAGGATGAATCAGTGAGTGAAAGTGGCTACAACTTGCCCCTACACTACAGCTCAGCCGTCATGTACTGATGCCGTTGGCGTGTATGTGCATGTCTGCTTGCGTCCTGCACAGCGGCCTTTCATGCATTGAACTTGCCTATGCATGCAATACTGGAAGTCCGTTGGATAACAACACGGCAAATCTTATTACGCATACAACACCTCTTGAAATACTTGTCTTATATTCACTATGTACATACTTTGATACTTGGTCAACCTATCCTCTTGTCTGAACGGACACATGGTTGCCGCCCAAGCGGCAACCGTCTGGTGCGTGTGCTTGGTTGACGGGTGGTCAACTTTAGTAACTACAGTGTGCAGCTGGCATCAATCGCCGCGATGGCGCCTGTCCTGCAAACATACCTCCATGGACCCGGTCCCATGGGGCATGTTGCGCAGCCTTCTGGAGCGCTTTCTGTATAGATATATGGCCAGCCTATGGCAGCCTACTTGAAACCATCCTGGACTCAACGGTGAAAGGAACTGGATTCCAAACTCGCTGCACGCAGTAGAAGCTGTGCGTGCATTATCAATCTGGCAGGTACGATGTGAACATGCCATTGTTGGACTCCGACGGGAACGCTTGGGACATCTGGAACTCCCACATTGGCGCTGCGGCCATCATGCCTTGGCGGCAGTTGCCGTTGAAGTTGTGTGGGTACTGCATGGCGCCACCGCCGGGCATGGGTCCCGCGACGTACTGCATGTTGGTGTAGTATGGGGCGCCCATGGGGGGGCCTTGCTGCGAGCCGTCATGCGGCGGGGCGCCCATGATGAAAGGCACCTGCATGATGGGCTGCATCTGCTGTTGGCGGCTGCCTTTGGTGTTAACTCGTGTGCGTCTGCTGTTGGTCTGCTGCGGACGCACCCAACGCTGCCGCTCCTGGCGAGACTCTTGGCGAGACACTGGACCCTGGACCAGCGGGAGCTCCTCCGCATCATCGAGCGCCACATTGGCGTTGGCGGGGTTGGTTGCACCTGTGACAGGAGACATGTCACCGCCTTCACTGCGGTCCGAATGCGGGCTCTGGACCACTGGAGGTGAGTTCACGGGTGGGGACACTTGACGCGGCTGCATTGGAGGAGTCTGCGGTGTCTTCGGCTTTGCTTCGGCTTTGGGAGGCTCCGCAACTGCTTCGACCTTGCTTGAAGCGGGTGCTTCGCGTACGGGATCCCCAAACATGGAATCGTCGTCCGACCAGTCGCTCGCGGTGACGTCGGAGACGGGTCCGTCGACGGACTGAAGGCTGGGAGCTGCGCGATTCAGCGCTTCCGCAAATGCAGCACGTAGCGCGCCAGTTATGCTTTTTGCGTCGCCAGTTGACTCGCATTCGGTGGTGGTGCGCAGCTGCTTGAGCACCTTATACCTAGCAGAGACATCTCGCTCGATGTAATAGATTGCATACCTGGCACAAGGCAGTGATTGTGAGTTCGAGTAATTACCAACAAAGAATGCAGCGCCTTCTGCGTTGCTTGAGACTTACCCGCCAGAAAGTGTGTCCGCTGCAATTCTGTACTTCGTTTCAATGCGCACGATGTTGCCATTCTTGCACATGCGACGGAACCGATAAAAACCGGTCATGCGGTCGTAATTGACGGTGCGACCCAATAGCAGCGCATCCAGTACGGGGCCTGTCATGTGTGTCCTGCAAAATGCAATTGTCAGGACAGCATGACAAACTGCGCTTGCCACAAAACGTTTGTATGCACAACTGCACACATAAGCACGCATATGACATCATCTGTGCACCTGATCTGTTCCAGGAGAAAGGCAAGCTTGGGGCGATCTTCTGGGTGGACAGAGTCCACATACTGCAACCACATGACAAAAGATCAAGCTACCCTTCCAACTTCCAACTTGAATCAGAAGTTGTTATGCACGTCCTCTTACCGAGTGCCCTACAAGTTCGTCGGGTTTGATCCCAAGCACGTCGTTGCAGGCAGCAGATACCCTTGTGATCATCCCCTTTGAGTCTGTCTGAAGCAAAACATCTGGTGACACATCTTCAAAAAGCTTTGCCCGCGACCTCTCTTCCTCCATAGCCTTGCGCTCTGATACCGTCAACCAAACAGTCAATCATCCCAGCCATATACATATGTACATATGTAACAGGCGAGTCTTTCCGCGTGCAACAAAGTCATGTTGATAACGAATTGCTGGTCGCTTACCAGTGATGTCGCGTTCTACCACGACATGGCTGATCCTGCCCTTGGTCGTGTCATACTCCATGATCTGAGCACGGCCTTCGACCCAACACCAGCCGCCGTTCTTCTTCTTTTTGCGGTACTCAATGGTTGTTGTTGACAGCTTCTCTGGGCCCTGTGCAGTAGACATGCTCAGCTACAATTAACACAGCATAAAGTCCTGCATGAAGAGAAGAGCAACTGCAGACAGAGATGCACGCCGTACCTGAGCAACGATCTCAGCGCATCTCCGTTTGGTGGCCTCAGCATCTTCTTCAATGATCATGTCATAGCCATTCTTGCCAATCTGTCAAACATCAAGCGTGAGCCCAGGTCTGCAATGCAGCGTTTGCAACACAACATATCCTCAACAACAAAACACCAATGGCAGCCAGCGGGTACCAGTTCACTTGGTTTGTACCCCAAAACCCTCTCAACCGCACTGTTGACCGAAGCCACTGTGCCGTCATGGTTGAAAGCAATCAGGATGTCACCCGCAATGCCCGAAATCAACTTGTTAATCTCAGCACCTGCAATGTCACATAAGGGGTGAGATGTAAACACCACAGCACTGCTCCACCCACAAGTGAGGATCAGTTTGCGCACCGCTGGCGAGAGCCCTCAACTCCGTGCAGTCCTTCTCAACGCTGAGGTACAGCACTTGGTCACTCAGCAACGAAACGCACTCCCGAATCTGTGCTTCTACCCACATCTCTGATCCATCAGCCTTGATCTGCGCCACCCAAGAAGTTCAGCAAATTGCACAAGGCTCATGCATACACTAGAGTTGGCAGGGCAAGCTTTGGTATTGTCAGTCCTGCTTACTCGGCAGAATGTGCGGGTGTCTTTGACAGTAGACCCCACCAAGCTGCTCAAGTAGACGCGATCCTCAGGAGCTACCGTGTCATAAACATGCTGCCCGACCTGCAAGCGCAGTAATCCACAAGCCCGCCATCAGCAAATCTTTAAATGCAAATGGCAAATGCATTTGCACTTGGCACGCAGGAGGAAAGCTGCTGCCAACTATACTCATAACAGGCACAGGGACTTACCAGTTGGTCCGCCGGGACACCCAAAGCAGATGCTGAAATGTCGCTGACCATGTGAATGCGACCTTTGACGTCATACAAGAAGCCACCAACAGAGGCCGCCTGTACGGTTGCACTCAGCTGCTGTACTGTCTCGCGCAGGTACTGTTCCCAGGTGCTGTCCTCCTCAAGTATGTAGAGAGAGCCTTCAGCGCGCACTGCTCGGGCGTTAATGAACTTGTACGTGCCATCTGAAGCCAAACGTCTATACTGCATCTGCAGGATTGGAGATGTTGACTTGGTGTCGGTGACCAATGTCGGTTTTGCAATTGACGGCTGCAACATCTCAGGCAACAGCGTCATGGACTCGCTCATAACGTCTGGGAATCATCACAGACTTGTTAGTACAGACTGTTTACTAGCTCACTCAGACAAAGCCAAGCAGATACCCTGTCTGAGCATCCTGCCCCGCAAGAAGCGACACACAGCAGGTATCACAAGCACATTTCCTCTGCATGCCTGATGTGGGGACAAGAGTTTCCGCGGCACCGCGCCAGCTGTCAGCAGTAAGCAACATCTTGATGCGCCACTGATCGCCTTCGACCATGCGCTCGTAGATGGATGCGCCTTCAACCATTCCGGGGCCAGGTCTGGAAGCACTGACTATGAGCCCCGTTTTGCAGTCCAGCTCGCACAAGTTATACTTGCCAGAATGCAAAAGCAGCTGCAGCTGCTTAGCCCTGCAATCTGCAATGGCAATCAGCATGCAGTCAGTCCATGAGGATATCGGGCAATTGGGGCGCTAGCACACCTTCGAATTGGCGGGAGGCGGCATCGGTTTGACAGGAAGCATCCGCAATGCCAGCTTCTTGGCACTTTGACTCATGCGGTTGGCTGAGTTCTGCAGTTCAGCACATGTTACGTCCCTCGAGTACAGGTGCGAACCAACCAGCAAGGCTGCATACCTTGTTTCGTTTGACAGGCAATACTGGAGCTTACTTCGACAATCAACACTGCAACAAATAAGCATCAGGCCAACTGTGTCAAGGCCTCATGCAAGCGTGTTCACCGAGTTGCAAACCTTCAGTCTGAGCAGATGCATCGACAAGTACTGGGGCTCTTGTGTCTGACACCTCTCCTTGTTGAACACTGCTGCCCTGCTTTTCAGACTCTGCCTTCTTCTTCTTCTTCTTGCGTAGAGAGTCTTTGACGCTAAGTGTGGATTTGCCATCAACTCCGTCCTGCATCACACAGCCAAGTTAGAGAAGCTGCCTCGAGCTGTGCCATAACGGGTAGTGTGGGTGCCGACCTGATCAGGTGACTGCAGAGCTATTGCGTCCTTCAATACACGTTTCACTTCTGGGTTCCAAGCAACCTGTGCAACATTCCTGCCATTGCACTCTATTGGTGCGCCTGCCCTCAATAACATGCGAACGGCCTCCACATGACCTGAAAACAGAAGTCGCTGTGAGTCTAAGTGCATGCGCTGCAGTACTTACCTAGAGGCACCAGCACAAGTTTCAAGCATGAGCGTTGCTTGCCTTCTCCAACAGCGTAATCCAGAGGACGCAAGTCCAAACCATCCACAACATCCATTATCTCCGGATCGTGCGCAAGCAGTGCCTCACAAGCAGCTGCTTCACCGTTTTTTGCTGCAAGAGTCAAGGCATGTGCACCTTGGTTGTCCACTGCCAGAATGTCTGCTCCCTTTTTCAACAGGAGCTTTATGACGGACACATTGCCAGCCTGCCAGACAACAGAAGCAGTTGCACCACTGTCGTGCGCAATGCCCAGTAAAGGCGGTGGTGACCAACTACACGCTGAAAGTGCGTTGCTAACACTTTGCATCTATTCTATGTGCCAGTGTCATTGTGCGGTCAGCAAGAATCAAACCCCTACCTCCGCAGCTAGAAGCAGACTGCATTTGCCATCTTTATCTCCCATGTGAGGATCAGCCCCAAGACCCAGCAAACATGCAACCATCTTCCCTTCCGGATCCGACTGCGACGCCAGCATGAGAGGTGTCCGCTGAGACGGGCCAACTGGCTGCTCCAGGGTTGCACCCAATCCCATCAGGGTGTGGACCTGCAAGCATGTCCAGGTAAGCTAAGGCAACATTGCATTGCTACCCAGCAGCAGCTGTAGTGGTAGTAGTAGTAGTACATTCCTGGGCAATATCCCTCTGGTCTGCCGGCATGAGTAACAACGTTGAGATGGCTGCTGCCTACCATGTTCATGTCGCCGAGTTCAGCGGCAAGAGCTAGGGCTGTTGGCGAGTTGGGGGTTCTTGTGCTGTTTACAAGTTCAGCAGTGCGTCCACCGAGGGACTGGGCAGTCCACTTGTCACCTGCTAACACGGCCAGTCTGAAGAAGCCGGCACCATCAATGGGCATGTCCCTCTGACGGTCGATCTGCGCGCGGAGTGCGTAAATGTCAAGTCACAAATGTCTGCATGCTTAACAACACGTGGGTGTACATGTTTAGCATTGAGGAAGCTCACCTCTTGAAGCAGCAGTGCTAGTAACGACTCGTCACGCGATGAGAGGCGCTGCGACAAGTTCACGAGTGCTTGGGCAGTAACGCGGTTGAGCTCGTCTGCGTCCCGGCTTCGCACAACCTTGCTTGATTTGGCCAATGTGTTGCTGCGCGCAACGTCACTAACCCTGCCCATAGACCGCAAGTGTTACATGACAATGTATACCAAGCCAGTACTCCTGGAAGCGCCCACAATGTACCAGTACCATTCCACAAAGCAGATTTATGCAACAGTCGGAGTGTGAGCGTCTGTGCTACTGCTACAGCATACCAACAATGCAATGGCCACAGCAGCCTGTCAATGCTCAAGCTGCCACAAGCGAGTGCGCAATGAAAACTGGGAAGCACGCCACACAACGCTGTAAATTGTGAAAGTGAGCGAAACGAGCTGTGAGAAATCACAATCAAGCAGCTCAGCACATCCTGCACCTGCTGTGACCGGCTGCATGGCAAACGCAAGGGCAGCCAGTTGCATTGCAGGCGAGAGGCGCCATGACGGGTTCCCCTAACCCTAGACGCCCGGTTGGCCACCAATCAGCAGCTAAGCTGCCAGTGCTGCCACTTAGCCAGCAATGCACAGCCAGGATAGCGGCCAATGCAAGGCGCCCACCACACCGCCACGCTGGTGATCATCACCCTCCTCCCCGTCCCCCACGTTCCTCCCTCCCTCCCCGCCTCCCCCACCCTCAAGCCAGCCACTCCGCCTCCACCACCCTGCGCCACATCCACGTGGCGGCGGCCGCGGCGGCGACGGATGGTAAGGACCAGGCCGCGGGCAACTGCACTGTCCTAACCTTGGCAGGTGCGCTGCGGGCCAATAATAAAGCAGTGTCACACCCTAACGTTAACAGCTGCTGCCTGTGAGGGGACTTAGAGCCCTCATGTCAAGGTCATCATGATGTCATGTGCACCATGATGTGGTGCTAGCAGGCAAGGGGAGCCGCCCAGATTGAAGCCAGGACTGACTTTAGAAGACAGTCATCCGTCTCGAGTCGTAGCTTCCGACGGCGGTTGACAAATCGCTTTCCATGCATTGCATTGAAGACGATGTAAGTGTTGGGCCTTGTCTGACACAACCGCTTGTGGCAACGTGCGTGTTATCAGAAACGTGTTGCAGCTATCAAGTGTACCCCCCTCTACCCCCCGCCGAACGGGGGCATGTATTCATCTACCATAATAATAGGTGACAGGCTGCAACGCATGTATGGGGCTCCAAGCAGCTTTGTTGTTTTTCGTTTTCTCCCATACTGCCGGGCATCGCGAGGGATGCCTCAAGCATTCATCCCTCACATTAGAGCATTGTCGCACGATAACATCGTCCGATATTGGCTAAACCCTATCAAATGCAAGGTGCTCGACCTCAAGGTTTAAAAAAAACATATGTGTTATGTCAACGGGTAAGGCTTAGCCTACAGATGGTATACTAGCTCAAAGCTTAACGTTCACATCGATGTGGCCCGTACCCTTCAACAGACGAGTCTGCAAAGCAAAGCTAAAGTTTGGTTGGTCAGGTTACGAAGTAGTACAGATTCAATTAAGTTAAGGCTCAGCCTTATACATCGAACCATGCTTAGAGCTGTACCGAAGTATGAGACCCATAGGCTGTGGCAGCATGACATGGGCGCTCCAGAACAGCATTAGCCATGTACAATGCAACCATATATTATGCCAAAGGTGCCTGAAGCTATGATGACATGTTGGGATAAGTTGTATGTGTTACAATATCAATTGCATGTTATATAAATTGTGTCACTGTTACAACAACCATTTACAAGCTAGTTAAGTTAACAGCACACGTCATTAGTTATGCAACAATATACAACAACTGAAGACCAGGCCTACAGCTGAACAGTGCTCAACTGTAGTTAAACACTGTTCAACTGTAGGTGTGACACCATGTAGCAGCAGCAGCACATGCTTGTGACAACCTCATACAAACATGTAATCAGAAGAAGGCTTGACATTGTATGAGCAGCATTGCATAGCAAGAGTAACAGCAACAGTAATACATGCAAGGCTTGAGACTGCCTGAGTCACAACTCACATATGTGTATATACACAAAAACTAACTGCCAGTTAGTTTAGCATTTGCATTAGTATAGCGACAACAGTGTTGTCGCTAACACACCTGTGCTAATGCACAATGATGCAGCAGCGAGATATCATAACAAACCATTTACACATGGCATTTGTTAACATGTGTTGACACAATCAGGGTGTGAAAGGCAGCATTAATGCATACTATCAATGATTAGTAATCATTAAAAAACACAATATTACTTACACAGCCTGGTTTAATACAACTTGAATGTATGACATACACGGATGGTGATTAGCCTAATGCTGTGCACAATTCCAAGCAACTTGCCTTATGGAAGGAAGACGTGTGGAGCCTGGTAGGCACATGTCGTGTCGTCCCTATTTATGATTCCAGTGCTTATCAGCGCAATCTGTTACAACTATCGCTGATATGTAATAACATTAAGTAGTTGGTCTGCATGACGTGCCAAGCGCAGTGGTTAAATTGGCGTGCGCAATACAGAGGGGACATCACGCAGCAGTGTTGGTGACCTCAAGATGACTTCATAATCACAATAAAGTGGCTAAAATTTTCGCCGCCCTGCTTTTGCCTATACAATTATGTCTTCATTCTACAAGTGTAAAACGGCGCCTTCACCACTAGGCTATAACAGTAATGTTTGCTGCCATATGAGGAGCCACATGTCTCATGTATCATTTACCAATATGAAGCATGATGCTTTTTGTATCTGTTACAACAAGCTGCAAATTTCTCGTAAGCATTACATTATGTCAAGGCTGCATCTGCAACGCATTAATTGTGTTGTTATTAATTTGCGTATTATGTTGGTAATTAGCAACGCATTCACTTGTGCAAGTATACCTTGCAGAATTCATTCATTCATGGTTTTACAATAAGTACCTCGTGCACAAAACAATATGTATTTTGTAAAGCTACTTATGCTCACATTCTATGAGTTGTATAAACTTGTGAACGATTGTTGCATATTTAATAAAACAGCATTAAAAAGTCGAACATGTTGATATAAGGCATTTAATGTTATTTTTAGTGTTTACATATTGTTGTGGGGCAACGGTGACCATATGCATGGGTTGAAGATGGTGAGCTCAGCTGACCGAAAATAGGACCCCAACTCCTTCCCCTCCTTTTCTTGAACACCCGGCACTCCCTTCAGAGGCAGTAAAACCCAACATTTGAGTGCAGCCTAGGGCGATTGCGTACCCATGTAATAATCCAATTGTTGCTAATGATCATGAGCAGACCTCGCCCGACAATCGCCCACATCACTTTGGGCATACATATAAATCATTTGCCATTATCGTCCTGGCCGCGACGGCCGTTGATATCGCCATCGAATAATGACAACTTGCCGTTTAGCACTACACATGGAAAAGTCAGCGCGATCATTGGTGGTCACAACCGTTATGACCGCCAATTTATAGCTCAGGACCACATTCATGGCCATGCGTCTTCAGTATGGCATGAACGACACAAGACCATATATGGTCCACCGTCATGACCTCGTCCATGGTTCGCAAACCATACTAGTGTGAATATAACTGAGAATAACGACCAGTGTAGTGTGAATTTTCAGCATCAACATGGTCATATTTGAACCATGCGTGGTGATGACATTCATGATCAGAGCGGCAAAACAGTCACACCGTATATAATTCAGCGTCATCACCTCGTCCATGGTTCGCAAACCAAACTGGTGTGAATATAATTGAGAGTCATGACTAGTGTGGCATAACATTTACACCAATGTGGTCGAGCATGCCACGCTCGATATGACTTGACCATACCACATGTGGTCTTGCATGTCATCATCGAGCATGGCACGACAATCACACCACATGTGATCTTGCATATCATTGCCTGTATGGCACGACAGTCTCACCACTTATGGTCTTGCATGCTGTCACCAGTATGACATGACAATTACGCCACTTCTGGTCCTGAAGCCCGTGACCAGTACGCCATAACTAATACACCATGCATGGTGTAAACCGTTACCAATAGTAGGGCTACGATTGCCATTGGTGGTGTTAACATTTAACACCAGATGTTTGCAGCATTTATAAGATGCATGGTGACTATTGTGCGTTACATACAGCGGTTTGCTACAAGCATTTGCAACAATTACGTTACAATGACATCGGACAAATCACAATATAGCTGATAATGGACTGGCAGAGTGCCAGTACTTTTATGTACAGAGTGCAATTACAGATAAAAGGTGCACATCTGTGCCACAGCATCAGTGATGCTAGCTCTATCTATCAGCCGGTGACAATCTGGTTAACTACGGCTTGCGACAAGGTGCACAGCACTTCTCCAAGAAAAAGGCAGCCTTCATGGTGAGGGCGGTCTTTTTACTCAGCAGGTATTCAGCACGCCACTGCGCACCGATTGTTTTCTTGTTTGCTGACCACGAGCACCTGTTTTCTTTTAATACCCAGCTGATCCAGCGCGTCTGCTCAGCAACCCTTATCAACTCGTCGACTCGTTCTTCCGTGGTGAGAAGCTTGGGGTCCTTCATTTGAGTGCCGTACATTACGCGGTGCGCCGCTAAGAGATTGTGCAAAATTTTATTGGAGAGGTTGTCAACTACGCCATAGCACACCAGCAGCAACACGCATCTTCTCATCCCATGTGCAGGCGGCCAAGGAGTCATAAATCTGCGCGTCCGGTCGTTGTTGGTACGCAGCACCACTACCATAACAACAAGTGAAGTTGCAATTGGCAACTTACCTCTTTGTCGCATGCAGGCACATCTGCTGTTGGTGTATAGGTTTCATGATTCTTGAAGCACCAACTGAGCGTGTTGCCAGTGTCGGGCTCCGCGTCACTAGGGCAGATTGAGCAGGGGCACTTCACCTCGTTTGCGCACAGAAACGCTGGCCATACGATCTCCCGCTCCACCTGATAGCGGGCATACACTCAATGACACAGATATGAACTCATGGACATTGAACATGTGCAATGTATAGTGTGTTGGATCTGTACAAATCCAACAACTTTTACCCGTTCACGGAGTCGATGCACAGGCTCCCCGTGCCAACCATCGTTCTCTACTGCTAATATCATATTTGGCAAATGCGTGCATGCGCGTTGGAGCAATGCGCGAATGGCCCATACCGTGTGGTGACCACGTGAGCTTGATGCTATAAGACCGGCACGAGGCACCACTGCTGATGCCGCTAACAACGCTTGTGGCCACTGCCACTGCAGTGGCACAGCTGTGTGTGTGTGTGTGTGTGTGAATGTGGTTGCGCTGCTGTGACGACATGGGTGAGCCGTTTTGGAGACAGTGTTTACGTGCGTTACAACAGAAAGAGTACCTTAATGCAGCAGCTCTCCACCTGATGGTGGCGCAGTGGCATGTTGTTCGTCATTTCAAATGCACGAAAGCGTTCGGAGCTCATGTCAGAGGTGGAGCCTGATCCGATGGTGAGAGTTCATTTGTCCCTTGCCGCATGTTTGCACACAACCGCTGTCGGGCCGTTGCGATTGCCGCATTTGAGGGAGTAGATTACCTTTTTTCGTACACTATCTCTGTATCCACACTGCACGCGGGCATCGTATTAGTGCTGCGAGGATATTTGGCAATTGCAACTTGAATACATACATCATGCAATATTACATACATGCAGCCTGCAAGTTCACTGTCACAGCCCACTCGACCACAAAAGACTTGGTGCTTTTATAATCGATTTGTGGTAATTTAATGTACCTTCCCGTTACATTCCCCCCCACTTAAGAACGCTGACGTCCTCGGCAGCTGGCGCCCATCAGCTGGGGAATCAATCCCAGGGGTCTGATTTAGGGTCGGCCACCGGCCCCACCATCCAAGGACCGGCCAATTTAGGCCCATACCGGTCAACGCGCGCATGTCGCGCCGCTGCCGGCCCCACAGGTCGCGGCGCCGCGATAGGCAGGTCGCGCCCTGCCGCGCCGACTGAACTGGTCAGTTCGGCGCGACTGCCATTAGGCAAGTCGCGACCCATCGATGATGGCACTTATAAAGTGACAATGTACGATGTTATTGGATCGAGAAACAACGACCGCGGAATTCGTGTGCAAGGCAGGACTCGAACCCGGGTCTCAAGCTCCGATGACCAATGTCACAGCCCACTCGACCACAAAAGACTTGGTGCTTTTATGATCGATTTGTGGTTTTATGTACCTTCCCGTTACATTCACAATCAACCTTTGCGACTCACCCTTCTGCCGTAACAGTTTGTACTCCCCCCAGCCTAGGAGTTCGTGTGCTTCATAGACCTCCCGGATGACCGCGGGCCTTCTTTCGATGACTTGTGTGTTGCTTTAGGATTTGGCATGCCTGACAGGAACGTTGGGGAAGTGCTTATCAATGGTCCTTAACACTAATCGCCAGTTGTCCTGCATGGTTGTTGACTGACCTCTCCATTGCTCCGACAGAAAGTTCATACGTAACACACTAAGACACGAGAGTGCAACGGGCAACAACTTGTGCATGCTGTTGAAAGTATTGGTACTCCTACCGGTAGGCATTCCGCAAGAACATGCAACATCCCATAAAACTAAGCATTGCAACACGCAACGTATCGCAGCGGTAGGGAATAAAACAACGGTGGTGTTGCAGATGGCAAATGGTAGGCTACGTGGAGAATGCTGGATTGATTCAAGCAACTCGTAAAGGGCGCTTGCACAACGCGTAATACCTGTTGGCACGCTAGCGTTGCACAACGGTTGGTGTCACCTTTCACTCTGAAGTACCTCTCATGTGTTGGGTGGCCTGCTAGCCTAGCTCAAGCATGGAATTAAAGACGTCAAACTGCGGCGCTGTGGTTGGCCCCTCCAACGCCACTGCTGCGCTTTTAATGTCCTTAATAAGCTTGGCGATGACGCCCACAGGCAAATGCATGGCTTGGAGCATGGCAAAGTCAAGCCGCAAGTACGCCTCGCCATCATGGAGTGAGTCACTCCGACAGCATGCATGAAATCTTTCATTGCGCAACTTTACGAGTGCAACCAATTTGTCACGAGGTTATCATCATGATGATATGTGTTCTTTTTTGGTCGACAAGATGATTACAAACATGTGTTGCATGCCATTTGCTGCATACGTTTATCAAATATTTAAAACTGCAGCATGTATCTCTACAAAATGCATATGGTTGTGAGTAAGTGCGTAGGTTTTGCAAATGCACAAGTGAAGTGTATTTTATCTCGAAACGCATATGGCTTTTACAGCTTGAAACTCGTAACCACAAGAAATGTTTGAAAAGCGGCATTATAACAGTCAGTAAAGTGTTTAAAGATACGTAGCGATGATCGCTGGCCATGGTATAAAAAAACTACCTATGTGTGCATGTCACACCAATGACTACCAATAAACATAAAGATCATGCTGGAATCTACAAGTTTGCATTCGTTACCTATCATATAGAAACTATTTTATACTCAGTATGTTGTGAACACTAGGTCATGTTAACTACATACAATTTAAGAATGCGCTTGATATGTATATTCAATTCGAGTGTAGATCCATTGAATATATGTGTATATATATATATATATGTACATATATATATATATATACGTTGAGCAAATCAACGTTTAAAAGTTGCGCGAAAATTCTGTAGATGCTTGCGGCTGCGTAATTACAAAATCTAAAAAGGGCAATCACTTTAAGTACGGCGCGGTCTTTGTCCTCCAGGCTACTTCATTTATTATTTTTGCTACCCGCAAACTCTGCAGCCCTGTCGGGTCACTGGGTATGCTTATGAGCTCATCATTAAGTTCACGTATAAGCTTTGTCTTTTGAATGGAAGCCGAATTTATTGCCTGCAAGCACACATTACAATTATCAATCCTCAGCAAAAGAAATTACACTAGCCAATCAAACAAAGTGGCCATATGCAACCTAATCAGCAATTACCAATTGAAAAATAACTTACATCATATAGCAAATTGCGTTGTGCAACACAAACATTAACCTCACCATTATGGACTAATGATTAGACCGCAACCATCATTCTTCTCGCTGTTGATTGCACAGCAAATGGCTGGTTGCTTAAACCTGAGGAAGTTCAAAATGCTGCCTTTGCGCCAAGGCACGCTGCAACGCCTTACCGTCGTAACTAGAGATGCATAAAGCCTTGTCTAACATTTGCAAGACACAAATCATGTCACCAGCATCGAATAAGGTTACAAACATGTATGTGATGACCATTGTAACTCCTACTAGCGCATAAAGTTATTACTCCTGTATTGTTTGAGCTATCAACTCAAACACATCTGTTGAAACTTGTTGACGTTATAAAAGATGCGTCCATTTTGCTCTGTGCGAATCGGGCCTTTAATGCTACCCACTGCAAAGTCATGATCTGTAACTTGTTAACGAATTTTCGACTCACAAACTGTTAGCTACGTTTACAGTAAGAGTACACATGAATATATGGCCTTACCAAATACAAGTGTGCGCAAGTGGTTGTAAGCATAAAGTTGCATGTTGGCAACAATCAATCACAACTAGCAGCTCAATTATAGCATGTTAACATGCTAGCACGCTTGCAGCTGCATTATTGTTGTGCAAACATGTTATCATCCATGAGTTGTTACAAACCTCACTCATGGTAGCGCTTTTGCTAACATGAGCCATACCTAGTGGTCGGAACCCCCGTTGTTACGTTTGGTATCGGCAGCTTAAGATCGTGGGTTCGACTCCCGTTGTGGGATAAAAACACAGCCATTCTTGAGGAGGATTCAACGGGAAATGAACAAAACATTTAGCCTTGCCCTAGGCTGATTGTGGGTTCGCAACCCTCGCGCCGAGCTTAAGTTTAGACCTACAACTGCGTGAGCGATCGCGCTACGATGGCAGGTCGCGTCGTAACTCGGTGAGGGTGGCCGGTGCCAGCTTAGTCAATGGGTTTTCGACCGAGTGCACGCCCAAAGTCCGCGGGCGGATCGGTCGTGGGGCGGCCGAGAGCACGGCGACGCAAGCTAGTGGGAGAGCTTGACAGAAAGGGAATTGGTGGGTTTGAATCGGGGAGGAATTTAACGAATTTGGCATAGATTGTCACAGACCTCTCTTATGGTAGCGCTTTTGCTACCATAGCCTAATGGTCAGAACCCCCTTTATTACAAATGTAGATGGCCAGCCTAGTATTCATGACAAGTCCCCCATGAATGCAATATGTGTGTGCTAGCATGTTGTGGTAATTCTGCAGTGTTATTAACGCATCAAAGCTTATTATAATCAATATATTATTTACATATTATACGTTTGCACAATTTATTATAATATATTGCTAGTTTGGATACAATTGTGGCAAGACTTTGTAGGGGTGCTGCAGATGCAAAGTCTTGTCAAAATTAACCAATATGCCTCAACACTGTTTTTTTTGATACTGCCCTTTAAGCTTGTAATTATTGATGAGATGTCTGAAATGGTTGATTGTATATACACCAATAGCACAATGTCCGCAGTTTATCAACCTAAAACAGTCTGGGTTTCGATTACAGTCATGTAAATGAAAGTGATCTGTGGCACAAAGTGTACAATCACCATCTCAATGTTATTCAGGTGAACAAGAGACATAATAGTTTTCAATCAAATAAACTCACATAGGCGAAACATTAGCGTTAAGCCGATTTGCCGTCGTAAGCTTGGGTGACATGATAACTTGTGCGCACTATAATCAAGGCGAGGGGGCATGTGTGTGTGTGTGTGTGTGTGACACAATACAAATCTAGCCACCACGAAGCTTTTGTCTTTGAAAGCAGGATATACGTGACGGTGATGAGGAACTCCATAGGAAGTCCCCGTCCGTGATTTTCATTGAATTAGCCAAAACTGTATTGAATTGCATATTGTTGCGAAGGTTACTACACGTTACACATTAAATGCAAACGTTTAACTATGCACATGCGTTTGGCCAAAAGAGCATTTTTGATGGTGTGGTGTAGGAGAATACTCGTTGAGATAAGCGGCATTTTATGATATGAATTAATTGATTTAAGATGATACCGAAAGTGTCATAAAAACAATAACGGGGGGGGGGGGGCTGTAGTTATGCACCCTGCATTTATCAATGAAATCGTTATTAAGTTTAGGATGTTCANGGGGGGGGGGGGGGGGGGGCTTGTAGTTATGCACCCTGCATTTATCAATGAAATCGTTATTAAGTTTAGGATGTTCAACTCATCTGAGCAAGTTGCTCAAATTATGAGACAAAAGCAAGTACAATCTGCTTGCCGGCAGTATTGATTATCGGCATGTAAAGATTTAATGAAGGCTGTGCGAACAGAGCACTAAAACATGTCGGAATAAGGAGTTCCTCTCCAAGCGAGCCGACTTTGCACCAACATACTTGGATATACATTTGATGACGGCAATGCCATCCTCTCGTCATTATCAATGGCGTAAGCACTGATATATATGCATTGGCATCGTTATTGAAAATCCTAATGGTTAAAACCCAGCAGCAATGCTCTTCTATGGCTTCAAACTCTTCATGTGGAGGTACTTTTTATTTAAGAAATGCTACATTATGTGAGCAATGATCCGCATACATGTTGAAAATCGTAACAAATAGCACAGCCTTAGTCAAGATAAACTTAATGTGTATGATCATTATATAACATTATATTACACCTTTTATCTTGTCAACTTATACAAGTTGAGCAGTCTATTGTTAAGCTGCGCAAAGTGTTGCGCAGCTTGACATTGTAGACTTGCGCAGGTTAACGTAAGTTCAGCAGCGCCAAGCTTTACATTAATTGTTGCGTAACTGATTTTGAAAAACAGACTCATGTACAAACACATGAGATTTGTTTGAAAGTTGTTCATAGTCCGATACATCGGGACCCGATTGGCGAAGCATAAATTGAGTGTTAAACCTGCATTAGTGTTTAACACTGGTTGCACATTAAATACTTGTTACATACCAAGTTATATTAAGTTATTAAGTTTACATTGATGCACATGAATATAATGTGGTGCATGCATAGACATATTTATAATACAATAATTTGTACGATATTACACGACGTACGAATGGGTTGTTTGCAGTAAATGACCAATCATTTAACATATTGTTTGTTATATATATAGGTTTCTATCAAGCAAGTTATAGCTAAATATGCGACATATGCATCGGCCTTCACAAGAGTTATTGCTCCGCATTTTATGTGCAATGTAACACCGATCTTTATTTGCATTAATAATGATAAAAGTGTGGGACTGTAGTTGAAGCAAAGCCATATATCATGCTTCATGCAATACACTTCATTTAATGCACGCGTTGCAACATGGTAATATCATTTCATAATATAGTAAGCATGCATATCTTATATATTGCTGTTGCATGACATCATGATTATCAATCAATCATAAATGGGGCCCCCCTCAGTGTATGCTAGGCCAGCAGAACAGAAACGTATGCGTGCAAGCCCATGATTCTGCAGTCGAGAAGCGTTCAGCCAGCATGGAAGCCTGGACGTTCCACCACAGGCCAGGATCTCGCAGCACTTTCGGCCCTTCTGTCATACAGCCACACATACCCCGCTGACAAGACATGAGAATACTGTACACGCTCTCTCGCACAGTCCTTTCCAACCACCCACAAAGCGTCCAGTCATACAGTGTACTACTCTAGTAGAGCCGTTATGAGGCCTATGATTGCCTCTCAAGCTTAGGCCTGCCGCAGTCACCGAACTCGCGTGCATGCATGCTGTGGGTGACGGCACAGTGCAGCACTTGCTTGCGGGCTGTGGGGCGGCGGTGGCAGTGGCGGTGGCGGTGGCGGTGGCGTGTGAAGCTGCCCCCCAACAGGCCGGAGAGGTGTTGCGGGCTGTGCTTGTGACAGGACAGGAGCAGGAGCAAGAAAGTTGGATGGGTGCAAGCATCAGATGGGTGGTTACTAGCGCAGCTTGGGTGCACTGAGGAAGCGTGCTGCGCTCAGCCTCCTCTTCGGCGGTTTCTTGGGTAAGCTATGGTAAGCAGCTTGGCATGGTTGTGTGCATGGCCGAGCACTGCGCATGCTTAACTCGCACGTTGGCATTTGCTGTTCACTTGCTGTACCTCAACTAGTTTGTACCAAGAGCACACAATGCACATGCACAAGTGCATGGACATGCTAGTGCACAACGCTGTCAAGCATGCTGGCAGCCAGCCAGTGATCATAGGACGGATAATTGCTTCTATTCCCGAACTGTAATGCTGCAGGCAACACAGTTCCATCCAACAAGCGTTCAATAACAGCTGTTACTGCTTTTCCAAGCACAGGCATGCAATTCCAGCAGCAGCACAACAGTCTATGTGAGTCTGTGAACTCATCCTAAGCACAGTACTGCGTGATTTACACATGGAAAGACATGTTTTTAGCACCGATAACAGCAGAGTCAACACTGGAACACTCTTCGTTTTGGGGCCAGTCCATGCGCACACAAGTTAGACAGTCGACTTACTAAGTGTGACACAGCGTTCAATGCTCTTGCGCAACGGTTGCACAAGCGCTGATTTGATGCACTCAAGTATTGCTGTTTTGCCAAGCTAATTGACCTGACTCAAAAGGCGCTTTCTGTTCAGGTCTTGATGGCTGTGTGGAGGCTGGCCAAGGCTTCAAGTTGACGACGCTGAGGAGGCGTGGGCACTCTTCCACCCAGGCTGGCGTGCAGCACGCGGTAGGCAGCGCAGGCAGTGCCGCATGCCGAGTATATTGGTAACAACAAAGACAACAACTGGAAAGGATCGGCTCAGCTGTCAGCCACCCAGCAGTCGTCCTTGAGCAGGTTTGTGCTTAAATGCTCTGCTCTGCTCTGCTTTCCCTCAGCCTTGAATACGAACCACACCTATGGCATGGCTTCATACGTAGCACACGCTGCTATGCCAAGCTCTAACTACTGCAGTTGGTAGCTCACTGAATTTCTACCTCTTGTTTCGGAATATAGTGGTCACTGGCAGGTTGAAGAGGCCCGATGCCGCAACGTTGCTGAGCGGCTGCGGCAGCCGCTCAGCATTACAACTGCGGCAGTAGCATCATGTTAATAAAGCTGTCTATAGCAGGTGTATGGTCGCTTCCTAGCTTTCGTGATGCCAACTTGCGCCAAGCTTTTAGCTATGCTGAGTGTAAGTACAGCTACAGGTAACGACATTTGCGACAAGTGCCACCTGCCTCGAGGCATGCTGCCAGAGCTCTGGCAGCGCGATGCGGCATATCATTGGCCAACGTTTGTACACATGTTTGTCCGAGATTACCAGCATTGGCTATGATGATAGTTGCGGCGGCATCATAGCTTCTACTGTTTGGGCCAAGCCATCTGTGAGCTTACAGCCTGGCTACCTGGTAACCCTGGCAGGCTGGTAAGCTCACAGCGCCCTTTCTGGTCGCACCAACAGATGATCAATCAATCTCACTGAGAGAGGCTGAGTTAGGCAAGCAGCTGGCGGGATACTTCTGCTCCAACGGCGCAGTGCCTTATGGCAAAAAACTGTGCAGAGGCCTTAAAAGCATGGACAGCAGCCTGCCATGCTTGTATGTTGGGTCCCTTGGCAGCTCGGTCAAAAGCGTTGATGTCACCATTCAGCTCTGCCATCAGCCCCAATATTCAAGCTATTTTGACGCCCACTTTTCATTGTAAAGTTGAGCAGCATGTCGGCGCGGGCTGTCGTTTCCAGAGCCCCAATCGCTCAGCTCATCGCGACGTAATAACAACACATGATTGTTGGTGCACTTTGCCTTGTATAGGTGGCGCCCGTACGTACGTCCCAGCTGACCCTTTGGTTGGAAGCAGAGAGCAGGCGGGGCCCATCAGCCATGAAAATGGTGCCACACTGACGCCGTGATATGGGCCGATCCCGGGCTGTCAGTGTTTGGAGGTAAGTGATTCACATTTTCACGCCTTGGTTGTGGCGTTTGTGCATGTGCCCATGCCAGCAGTGCCACATGTCATCAGATGCATGGTTTTATGCGCTCATAGAGACATGCGTGCATCAATGACCGTACAGTCATCAGTTCATGCATGCATACGGGTGCGTTTACCGGTATGCATGCAAGCCCCTTGCATGGGTCCATGCATGAGTGCATTCCCAACGTGAGGGACTCATGCACGCAAGGCTAAACCCATGCAACGCCCGTACACGTGGAAGGCCTTTGTCTGCATTACGTCACCTGACAGCGCGCATTGCACGGAGGTGTCCGTGCCTGCTGCGTCCGTGTGCATAGTTGCAATCTAGGGTGAGAGGGCCTGCATGCCATGCAGTGGAGGGCCAAGCATTTGCAAAGCGAATGACACGAGATCTGACACACACGGCGTCAGATCTCGCTTGGTTCGTATGGACCACTGAACTTGCGATTGCTCAAAACATTTCATGTCTCTCCAGATTCCTTGTCGAGGAATCTGGAGGTTGTCGTGAATTTCCCACTTTTCCCCAGTGTTGATATCAACAATCAGGGTTACTTGCTTGCATGCATGCATGACTGCATGCAGTCTACCGCTCTTTAGTGCGCCACAGCAATGTCTGCGCTCCTATACAGTGTCACATTTTCATGTGCTTGAAAACGGAGTAGAAAAGCTCTTGCGTCGCAGAGGGGTGAGAGGCAGCTGGCCTGGCCTGTCCCCTGTCGTCTTGTGGCTGGCTGCGCAGCCTTTGGCTCTGGCAAGGTTGGCGTGGTGGTTTGCTAGCTGTTGGTCTTAATTCAACGATAGAGGGTGAGAGAGCCCAGCTGTCACAGAGGTTGGCTGCTTTGAGTTTGGTAGCAGCGTTGTGTGGTGTTGTGCTGCGCTCTTTGGGGCGCTGCTGCTGTTGCATGTAGCCATGCAAGCGTACTTGAGAGAAGCTGATAGCTGGCGTGCTGTTGCTGCTGCTGGCTTGCAGCCGCCTGCTGGTGCTTTTGGGATGGAAGGAGCCGGAGGAGGGCTGCTGTCATCGCTTAGCGGCGGCGGCCTGAACTGCCACATGCCAGCACCGCCGCCCTTACCTCCACAACAGCAGCTGCCTCTCTTCTCCCCTCCTCAGGACGCTCCGCAAGCTTCTCTTCTGCAATGTCACCCCTCCCCTGCCACAGCGGCCGCCGCCGCCATCTCCCTCTTGCCCTTCAAGGAGCCTCGCAGCTGGCGGCTGGCCATGCTGGGAGCCAGCCTGCCTGGACTCCTCGCGCCCAATAACACCAATAACCTGCTTCTTCTTCCCGAGCCTCTGGAGGCCGCTGCCGCCAACGTCCTGAACGACCTCACGCCCAGGGTTAGAGTTGTGCATGTTGACATGCACATGCACGAGCATGCTTGCATCATGCATCTGCGATGTACGCATGCAGCTGCATCGAGCACAACCCTACGGTACTGATGCAGTAGTACGGATAACCAGTGCACAAGTTGTGATGCACAATGATACTACTGTGCATTACAACTGGTGATGCACAGTATGATGTGCACTGCTATTGATATTTCTGCTAGATCCATAGCCACAACTTAAGCTACAACATGCTTGTCAATGTGGGCAATTGTCATCCCACAATCACGCTTGGTTACGCACATTGTATCTGGACCCGGAAGGCTTTTGCACTTGAGAACTCATGTGTATGCTTTGACATTGCTTCCTTGAGGGCACCCGTCGTGTGCGGCTCAAGTCACACAGACAATGTGACTGACTCACTATCAAGCTTAGGTGTATGTCTGCGTCTCTCTGTGTGCTCAGCCCAGATCTAAGACATCAAGTAGCTGTGGATGACACAGCCATCAGAAGCCTTCTGAGACTTCACTACACGACATTCCATGGTTTAGGAAACTCACACAGCAAATGTATGTATGCTTGCACAGAGCGCAGAGCCCACAAACGAAGCGCCCGCGACAACCACTACTGCTTGCGGAGCAGAGGACGGAGGGCCCGTGTGTTTTGCAACAGGTGCGGTGCTGATGATGCAGCCGCCGCAGGCGCCAAAGCCCGTGTTCGACACCACAGGTGCAGGGGACGTCGTCAATGACATCACTACGCTTGCCGACGACACCGGCAACGCCGCCACCAATAGCAACAGCAACGTCGCCGCCGGCAATGCCTCCGGCGCCAAGGGAACAACACCGCCCACGATGACGAGTGCAATCAGGGCGCAGCGGGCACGGTCGGCCCGCACACGCCTTGCTGGCCACCACCTTGCCAGCAGGTACCAGTCATGTTGTTATCATGTAATATGATGATGCTTCTTTTTACTCTTCCATTTCATGCATGTGTTCTGATGGCTGCATCTGACTCTCTGATTCTCATTCAGGAGTGTCTCTCAGCCGCAGCAGAGAGAGTTGGGCGCTGCTTCAGCCTGCGCGATGCCGTCATCGGCCTCAAGCATGTTGAGGCAAGCGCCGATGGCGGTGGGGAGCCTTATGGAGCTCATGACAGCGAGGAGCTCAGATGCACAGCAGCAGCAGCAGATCCAGGCGCAGGGCACAGGGCCTCAACCCTCTCGAGCTCAAGTGGCGACACAGAGCCGCACGCCCAAGCGGCAACGCCAGAAAAGGCAACAACAACAACAACAACAGCAGCAGCAGCAACGCCAGCAGATTAACAACACCTCGCAGGTACTCTGCATGCAACAAAGGTCCTTGTTGCTCAATACAGATTGATTCAACCTGCCTTGAAGGCCTTTATCACTCACGTTCATGTGTATGACATGTGGCAGTTGCCTTCCATGCTAGCTGCGCCCAGCGTGGCGTGGCCCAAGCGTCACCCCACCACCACCACCACCGCCAACAACAGTAACATCGACAACAACGTTGCCACTGGCCACCCTGGCGGCGACATGACGGACGCCGACTGCTGCTCGTCCTCTTCAGAACTCTCCGGTGTAGCAGCCTGGCAACAGCTGTCCGCTTGTCTGCCCGCTGAGGCAAGCATGCATTCATGCATGCGCGTGTACGTGTGGTTGTGTGTACTCAACATGCGCGTTGCATCAGTGCTTAACCCAGCTGCTTGACTGTGTAGGCTACGTCGCCAATCCATCTGCCGGCTATGGCCCACGCCGTTGCGAATGCAGAGAAGGTGATGGCAGAAAGCTTGCCGATCAATGATGCCAGCGCCGATGATGCGGCTGTTGCAGCTGCAATGGCTGCTGCTGAGACCATCCATCATGCAATTGGTACGCTGTTCTAAAGATTTTAAACAGTGTTCACATCTAGCAAGCGGACTGCAACACAAGATGATTGTCACGCAATTTGGCAGGTGTGACGTGGTGTGACATGTTCACTGTGTGTGTGCAGGTGCGCAGCCGGGAACGCAGAAACAGGCGCTGCAGGAGACGCTTGCCAACATGCGCAAAGACTACCAGGTCAGGGGCATTGCAGCATAGTTTATGCACGCGTTTTCTGCCAAGCATGCCAGCTGCCAGCTGTCGGTGACTTAACTGGCAGCTGAGCTACTCTACTCAACCATACACATGCTGCTCAGGTGGCTCCATATCCAGCAGAAGTGAGCAAAGTGTCTCCCTCCGTGGCCCGTCTCCTCCGATCGGTACGCCACACTTGTGCCACATATGCGCCATTGCTGAATAGATGATGACGCTGGAGTGAGGATGTTTATAGTAGATAGAAATGTGCTTCATCTTCTGTGCTTGCACAGGCTGAGGAGCTGGCAAGCGCGGCGGCGGAAGAGATGCAATGCATTGATCGCTGCAGCATGTCGCTGGTCGCGCGTGCCATCCTGCACCTTCAGAACATACCGCAGCCCTCGCCAGCATCACTGGTATTATTATGATAAAGACTGTTAGTAGAAACAGCCATGAGATTAACCGCATATATGTGACTTCCAGGCTCAGACACTGGAAGGCGCTGTTTCGGTTGCGAGCAGCATGCGGCAGGCGCGCGACGCGCTGCTCGAGAATGTCACAGCACAGATACATGCCCTCGAACAGGTATGCTGTAAGCGTGTACTTACTGCATGAACAGTTTTGTTGTTTCCATGCGTACTGTCATGATGAGCTGTTGGAGCAGGAAACCCCCTGCAAGCCGACAGCAAAGCGACAGCGCTGGAACCTGCCGCGCGAGGCCGTTATCATCCTGCGCCAGTGGTTGTTTGATCACTTCGCTCACCCGTACCCATCAGAGGTGATTAAACAGCTGACAACCTCAGCTGACAACCCCACCGAAGCTGCATCATCATCATCGGCGTACTTGTCAGTGCTGCAACTTGCTTGGGGTTTGTTTGGACACTTCTTGCATTGATGCGACACACGCATGTGTCACATCAATGAGGGCGTTTCATGCTTCGACCCTCACGTCGTTTATCTTTCGACCGTCTCTCTCACAACATGTTGATGTTTTGCAAGTTGAGAGATGGCACATGACTCACTTGTGTCGCCTTCCAACATTGCTAGGCCACACTACTTATTTCACGCAAAAGTTTCACTGCACTCCTGCATCACCCCAAATGCACCACTGTTCCTCTTCAGGCTGAGAAGAAGGTGCTGCATGAGGACACGGGGCTGAGCATCACGCAGATCAACAACTGGTTCATCAACGCACGGGTATGTGTACGCCTCCCAAGTGCAATGCACCAACAGCTGTCATGCCCGACTTATTACATGCATTATTGTGACACATAATTCATTTGACCAGAACTCTGCTCTACTGCCAGGTGCGGTTATGGAAGCCAGCTTTGGAGAAGCTGCACAGGAATGGTGCGGAGTCTCCCGAAGCCGGATTGGGCAATGCGGATCAGGATCAGGGCGGCCAGCAGCAGCAGCAGCAGGAGGAGCAGGAGCATGGCGACGACGGGAGCTTTTATCAGGGTGATCCGCAGCAGCACCAGCACCAGCAGGAGGAAGAGATGGAAGAGCTGCCACAGCACCAGGAGGAGGGCCTCTACCATGACCAGGAGGTGGCTGATCATGACCATGACCAGGAGCAGGAGCAGGAGCAGGACCTGGATCCGGATGCGGGGCAGCAGGTGCCTGCCACTGCGGAGGAGAAGGATGAGGAGCTTTACTAACTACTCAGCAACTTGAAGGGCACTAAAGCAAAGAAAGAAATCCAATAAGAAGGAAGGAAGTGCGGAGAGTTGGTCCAAGTGCTGGCCCAGAATTACATAATCTGGAGTCATTTGATCTTCTTCTTTTGTTCATTTGTTTGGGTTTGTTTGCTGCTAAGCTGCGGTTAAGCGGGCGCAGAGCACGTGCGCATCGATGCACGCGTGCAAAGGCCACAGTATCCCGAAGCTTGCGATTTTGACACGCTGGCAGGGCACACGCTTGCGAGCAAGAGGGGTCAACAACATGTCGCATGTATCTTACTCGTTGGATGCCCAACACTGACAGACTGTGCAGTGCAGCTCTGTATATAGTAGCGCAGAGGTTGCAACAGACGATGAGCCCAGCGTTTTTATAACGGTGTGCAGATATAGGTGTGCGTGATACATGTCTACGCTTAGCATTTGCGAAACAGTGTACAGATTCAGTAGTCTCCAGTGGTGAAGAACGATGTACAGTAATGTTGCAGGTGTGTGGGTACAGGATATGCGCGCAGTAGCTGTAGACATGCATTTGGCAAGCGGTAGCATACGAAGCAACATGCAAGCACGCAAGGTGTGCAGCACTGCTAACGGTTAGAGTGTAAATTTTGCACAAGAGATGCAACGGGGACGGCAATCACGCGAGTGCATACACGCAGTCACTTACTTGTGCACATTATTGCAAGCTGCCTTGTTTTCAAGGATTGGCCCCTGCCGTGCATCACAACCAGTTGTCATATACTGTACAGATCTAAAAACCATGCTGGGGCCAGTCATAGCAGCGTGCGACACGTTATGGTAGCCAACCATCTGTTGCGCACACGTGCGCGCACACCGCACGCCCTGGCAGGCCGCACTGTGACCGTTCCAGGCCAGAGGCAAGTCGGGTTTGCCCACGCTTGTAAAGGTGTGCGCCCGACTACCTATGTCAAGGCATAGGGAGATAGTTGAACCCTTGTACATAGCGTTAGGTGATGCATGACAGCTGCTAGGTATGCATAGGGTGCGAGACCGGGAGCACCATGCATGTGTAGACAAGTAGAGACTAGTTAGGCCCCCACCCCGTTGGCCATGCAGGGCAACACAAGACGCGTACAACACAATGGCGCAGCTGAGGCAGCAGCTGCTACGCACCGGCAGCTATGCGTACTGTACACCGCCCCCACTGCTGTACCAGTTGGTGTATCAGCCGTTCAAGCGTCGCACCCCGCAAAGACCGCATGGGGAGCACGCTGTGGAGTAGCACAGCTTGCCCATGCCGGAGACGCAGGAAACCAACCCCACCACCCAACCCCAACCAGCACCTAACCAGCCCAGCACCCGAACCGAAGACAGCACAACCTGTGCGGAGGGCACTGGACCAGGCACTGCTGACGTCGGCAGTGCAACGCAACTACGACACAACCCAGCAAACCCTGCTGCGTCGCTAGCAGAGGGCGAGGAAGGAGGCGGAGCCAGGGAGAGAGGGAGGGGGAGTCCTGGTCGCCAATTTGCATGCTGTCTGCGTGACCGAAAGCGCCAACAATTAACCAACGCCCATGTGGGCAGGTGATTACCAACTGCATATTGACTGCTGCATGTCTAACGGGGTAGAGGCAGTAGAGTTAGCGTGCTAGTAGTAGCCCGGTGGCCAATTAAATGTCATTTGTACGACACCTTGCATGTGTTGCTGCGTGCTGACTGGACTACACGTTGTGCATGCGCATGCATGTTCTGCATTTGATGTACAGCTTGAAGCTGACCATAGGTGATGAAGTTCACGGCTGCCGCGGTGTAGGTGATGAAGCTGACCATACATGCATAACTGACTGACGGGGCACGCAGGTAGTGTGCTCAGCTGAGCGTATCACTTATAGATAGCCGTAGCTTGCTGGTGGCGCTATAACATGAGTGGCAGCTGGCTACAGGGGCTGTATGCTTGACACCATGCATGTTTATGTGTATATGAGAAGGAGTGCCACTCCAGTGGGCAATTGTGCTACACACCACTGGTGCCACCAGTGCAGTGCATGGCATGGTATGAGCTCATTCTAGCATACCATCTCTTGTACATACGCACAGTGGCGCACACAGAGCGACCTGCAAGCATATACCAATAGCACCAATAGCATACACAGCGATACGCGCACACGCACACAGTTGTACTTTGCGTCTTTTTTACACATTTGCAGTGCTCGACTGTACACATGAGCGCGCGCGCGCGCGCACGCACACACACACACACACACACGCGCGTCATTGGCATCAGGGGTACGGGCCCTAGTCCAGCCAATGGCTCAGTTGAGTTACGTGAATACAATGGTAGCAGCAGAGCAGGCGCACCGTATTGTGTCGAATACGACCCCTCTAACTTGTACAAACAAAGCATTGGTAGCGGTGCTTTGTTTGGACAACATGTGGCCCCCATCGAAATTAATGTAGGGCATTGTATTAAAGGTAAAAACGTCAGTGCAAAAGGGGGGTTACAAACCCCCCCCGCGTGCAATGGGGGGTG
>RHPI01000671.1:206057-218849 GCA_009103225.1 Chlorokybus atmophyticus
GGGTAATAGAGGAGGGTACTCAACAACCAAATGATGAAACGTGTACAATCTTATTGTGATGGTAGCGCGGCTAATCCGAAGATATGTGCTCCTCATGGCCAGGGCCCGTGACACTATCGCCACGGAATTGAATGTCGCCGCTCGTTACATAGCTATGATGCGGGTGTGTGACGTAAGGTGTATGCACTTGTAGGAAATCATGCTGCGGGGGGTGCACATTTTTTGTCATAAATGTCCACACCTTAACGTGCACATTAATGACTTATAAAACTTGTGAGACAAGTCGGGCAACACGTTAGCAAATAAAGCTATCAACTAATGTGCCATTACGCAATCAAGTGCGGGTTGCAACTGCATGCATGACCCATTATTAACAACGATCATGCATGGGTTTGATCAATAATATTACTGAAACCAACAACTTTCGGTGTTCAAAGGTTGGTAACACCGCCTATTTTGTGTCGCTTGCATATGCTGATGATTGTATTGTGTCATAAAGCAAGGTTGTTTCGTGTTAAACAGTACCAATTAACACGTGTGAAACGAGGACGGCACTGCTCTGTAAGTAATACATAACTTGATTTCTAACGTGACCAATGCGTTACCCAATCCGGTGACGATTGTGGACGTATACGGCCCTACGTATGGCGGGATTCATAAACACAGTATTGCATCAGTTGATGCACATGCATCAGCATCAGCCTTTTACCAACCACCGCTAATATATGATTTGTTACTAGCACATTGTTTGACTATTTTTTCCCATCGCGCTTTCGTCATCATCAGCCTCAACTTCTTGCCAATCGGCAACATTGAATGATACGTTAAAATCATAGATGGTTATCACACGGGTGCTATTGGAGTCGTACGGCCTCTTGCTGCATTTGCAAGCATGTAACACTTATATTGCAAATGTTCAAACTTATTGCTGCTTGGTTCTGTAATTGTGTGCGCGTAGTGTACAACATCTCAATCTTGGCTTAAAAGCATGGGTGCTGTATGCCATCAAGCTGTACAAGATAGTTACAAGAGAGGTACACAATGCTTACCATACAAGCATACGAGCATAGCTCATCAGGTGCAATGCAACATGTCAGCCTAGTACCTGGCATTACCAGGCCTAGATCGTGTGGTACATGTAGCATATCACACTGGTGTGCCTTCCTGCCGTTTGCTCGGTGCTTTGAAAGCAGCACTGCTTTTCGTTTTGGGCGGCACGTTGGCCAAGCAGCACAAGTGAATAAAAGACGACGCACAGCCTGGGCGGCGGTGGTGTTGGCATGCATGTTGGCGGCGGCGGCGGCGGCGGCGGCGATAGACGCAACAGAGTTTGCCTTAGCACCTGATACATTCGAGTTGGCGGGACTACTCAATTGCACAAGCAGCATGCAGGCAGCAGCAGCAGGCGGCTGTCAGCGGCGCCCAGCGGTGACGCATTGATTACAACACCAGCTCAGTGCATCTTACTTCTCAGCAGGTGAGAGCGTTGTTCATCAGCTCATAGCATAGCAGCTCGAATTGTTACTTGAGCCTGACATATGGTTCCAAGTTGCATTCCGAACAGTCACGTCATTTTCGTAAGTTCCGTCTATGTTGTTGAAATCCACTTCTCTGAAGCTATGAAAACCAACAACCTCTCTGCTTCTTTGGGCTGTCAGGGTTACTTTTTCGATCAGCTTGTTCGATAGGCATTTTGCCAATCTCACGTAGCAACATTGTGCTCACAGTGTACACAAGCCACCGGGCGGAGTTGAAAGGTTGGTTGGAAACAACAGTTGTTTGCAAACAGCACAGCAGCAAGCGTGTAGTGTGTGGATGGCCAATTCTGAGTCGGATGAGGGGGTGGACTGGAACTTCACGACAACGCAGCAGGCGGCGTTCAACATGGAACCCCTTGAAGACGCCCACGGCAAGTTCTTCAACGACAATGTGTACCCCGACGGCTACACCCTTGACAGGGTATGCCAAAGATCTGCTGATTACTTTTGATATTATATTACACATCGGGTTCTAGTCTTATACTTTGTGTGAAAGTGATGGATGAATTTCACTCAACTGTGTGCTCTGCTGAGTGGACAGCTAGCGGAGGGTTTGACATGTGACAACTTGCAATGCTATGCATGTGCCTGTACAGTGCTGTGTATGTGCATGTACATGTGCATGTGTGCACGTGCGCATGCGTGTATGAGTGCTTGCATGTGTTGGGTGACAGGGACAACCAATTGGCATGTGTGCGAATGTGGTGTTGCGGGGCAGGTGTGCGTGTCGGTGATAGACACGCCGGAGTTTCAGCGGCTGCGAGAAGTGAAGCAGCTCGGGGCGTCGTACTTTGTGTGGCCGACGGCAAGCCACAACCGCTTTGAGCACTCGCTCGGCACCTGCCACCTCGCCGCCAGCCTCGTCAACCGATTCTACACGTACCAGCGCTCCGAACTCGACATGCAACGCCAAGACACCGTCGTAGTCAAACTCGCCGGTCCGCTACTCATGCATGCATCAACCAACAACAATGACACCAGCAGCAGCAGCAACAACAACCAAATTGCGTGTCTAAAAGTGCATGCACGCAGGGCTTTGTCACGACATTGGACACGGCCCCTTCAGCCATGTGTTTGACAACGAGTTCATGAAGGAGATCCACAACGGCGTCAAAGTGTGGTACGATGTGAGGAGGAGACTACACTGCATGTTTGGTTGAGCACAGCTGAGCTCGGTGTGGTTGTTGTTTTCGCAGGAAACACGAGGAGATGTCGGCGAAACTCGTGGAGAAGCTCATCGATGACAACAACATTGACATATCAGACACAGAGCGCAGGCGTGTCCAGGTGCCAATTCACAACCTCATTACATTACACATCGGCCTCTAGTGCACAACTTATTGATGTTGTTGCTTGTGTGACTGATGTGTGTGTCCTTATGTGGGTGACAGCTTTACTGTGTTGCGTGCAGGACCTGATTGTGTCAAGCACAAAGCCTGTCGGCTTGCAGAATGTAGGTAATCTCAGTAACTAGAATTGCCCAATAGTTCATTGCAATTGTAATGTACTGCTGTAACGTAGGCTGAGCTGACTTTGCATTCACTTGAGACATGTGTACTCTGTCAGGGACACAATGACAGCAAGCAGTTCTTGAAGGAAATTGTTGCTAACGGCCGCAATGGCGTGGATGTGGACAAGTGAGCTAGCTCTGCGTACTTGCTTTGTTTCAGGTGATATTGACAACAAACCATTCATTGTGTGTTCATAAACTGTGCCTTGCATGCAGATGGGACTACATCATGCGAGACTGCAAAGCGTGCGGAGTAAGCAATGGTGTTGAAGTGAAAAGGTAAACACCAACAATTGGTGCATGCCGTGGCTGTGGGCTCCATTCATGCATGCAATGGCACATGCGTGCATGAGCGCACAAAACACTCGCATGCATGCGCACATAGTGGCTCGTGCTAAAGATCAACACGCTTTTCATAGAGTGAAGTGATGTGCAAGGTGATGTATGAGCGCTTGTACATGCACCCGCACGGCCACATTTGCTGCACTGTTACAGGATGGAGAAGGCAGCCAGGGTCATTGATGACGAGATATGCTACCAAGCCAAGTGCGGTGAGCGCTGCCTGATGTGTGCATCTTGTGACACTGGCAATTGTGCGGTGTTGATGAGTGCTATAGTCAAGTGGGTTTTCCTTGCTGCAGCCAAGAACCTGCACGGGCTCTTTCAAACACGTTGCACACTGTTTGACACCGTGTACATGCATCCGAAAGCCAAGGTTGGCGCAGTTTACTTGACTCATCTTGTGTACTGTGAATATGCTCTTGTGGTATGCTTCAAACCTGTCATGCCACAGGCAGCTGAGTACATGCTGCGGGATGCAATGCTGGAGGCCGAACCCGTGCTGAAGTTCTCAAAGATTGTGGAAGACCCCGAGGAGTTTATCAAGGTTGGGTGTGTTTTCACTGCTGCAGCTTACTTTGATACACCCGCCACACATCGGACAGAAGCTAACTAGCTGTGTTCTATTCTTCATGCAGTGGACCGACAGCGCGATTATGGACAGGATCTACTGGTCCAGTGATCCGGCGCTGAAGAAGGCGCGGGACATAATTCATCGTCTGAAGACGCGCTCTCTCTACAAGGTTGTAATAAGGAGGCTGTTTCTTTTGTTGCTGCTGCTGATGTCCATGATTGTCTCTTTCTGGCTTTACTTTGACTGTGTTAAATGGGCTGTTGCCTCAATTTCAACAACAGTTGTTCACTGCAGCAAGGCTTCCTGGCTATTGCATTATGTTGAGGGTACCTTGTTGGAGGTTGTTCAATACTGTTGTCTTTCTGTTTCTGTGCACGATGCTGCCTGCAGTTTGTCAACCAGTACATAGCGCAAAACGATGCCAAGGACGTGACGGCTATGGACATTGTGTCACATCAGGTAAACTTCTGCACTGGCTCTGTTGGGTGTTTGGTTTACAGTATCAACACTTGATGCCATGTCGGGCGTATGCCTGTTGTGGACTCGATGCACTTCGTGTTTCAGCTGATGTGCAACTTTGCGTGCGAGTGCAGAGTGGAAGCGTGCTCACGGTGGATGACGTGATCGTCGACAACACCGTGATCACATACGGGATTGATGGCGAAACCAATCCGCTAAAGCAGTAAGTTCTGGCATCCGCATGTACTGGTTATGTTACATATCGCTTGTTGGTTGTTCACAAGCACCACTGGCATTTACCCACTCTTTCTGACATTGGGTGCTGCTGTGCGCAGGATACACTACTACACGGTACATACGCGTTGCTGCCCGCCTTAATGGTCGCAACTTGGCGAATAGTTCCAACATGCAGGAAGTACATGTGACATGCCCGTGTTGTGCAGAATTCATGGGACACTGAGAAGTATGAGATTGATCCCGAGCAAATCACCGCCTTTGTGCCCGCCAAACTGAAGCAGCGCAAAGTGCGGCTGTTTCTCAGGAGGGTGAACAACGAAACGGTGCGCAATGCATGTAGACTTCGTTTTCTGTGCAGCATCGAACCCAAGCACCATAGCATGCACACATGTTTGGGCTCACCTGTATGCTTCGCGCTGTGTGTGAAGCTGTACTGGCATGTAGATGCATGTTGTGTGTTGTGTCGCTGAGATAGATTGCCACACGTGGCTTGGTGTTGTTCAGCTTCTAAGTGGTGTGTTATATGTTATGCAGATCAAAGTGGCAGATGAAGCTTTTAGGGAGTACCAACGCAAGGAGCTAGGTAAAGTGGTAGAGGCGCACTCAACACCAATGAGGCTTGCAAATGGCAACGGCAGCCTGGTCGATGCATCCACTAAAAGACGCCGCATCGATTTCCACGAACGCAGGGAGGACGCACTCTGACTGTAGGCTCTCAAACAACCGACATCATATAGCACCTAATAGATGCAGCGGTTCGTGTTTTCAGTCACCTGTGTTTACAATGTAGTTGCACTGGCGGCTGTCATGAAGTATATGTTTGCTATGAGATGGCTGCGGAGTGCACCTCTCAGCGCAACATGCTTGTTCCCGTCGCTGGATAGCCACCGCCACAGACTTGGTGGCGTCTAGAGACGCTGCAGACAAATGATCTGGTACTGTGGCACTGTAACTGCGGCAACTCTGCACACAGTTATGCCGACACTGGTGAGGCCAAATGACAGCTGCCATGAATCATTCATAATGAATGCCATAGTAACGACACCATTATTTGTGTTGAGATGCAACGCATTTCCCATCGTCGACATGAAGCTGCACTGCAACGGGTCCTATTGCAGCAGTTGTGCCTGCATCTCTCTCTCTCTCTCTCTCTCTCTCTCTCTCTCTCTCTCTCTCTCTCTCTCTCNTCTCTCTCTCTCTCTCTCTCTCTCTCTCTCTCTCTCTCTCTCTCTCTCTCTCTCTCTCTCTCTCTCTCTCTCTCTCGCATGGCTGTGTGGCAAATGATGATATTGACACTTGCTGTGATGCATGTTACAGTCGTCGGGGATAGGGTGTAGTGGTAGTATTAGAAGTAGTGAGGTTGTTGGTAGACTCAAGTGTGGTTAGTTCGGTTATTACAGTCTATGCTGTTGCATGCTGTGTGTAGTATGCTCTGCTGCGCAGGTGGTGCTAACGTCGTACCCTGCCATGGTAGCTAGGGCCTTATTAGTCTAGCTACTTGCGTCGATCGTGTTCTAGCTTCCTTGATTGTAGTCCGTGTTCTGTATAGCTAGCTGTGCTGTGCTCTGTCCCCCCCCCCCCCTTCCGTCTTTGCTGTGATAATGCCACCGCGCTTGCTTGTGTGCTTTGAGACTTCTGTTTGCACACGCATTTACACTCCGCCTCTTAAGCTTTATGCTATATGCTATCTATGCATGTGCGCATTGCACTTCGCATCTTATGTTCACATGCGCACAAGGCAAGCACCTTGCAGAGCAAAACAAAAAGCAATAACTTTGTAGTGTTTTCCATTGCAATAATGCTTTTTACGACAAAATTCAAGAACACTGGCTCTCAGCCACCATGACTTGAACTGCACTACCCTTAAGCAACCGCAGCCATGGGCATGTCGATATGTCATGCTAGCTGTTGTGCCATAGCAGAATCGCAATGATGGCACGATGGTGCATTGCATTGTTTGAATGAAATGGAGCACCCGGTGTTACACATTTTATGATGACTTGTTGTCTTTATATAATTGCTTTTGGCTTACCTATTACTTATATGGGTTGTAATCCAGCAATGACTTATAATTAACAGTAGCATAGTGAGTATTAGAGTAGTTTGGCATAGTCTGTATGCAGCTGTATGAGAAAGTCGACCAAAGTTATATATTTTTAAATGTTTAACATTGCCATAGCGAGTATTAGAGGAGTGTGGCATAGTCTGTATGCATCTTTTGTGAGAAATACGACAAGTTTACCCAGTTTTCAAGTCAAGCTGATAAGCTACATCACAGCATGGGGCTTGAAAGTGTTGAGCGGGTGGTGCATGTGGGGCGGTGTTGTGCTCTTTGGTTGGTGAGTTGAGTTGGCATGGAGCGGTTTGTTGGAAAGGGTGATGGTGGTCCCCTTGGAAGGGGTGGGCTGCGCCCTCCTCTGCTGCAGTGCAATGCTGAGGCGACGCTGGGAGCCTCGGGTGAGCAAGCCCACCCATACGAGACCCCCACCCAAACAAATTAGTTTAATATCATTGTGACCCGATGGGCCACGTATCAGATATTAAGCTGATAAGAACAGATACTACACTTGATCTTAGCCAAAAGGCCGAGAAAGGTATACCTCAACACCGGAAACTGTCAGATAATGTACCCCCGGCGGATTGCTTGCGAACGTGCATAGACTGCTGGGGCCCGCATCGGATGAACATTGTGCGACATAACGTGATCGGACGGTGCACGTCTGATGAGCAGGCAGAGGTATCGGCACATCATGCCGCATAGCACACGGCGGCGGCGGCGGAGGTGCCGTGTTAGCGTAGGGTGTACAGGGAGGCGTCTCTTCGAAGCGTGATGGTAAGCCTAGAAGGGTAAGATCAGCTTGAGGGTAAGCTTAGCTGTTGGGCGCAACCACAACCGGATTGCTGCATGCGGATGGTCACCTCGCAATGCCAGCGTGCAGCAGAGTGCCGTCATGCACGTGTCAAAATGAACAGCCTGCAGCACATGAACATATCGCAGAGTGCCCACGCAGAGCTCACACACGCACGCACAGTAACATTCACGCACACCCACGCAAACGTGGAGCAGAGCAGAAACACACATGCACCAGTCAGAGCGCAGAAAAGATACACGCCTTCCTTACGCACGCACACGTAGTATACACCAACGCACGGCAGCATGCAGTACACCGCACACACCTTAACTCCGATTAACTACTTCATATCTGATCTGTTCAACTAGGCTTGATGGGGGCTGTAGGTCGCTGCTGTTGTAATGTCTCACGACTGCCTGCCTGCATACTGTTGCTGCTGCTGCTTAATGCATAGCACATAGTCAGCCCTCCCCTTTGACCAGCATGTACCGGCTTTAACCAGCGCGAGCTTGGCGCAAACCACCGCTGCTACAATATGATCGTAAACAAACGTTGCCAAACGGACTTCACGAGCTGAAAATTCAAGTAGTCTATGTATTGCTTTATTTGTGGTTTGAATTTCTAAAGGATGAGTAGGTTAGGTACTGCGCTCGCGCCTTAACGAATAGATTGTCACTATACGAAGCTTAGCGTTGTAACTTTAGATGTACGGAGGTGGTTTCAAGCTGAATAAGACTTATCATGAAAAACAAGTGTGCACTTGCGGCTTGATGGCTGTTGCTGGCATGATGTTTGAAATTTATTCAATTATGTCACTTGGTTTACAAGTACAACGGAAAGGCTCAAAATGCCAGCAGAAGTAACACAGTTAATAAGCTGAAGATATGCAATGATAACACATAGCTGCAATCAACTGCAAGCAGCGCGTCCTACGGTGGAGGCAAACATGGCAATGGCTGAAGCGGCCTAGATGCAATTTGCTGTGTAGTTGTTGTGGTTGTTGTGGTGTGGTGTAGGCATGGACGCCGTGTATGTCTGCTTGCTGTATTGTCTAATATACCAAGTGTTTGATGCCTGTACACACCCATCTGCTGCTGCTTAAGGGTCTGGTTCAGGCTAGTTGTGTTGAGTTGTAGTAAGATGTGCATAACTCTGCCTTGGCCCCCATGTAACCACATGACAACTTGCTTGCCATTGCTCTACTGCCACCTACTTCGGGGTTTGCCACATGCAACCATTGTGTGTTATATACGACAACACACTTCGTGTGTGTATATGCTATAAGTCAATTGTATGGCCGACACAACCCGCCCCTGTATTACTTGCTTCCATTGCTGGATGAGCTATGCGTGTGCCGAGTGTTTGCGGGTGATTTGCATGTCACATACTTGGATAGCTCATACACACCAACGACTTTAACAACCATGGCAAGTGATGACATCAGTTGCTGCCAGCTGTGATGCTAGCCGCTGTTGTTAATTGAATTTGTGCTTGCTTGCCCCTCCCCTCCCGTGCCCGCACTTCCCTAGCATACCCCCTGAGTCACCGCGGTCAGACACCATGCGTTACCACGGAGGCGGGCACGGCGCTGTTAAAAGATTGCGTCGGCGTTGTAAATGCTATGCATGTGCTTTTTATAATAATGTCAGCCTATGAATTGAGGCATAGAAGCGAAAGGCATGCATGCGGACCGCACACACGTGCGAGTGTACGACAATGTGGAGTAAAATTGCTCATGCATAGGGTATGAGTCATATTGCAAACATGCAGTGTGTGCACACATGACCAATGTGTGCAAGGCATTGACGGCATTTTTAGAATAGTTTGAAAATTTATGTACACTAGCGAGTGATATGCATGTGCTAATATAGTGTTTGCATTTATGTGTTGTTTGGTAGGGAGTGACTAGCACGCTGCGACACCGACACAGCAACTGCCTGATTAGCGTGATGTCATCCTGAATATGCATGTGAAACCCTAACGATTAAGCGGCTGCCGAGTGATGGCAGTGCGTTGTGAGTGAGCTGGCGGCGGCAAGGGGGAGAGAGGGGGGAGTTCGTTGACTCTGCTGCTGTCGTGGACGCTGCAAGGCTGACCGCTAACCACAGCCGTGCTGCAGGTGACTGCGCATGTATGCATGCTTGCATGGCTTACCGGGTGTTAGCAGTAGTCAGTAGAGTAGGTAGAGTAGCCCGGTGGTGAGCTACGTGGTAGTGTGAATTGTGAGTGGTATGATTGTGGGATGGTGATAATCGCTGTGCATGAGCATATGCCGCGTGCATGGTATGTACTTTTGTAATAACATACTACACACAATAACACTCCTTGCCAACGTGGCTAATCCGCTGAAGTTGGAACCCCAGGCACCTTAGCTTTGTGCACATAGCCTGCAAGCACCGTTTTCCGCATGGTTCACACTATCGCTTCTATTAGCTGTTGCTCGACAATTACCATTCACATGGTGTCCGGCTGATTGCCCCGAACGAGTGACGCGCTGCTGTGAAACATGCAACGCATCACTCAATTCTTCTAGCCAATCATTTGATACTGGTCGAGTTCCAAATGCTCTTATTGGGCGCAATGCGTCGGTAATGCTTGAGAGTAGCGATTGCAGATGTTACATAGTTGAACTTGCAAACTGTGGCAACAAGGGTGTGCAAAATTTACCGTCAGAAACTGACACCCAAACACACCTCTATGATCACAGCATACAACGTTGAATAACCGCCAAACTCGCCTCCAATAAGACACACAGCAAAGTGCCTATGGCAGCACATCAACCTTCTTGATCGACGTTCTTCATCTGCGGAGGGCATGCAAAATCTCCTGCAAACAGGATCGCATATACAAAGCTCCACCTGGCCACCATGAAGGCATCCTGTTGTCTTGACCTGCCAACACGAATGCAGTGCCGTGTCCTGTCAACTGCTAACAACCAGACACAAAACACAACCTGGGCAAGACATGCTCGAGAGAAGCCACAGATGCCAACCCATGAACCTGCAACCTGCGCTACAGCTCGACAACTACGTCAGAGGTAACTGCCAGAACCCCACATGCTGCCCACACCACTCCAATAACATCCCAACCATAACACGTAACAGGCACAAGCAACAAGCTCCACCTGCTCAAGACAGCGTGTCGTCTAGTGGCCAGTGGGCTGTCCTGGAGGGGGAGGTCCTGGTGGAGGAGGCGGGGCACCTGGAGCAGCACCTGGAGCCGCAGGAGGTGGTAGGCCACCTTGAGCAGGAGCCTGCGCCACTGCTTCTCGTTCTCGGTTCCACTGCTCGATCTTCCTACGCCTTTCCTCACTGCCAGCACGGTCATGGCGATCGCGGCCACCATGACCATCACGCTCGCGCTCCCGACCGCGCCCTTCCCTCTCTCTGTCTCTGTCTCGGGGGCCGCCGCGATGGACCGGGCTTCGGCTGCGCTCGCGGCGAACCCTGTGCGCGTCTCTGTCTCTGTCATCGCGCCCTCTACGCGGCGGCGGACTGCGGCTGCGCGCCACAGGCTTCTCAGGGCTGGGACTCCGGCTTTGGCTGCCATCCTTGCGATACCGCCCAAACAGTTTCTTGCGCAATTCACGGCTGATCCGCTTCAGATGCATGAAGTTGCAGTAACCGCCGCGATGGCATGTGTTCTCCTCGTACTGGCGGCATGTGGCCTCGCGAAAGTCTGTCACAGGCGAGAAGTCCACGATGATGGGGCGACCAGCATAAAACCTTCCTGTTAGCGCTTGTAGCGCTGCTCCTGCGGCCTCCTCCTCTCTAAACTTCACGTACACATTGCCCACCATGTGGTCTGCAAGGTTGTCACATACATTCAAGTTTTCAATCTCGCCAAATCTGCTGAGCTCCTCAAAGATATCCTCATAAAAGTCCTCAAAATGCTCTTGCACCTGGGCACAATAGCAACGTGCTGTTAGCTGTACAGTTGTAGGTGAACATTGCGAAATGTAACCACACGAAGCACAACTGCAGAGGGTGTGCATAAGCTTACCTTTTTCATGTCCACCTGCTGTACAGGGTTTCCAGTTGCGTCAAAGCCCTGCTGCACTCCCGCGTCCAAGCTCTGGTACAAATTGGCGAGCAGCACCGTCTGGCTCATCGTGGGCTTGTTGTGAATGCGGGAGCACCGATCTCCATGACGACAAGCACCCATCTTGAAATAAAAAGGACAGTTGACACGGTCCTTTTCCGTCCCTGCGAAGCGCAACAGTCAGCAAGCATACACAACATTGTTGATGGACGAACTAGGGTTGGAGTAGAGCTGCACATAGCACAGGCGACCGCACAAACTGCAACGCTCCGGATGCTTGCTCCCTGACGCACATCGCAACCATGCAGAGACACAGGCTGCTACTACAAGCATTTCTCAACCCCTTTCAACCCAAGCGCAAGCTTCGCATGCAACACAAGGAGCACTTCGCTTACCGAAAATAGACGCCAAATGTTCCGCCATGGTTACAGGCCTCTTGCAGACAAATTTTTAAGGAAAATTTCACAAAAAGCGTCAAGGTGCGCCCGCAGCGCCCACGGCCAACACCTCCAACCGGCTCCGCAACGCCGCCGCCGCCGTCCCAGCGGGCTAGGGTTTGGCTGATACGGAAGTTGAACTGCTAGGAATCTGCTAGGGAACGAACATGCCGGAAGCTCCAGCACGTTCGCTAACGTTGGTGGTAATTTTCATGAAGCTTCGTGGTCCGTTACCGTATTTACCCCATAAGAGTTCCCCCCTCTTTATACAGTTCCCTCCTTGATTAAGCAGGGGCGAACTCTATACCGGGGGGAACATTATTCCAGCAGCGGAACTGTATCGTCTAGCAGGCGGCTGCCGATACTGTCGTTAAAAACGTGAATACTGTGCCGTATCTGATTACGGCAGATACCGGCGGCCGAGACTGTAGATTCCCGCGACAACCACGGGCCAGACTGCAAAGTGCCGCCGATTGCATCATGTACATGCATCATGTACATATATATATACCGCTATATGATACATTTATTACTTATAACATATTCACTATTTTACATTACACTGTTATATATATACTATACACTATGTATACACCCATACATACACTCTTTAATAGTATATATCATGTATACATATATACTGTTCCCTCCAAAGGGAACATGAAAAGGGGGGGAAACTCCATCATGCAATAATTCCCCCCGTGTTTTAACGAGGGGGAACTGTATAAAGGGGGGAATTCTAATGGGTTAAATACGGTGAATGATACAAGTGCGCACCCGTATTTACCCGTATAGAAGCCCCTCC
>RHPI01000671.1:219227-243662 GCA_009103225.1 Chlorokybus atmophyticus
GGGAAGGGCGGTGTGGTGGCGGAGAAGAGCCCCCCCCCCGACAAGAACCGCTGGCAAAAAAGGGTGGAGGGCTTGTGTAATAAATCCCATTTGCGGGCAAATATAGGCTCTACAAGCCCTCCTCCCGACACAAAAGGGTAGGAGGCTTATATAATAAACAAGGGCTTCTCCAAGTAAATACAGTGGGTAAGACATGAGGTATTAATAGAGTGCAGTGTCACAATTGTGCTACTACTCGTATTGAGTTCTTTGTTGCAGCCCACTTACATTTTTGCAGCTTTCGTAATATCTTTCAATCGTCAAATAGGTTTATTTATCACATTAAATATAAAACCATAAATGATGCAGCAAAACGTGTTCTGACAAAATGTTTATATAGTCATTGTTGCATTACATAATGTACTTAACAATAACAAAATAATTAGTACGTGATTATGTATTATGGTATAATACATTATGATAGGTAACTTAACAATATGATACATCATGAGTAATATCATACCGATATTGTAACTGTTTAATATATTGTCACCTTGTAAAATAATAAATTTTAGGTCAAGTACATACAACCTGCGACTTATTTTTCTTATAAAAAGCGTACAATTGCAATGTACTCGCCTGTTTGTTTATGATTATTGTGTCACCAATATTAATAAATGTCAAATGCTTTCACGACGTTACCTTTAATAAAATGGGAGACCCATTGCACGCACCGAAAGTTTGCGTCTTGTTCCCACTATATAGGTTGTGCAACATCTAGCGAGCTCCATGCACTTAAAACATGCATATCAACCACGGGTCAATTGGCATGTAGACGCGTGGTAGAATTGTCCGCCATGTAGAGGCTGTCGAGGTGTGCATGCCTGTAGATGTGCTTCTACAATGGCGCATGCAATGCGTTTGTTCTTTCGGCTTTGTTGTCATCGGTTGTTTTGAAGAAGCGAGGTTTTCAAGTCATCAATGCACGCACCGCCAACGAGCTCCTGCCTGACAACAGGCACCCTTGCGCCATCATGCATGCTGTCAATCACTGAGGGCGCACTCACACGCGCGCATGCACGACTCACTCGCAGCGTCGGCGGTGGTGGTAAGCATAGCGGCGGGGCCGTCAGAGTAGCGGATGGCATACGCGCAGACCATCCGATCAGCACCGTGCGCTGAGAGCTCTCAGCGCACAGTGCTTGAAGCAGCTGCGTATGACATGAACACACTGGCCTGCTTGTGCAATGCACTGTATGCTCCTACTGTATGCTCCTATTTCTGCTTGGTGCATGCTATGTAGTGACTACACAGTGCATCCATGCGTTGCTCCAGCCAATGATCTTGTCAATGCGCCGTCAGCGCAGCTCGACTGGGATTTGCGGGCGGCGGGGCGTGGTGGCGCGGTGGGGAGTCTGGCCTGGGACAGGCTCTGCTGTGTACGCTGTCTCCGGCCTGGTCACCAGGCAGGACGGTCCTGTGTGCATGAGTGTGTGGAAGTCGCCAGCTTGCAGGAGGGACGGGTTGTCGCAGGAGCAGACGTAAGCAGTAGTCTACAGAAGCAGCGCGGTCGTCGCCGCCAAGCGGCTGATTTGGTCGCCCGGTTGCGACTGAGGTAAGTTGTGACGACCACCAGGCCAGTATGACCGTCTGCATGTGTGCTGTTAGCAAGCGTAGAGCTTAAGCAATTGTCTTCAGTCAGAGTGTTATTCAACCCCCTTGATATGATTGCGAGCTGTCAAGTGCGTTGCTTAGGATGTGACACGCTTGGCAGTGATAGCTTCACAGTGGTTGTCAATCCCAACGTGACACAGCTTTCTCTTGGACACGCACGTTCAAGGTTAGCTTAAAGGTTACAAATAGGCAAGTATCTTTGTAGAGGCTGCTGTGGCTAGGGGTGCGTTGGGAAGGTGATTTCAACTCTGCTGAGCTGTGCCAACGTGTGCAGTTGATACTCAAGCGTGGTTCCTCTTAGTTTCCAATAAAGCTGAAGACACGTTGAGGCGGGCTTGTGGTCGCCGTGTGCTGGTTTGGCTCTTCCAGCGGCGAAGCAGCGGAGATGGCACCCAACTTGAATGTTCCGGACCTGAGGCCTGCTAGTGACGGTGCTCAGGCCATCGCCTCACCGCCTTCCGGCAGTTGGCGACGTGCGTACGTGACGCTGTTGACGGGGGAGGATTACCTGCCCGGAGTGTTGGCGCTGAAGCGCAGCCTCACGCAGACGCGCAGCCTTTACCCTCTGCTTTGCATGATCACGCCGGGTGTCACTGCAGAAACTCGCCACCAGATGGAAGAGGCTGGTGTAGGGGTGGGTGGCTTACGTTGTTGTCGTTACTTAATGCGTGCGTTTGTATGAACGCATGCTTTCATGCGAGCATAGCAAGCACCCCTGTGCATGGCTTCACTATTGGTAGCTGCAGGTGTTAGAGGTGCAGCAGTTCATTCCTGTGCCTAAGGAGGACCTCGCACGCCTGAACTACAAAGTGGCAAGCTTTCTGGACTGCTGGTACGCAGCTTGTCCTAGTAATGGTCGTACACATACAGGCGCTCCTGGCAAGACAGTCACTGCTTTCCTGTTGACAGGCTCAAGCTGCGATTATGGGAGATGGAGAAGTATGAGACAGTTGTGTACATAGATGCGGACATGATCACGGTTCAAAACACCGACGACCTCTTTGACATACCATTCCCAGATGGTAAGCCAGGGTTGTGCGCTAATGGTAAGCCAGGGTTGTGCGCTGTTGCAGTGCTGGTCAGTTGCATGCCTTGAAGTTCACAGTGCATGCTTGGCAGATGGCTTGCTGGCAACTCTGGACTGCTGGTGTGGCCGTCCCGTTGACGGGGACCGCTGCCCCTTCTTGTGCAGCAAGGCGCCAGCTGCTACCAGCGGCACCATCATGGACCCAATAGCGTACAGCAAGAAAGGCGGTGCGCACATCAACGGCAAAAGAGCCAACGGTTACTTCAACGCTGGGTTGATGGTGCTCAAGCCCGGTCGTGCTACCTTTGAGGTGTGAACAGTGTACCTGCAGCAAAGCAGTCCTCAACCTCTATACTGCATATGCCAAAAGTATAAAAGACGTACTCACTTACTGTGTAGCCATTTTGCACTGCTGACTCTCTGCTGCCAACCTTCACAGGATATGGTGCAGAACCTGTCGAACGGATACGACTTCACCAAACACAAGTTTGCTGAGCAGGCAAGGAGTTGTTGAGTTGGTTGATTTGGTTGCATGCGGTGTGGTGAAGACAGATAGTTGTGCGCTGCCTGTCAAAGGAGCAAACTGAACAAGTCGTGGCCGTTGGTCTAGTGAGCTTTGTGTCTGGATTATGCCAGTGTGCTTGGCAGGCATTGAAACCCATCCTGGCTGGCGTACTACGCCAAGGCATGATGCATTGCTGCATTGCTGATGATGCACTCTTTGAAAGATGACCGCTAGCTTGCATGCCGTCGTTGGCTTGTCTGACAAGGAACCTTGTTGCTAGACACCGATATCACTTTGGTGCTTGCAGGACTTCTTAAATGAGTACTACGCCAATCGCTGGGCAGCGCTGCCATACACGTACAATGGAATGAAGCTGCTGCCGCACTTCCACAAGGACATGTGGTCGACACCCGACCTCAAAGTCATCCACTATGTTGGCTTCAAGCCCTGGAAGTTGCCTCAGGCAAGCAGCAGGCCTCATTTTGTTGTTGCTACGCTTGATAGGTGTTGTGAAAGCAACATGCTAGAGACTTGTGCACTTGAGTAACTTGAGAATATGCATGCATTCCAGGTGCTGGCATTGAACCCGCGCCATCAATCTGCCTCAGACTACCACCTCGCCCTGGCGTCCCTTCTCACCAACGAGAAGAGCACCAACGATATGATGAACGCTATCAAGCACGCTGAGCTTGACGGCATCGTCACCAAGCTGCTGCTGCAGTTGTACGTGCGCTGGTGGGCCACCATGGCTGGCGCGGTGTGAACACGTGCGTGTATGCCACTACGAGCCGCGAGCAGCACCTAGTGTACCTGCTTTGATGACGTCGGTTTGCAGGTGCTGACTTGTTACGTTGTTACGCTGCTGCTCAATATCAGAGGTTAGGAGAAGCATACTATGTACGTAATACAGGCCACAAGGGACAAGTATGTTGGTTTTGTTTTGCAGCAAGCGTGCAGCAGTGACAGACAGGTAGGCCACAGTTGAGTTTGGTGTGTTTGTAGTAGACGCTGAGTTTTACGTTGTGGCATTGCTGCACACACTGGTGAAGCTACGGCAAGACAATATGCAACAAACACTCGCTCTCTCTTGTGACTGCTAGTACTGATATTGTGGCAACCGAAAGCAATGCTTGCTCATTGCTGCATGCGAGTTGGCCAACCTGCCATTTGTCTTACAGTGCAGCCGGCACTATTGGAGCGAGTTGGTGCTCCCTGCTGGGCCATCAAGGCTTCATGGGTAACGAGTTGCTGCTGTATCTAGAATTCTGTAACTGTAACTGCTGCTTAAAAGTGGTTCGACATGCTTGTGAACTGTTTTGAATCTGCTGCCCGGGGCAGTGGCGTCACTCTTCTTGCAGACAATCAGCATAGTACTGCCGTAGCTATCCAGCACACTTCCCTGGTACTGCGTGCAGGTGCGTGCACGAGAGGCAGCTCTGCAGTATATGCAAGTGAACAGAAAATGCGCGACACGTATGCACATGCACGACACATGCAATGGACCCAGCATGATGTCAACATGCTGTTCACACTTTTCATGTAGACCACCGGGCTACTACTTCTTACTTACCTCACCATTTACTCTACTACCCACACCCCGTTAGCCATAGCAGTCAGTACATGCATGTAGTACCTGCCCACATGGGCCGTGGTCAGCGGTTGATAGTTGCCCACAACGTCAACATGAGCAGCAGCGACGACAACTCCCTCGCCCTCTCCTCCCCCTCCGCCTCCCTGCGCTTCTGCCGCTTGCTCCGCTGCTTGCGGTCTTGTGCTGCGTCAACCCTCACGCACTGTCCACGTCCGCAGCGCTGTGCGTGCAGTGCTGGTGGCACTGGGCTTGTGCCATTCATGTTTGCTCTTGTGCAGTGCATGTTCTGGTTCGGTTGGGTTCGGTTGCGTTGGGTTGGGATGGGTGGTGTGCATAACATTATCGCTGGCATTCTGAGACGTCGTCCCTGACTGCCAAACAGAACACGCTACCATGTACGAGTGTACTGCATGGGGTGCAGTACAGCGAGAATCGCTTCCTACTGCGTCAGTCACACCTCGCTGGCCACCGTTGGTGACCCACAGCACACATGTATAGGTAGCCCGGTGGTGTAACAAGTTGTTGTTTGCTGGCGTGTGCGAGTGCGCTTGTGTTTGCATGTGTCATGCATGTGCACAATGCAATGGGGTCACATGCATAGCATTGCATATACGCTACACATCCACATGTGGCACACTGTGGGCTCAGCATGCACAGTACGCTGCCGCCACTGACTGAAACAGAGAAAACCCCTCTGCATGTCACATGTTCATGTCCATGGCCTGTGCATTGACCGTCACTGGGTCCGACACTGATGTGTGGGTGCTGTGAGCGTAGGTATACTTTGTCTGCAGCGCCCTCGCGGCTTTCATCGTGCATTATGGTTATGACCAAGCTGGCTTGTCCGCTCGTTCAAAGTGGCGCTGTGCTGGAACCCATGTACATTGGCCTGATGTAATGCTGCTTGCATTTCAAGGCAAGCTGCAACATGCAAGCTGCGGCCTCTGCCTGCCTCATGCTTGCATGTGTGTGATAGAGCATAGGGTTCCGGCCAACCCATTGCTCGTTGCTGCTGTCCGGCCATTCCGAGCATGCACGATGTCATAGGAATCATCTGCAGCGACCGTGACATACAAGCACAAGCCTTGCGGCGCTCTGATCAAGACTGCAGTCCGCATAATGTGCTATACAACGCCCGCACCACATGCAGTGGACCCCGCCAGGTCAGTCACGCCGAACAGCAGGAACAAACATGAACACATGCTTGTTGCATACATCGCTTGTACTGCTGTACACATTCTGTACACACACCCAACCCCACCACCCAACCCCACCGCCTAGGCCTGACTGCCAGCAACTGGGGACCCCTGCGCACTGCAGTGCTGACGTGGGCACTGAGCCGCAAGGGTTGCGTCGCCAGGGAGCGCAGCAGCAGAGGGCGGGAGACAGAGGAGAGGGAGGGGGAAGGGCGGTGTGGTGGCGGAGAAGAGAGAGGCGGGCGCAGAGGGGGGAGTCCTGCTGGTCTGTTGTCGTTGCCACTGCTGCCGCGTTGTACAAAACTGACTGCAACCGCACTACAGGCAGGTACCGATGCCACGCACATTCACTTCGATTGTTCCTCGCCCTTCGACACTGCTGCGCTGGCTTCTCTCACCATCTCCACCATGATTTGCTTGACCTCGCTGCGCGGAACAAAGGAATGCAAGGAGTAACACTTAGCAACACCACACCACAACAGGCAGGCCACTGCAGTAAGACAACCAGCTACTGACCCGCGAGTCTCAGCCGGGCGGATGAAGGGAACGCGCACTTGCCACTCCTGGCCGTCTTTCTTCGCCTGCACGGAATCATCAACATCACATGCGTGTACATCACAACATTGACCAATCGATCCATCTGTAGACAGTTGGACAACTGTGCATACCATAACCTCCATGCCCAGATAGTCAATGTCCTTTAGCCTGGCAGAGTCCACCTGCCCCGACAACAGTAGATATGTTACACTCATTGCACAGACATCAAGTGCGTATGGTGTACAAGATGAACAGACATTACATAAGCAGCAAATACATGTAGATTGTGCTGAAGTGCGCTTACCTCCTCTCCAAGATAGTGCCGCACATAAGCTGCAATGCTGTCCCCGTGATCCGCGTTCATGTGGCCCTACCACAGGCGAGTCAGACACGATGAAGCAGCAAACATACCACAACATGCCAGCAACTTACCATGATAGGTGCAGCGAAAGGAGCGATCGGATCTGGCCTGGCTTCAAAATAATCCTTACTGGACAGCACTGCACAAGAATGCAGTGGCAGGTTAAGGTTCTAAACAAACTTGTGTAGGACAAGTAGGGCCGACAGGCACACTGCAACAATGGCACATGCAATATTGTAGCATGCGTTAACAATGGCACACTGCAATAGAAATGACAACTTACCCTGAAACCGTGCAAAGCCCCCGTTGTAGAACGCGCCAACCACTTGGTCCAAACGCCAGAGCCCAAAGTCCCCAAAGTTGACCTAAAATTCATAGAAATGAGATAAGGAAAGGAGGGTACGGGGATAGCTACATGCATGCATGCATGCATACCCAAAATGCATCAGGATGTTTGGTAAGGAATGTCTCTTTGCACGCGGCTTCTTCCTCAGCTTTGACCTGCGGCACCAGTATGGAATGCGTGGGTGCTATGGTAAGGATACGCATTAAAGATTATGAAAAGCGGCTGTGGTATCGCATACCCACCTTTCGCACAGAGCCAATGAGCGTCACGCGTGCATCTGCCATGCCTTGAAAGCCGTTTGCCATGACCGTCACACTGCACCGCGGGTCCACAACAATGTCCTGCCAGCAACTGTTGCAGTACTGTATTGCCCTTGTAATGGCACGCACGCTGTACTGCAGCATGTAGTCACCTTCCAATGCTGCGAAATGCTGCTGAAAGCAAAGATCGGGCGGCCCTCATCATCCGTCGCATATGACACAACGCTTCCCGACGGGTGCCCTTCAAACAACTGCAGCAAGCTTTTCAACTTCTTTTTCATGTTGGAACAACAGGTAGCACTGTTCTGGAGTGATGACATGCGTGTACCTTTGAGTGCGTAGAGAACACTGCCAACTTCTGTATGTTTACGAGCGTGCGTGCGGCTTCAGCTGCTGACGGCCTCGCCGCCGGCGCCTTTGCGTCTGCACCCGTTGCAGAGGAAGAAGGCGAAGAAGCCATCGCCCTCACGGATGAACCCGCAATTGCCCTGTATTGAAAGTTTCATGATTGTTGTTCCCGACATTAAGAATCGTCAACACAACACCATGCATGTCACCAATATTGCATGTCACACGAGCAAGATGTACAAGCTGACAACATCTGTACCAGCTTCTGCGGCGCAGGGAGTGTGTAGTAGGTTGTGGCTGTGCTGTTGGGTGTGTGATGGGCTTGTGGGTGCGTTGAGAGAGCGAAACCCTTATTGCTGAGGGGCGAGGCAGCTGGCGAAGGTGCTGGTGCAAGCCCACAACAGCTACAGCCGCTGGTGAGTGCACCCCGAGCATTGTTATTGTATCGATCCTGAGACAGCAACAAACGGGTGATAGTGGCGAGATGATAGACAGGGCGAGCGAAAGAAAGGCAGACGTGACCACATCAAAGGCGTAAGCTACAGCTATATATGCAGTACAAGGGTGGGCATGCAAAGTTTTACCCAGCCCAGAAAGAAACTGCGTTATACACAGACTTGGCTCGCAGCGAAGATTAGAGTTTGCTTAATATCAACACTTACAATCCCAAATACTTACTATTCAACCATACCACCGCAAAGCATCAAGTAAGCCTGCGTGCACGCACATGCTGAGCTGCGCCCGACAGCTCGTAAACTCAGCGTAACTGTCATGCACCTACAACAAGCAGCAGCTTCGATGCCTATGCGGCTTACCAGCAGAGCAGGAGCTGCTGCAGCAACGACCGCCGAAAGCAGCGACGGCGATGTCGTCACCGCCAACCGCAGGCGACGCTGCGTAACTGAATGCGGAACACGCGTCATCAGAAGGTAATCGACTTGCGGTAAGTCACCCATGCATCAATTACGCCGGCTTGTCGTCGTTGACGTTGGTGGCTTTGTCCATGGCGGCGGCGGCAGGGCAGTGCAGCTCGTTAAGCAAGTGTGCTGCTTCCCCTCCTCCGTGCTGCTCCGCTCTGCTGTCAAGACCCTGCCCTGGTCGCAGCCGGCCGGAGCTGAGGAGGGGGATAGCTTCGCCCCTCCACCATACCGCTGGCGCCGCCCTCCAGGCCAGGACGAGGAGCAGAGTTACAGGTAGAGCTGCCCAAACATGCTGGCGATCCACTACAAAGTGAGTATTGCAGCTTAACATGCGGAAGTCAGCGTGTGGAGCTGTGCTTGTTCACGTACACAAGCATGCATGCATTGTGTGCCAAGCAGGTGCATAGCTGATCCGTGGGGGGCGAGCGTGGACGCGTCGAACTTGGCGAGCCAGTTGTTTGCGTTCTCTCTGTTCCCGTATCTGGGCTTCCTGTACCACCTCACACGCTCCAAGTCCACCCCCACCCTCGCCCTCATTGGCTTCTACTTCCTCCTTGTTTTCGTCACCGCCACAAGTACTTACTCTGCTACTACACTGGTTGAAGCTGTATGCATGCTTGCGCTGTCGGCGAGTTCATGGCTGAAATCTGCATGCTTTGTTCCCACTGCAGTTCGTTCGGTACTAACTCCTGTCTCTGTGTGCTCCTTTGTTCTCGCCAACCACGCGCGGTGCAACAGTTCCTGCTGGTATATATGGTGAGTTGACCAGGTCGACAGAATAGATGCATACATGGGCGTGTTTTGTGGTAACGCTAGGCATACATGAACAGATGTTATGGTGCATGCAAGCTCAAATGTTTGCAATTGAACAAATTCACAGTAACACGCCATTCATCGCATGATACTGCATCGTATGGCACCATATGTTGCTTCTCGCGCACATGCTGCTTCACGCGCACAACACCGCTAACAATGGTTTCCCTGTTTGGCAGCTAAGACACATTACCACACCGCTCTTGCCAACGTGGATTGGCTGCATGGCAGCGCGGAGTCCATGTTGACGGTCACCAATCTGCTGGTGGTTCTCGGCATGCGCAAGGGCCTGCGCGAAGCCACCCGCGCGAGCATTGAGGCGCCTTCGCAAGACATTACGGACAAGGTGGAATGATTGCTTGAATGCTTCGCCTTGTGGTAGATGAGAGTAGCTGTGTTGGTTGTTCCGCAGGTCTTATGTAAGTTATGCGTCACGCATGTTGTTACTTAAATCATGCGGATATTTATGTATACGAAGTGGTGTTGTCCCCATTACTGTCGCACACAACCGACATTGTCATGCTGTATGATCGGCAGGTTGATATCGCCTAGTTCATGCATTACCAACGACACAGCCATCATATCAGCCACTTTAATACTTACCGCAACGGCATCGTACCTGTTCCGCTATAGTCGAAGGCGCCATGGTTCCGCTTCTTAAGGAAGCAACTGTGCAGTGGCATGACAGCAAAATCATGTGTCCATGGTGCTTAATGTATGTACAATGTTGAGATATGGTTTGTAGGCAAAAACGATTGCAATGGATGCGTGAGACATGTTCCACCAACCATGCTTGAAATGATTTGTTGCTAAACCTGCTAATCAGCTTCTTGCTAACTAATACCATGCTTTCAGTATAACCATGGTACATGAATTGCTTCACAGCATGGGTTCTTTGTAATAGATATGCTCGAGGCAGTTTTGTACATGCATTATGCAGAAGCGCATAAGCGCACACACAAACAGCATGCAGGCATGATCATATGCCACCATCGGGCTAATATCTATTGCTTGTTGCTACCTAACATGCTACACTACCCTAGACCTCCCCGTTAGACATGCATACATGCATTTTAGTGTCCATTACCTGCACAACAGGCAGCATGGCAGCGTCAACCACGGTCTTCAGTGCTGTAGCAGAGCAGCAGCTGCAAAGGAGCATGCAGCATGCCCATATGTCTCTCCACCTCCCTCCGTCCTCCTCCTCCTCTTCCCTCCTCCTGCTCCTCCACCACCTCCACCTCTCCCACCTCTCCCACCTCCCTCTCTTCTTCTTCCTCTTTAGTTGCTGCCGCGACTGTAACCCTTGCCATTGCTGGCGTGGTCGGGCCCCTCTACCCTGCCCCTTTGCCCTGTGTTAATTAAGCAGCTTAGTACCCATTATATCGCACGGCCATCATGGTAATCCTCGGTCAACGTAACCATGCTGTAATGGCTTACCTACATGCACAAATCCAAAGATTCGCCGTGGATGACACCATTATTAAGTACAGCTTCAACCAAGTAAAGTTATGGCAGTCACCCGATTGGGCCGAATGCGTCATTTCTTTTTATATCATATGGCATGCGGTTTTGCAAATCTACAAAATAAACATCCGATGATTTCTTGACACTACTTGTAAACACAAATAAATAATTATTATCAAAAAGCAATTGCCGTTCCAAGTACACTGCATTTCATAGGCTTTTAAGCATCATGTGGGTACATTGTGTGCCGGCAGTGTGGGTAATGTGTATAACATGTATCATGTTAGATTTTGCGTAATGATCAATGTGCACTGCATATGTGATTGTAAATGTGACATCAAAGGATGTAATCAATGTTAATGTCGATTATAGTACTGATTCGTGCATACAACATGTGTGGCATGCATTTGTTGCAATAATGTCGTCATGATTGTTCATGACCCAAAGTACAAATCATGCACAGCAAGTGTTGTCTATTCTTTGATATGCATATGGTACAAACTTGGCTCAATCACTCACATACATTACGCTGCGTCAAACTGCATCAATTTAGCAGCGATTATATAGAGTAATTTTACGCATAGTGTATGAAAATACCATGTGTATATACGGTTTCATGAACTTCATTATATGTTGATTAAGCTATGCCATGCTTGCAAATCATGCAGCTTCATGCAGCTTCAAAGTGCGTTCGAGTAATGCGTTTTTCCATTTTTATTTCTTCAAACATTGATCGTGCTACACCTATCAACCCTCATATTTACAAGCTTAATCACTATATGCAAGTTGAAAGCAGGCCACTGGCTTTCAGGTAGGCTACTAGATAGCCTATCTTGTAGCCTGTCTGAAAACTATGGCATTGTATACATGTTGGCCATGGCTGTAGATTGTGAGTTGAAAAGAGTTGCCAAAAGAATAACTGAGAGATTTTCGCAGCGGAAATCTCTATCGCATGCGCGTGCATATTGGGGTCGACTCGCGAGGGAGACACTGAAGATCGCCAACAGTTTCGCTTCCAGCAGAAAGCGCAGCCTTTGCCGCTCTGAGTCCGTTGGCAAGGCACGCATTGGCGGCGCCTACGGAGGTGGTGGCGGCGGCGGCGGCGGCCGGAGCATTGGCGAGGTGGTGTGACCCTTGGAGGACGCCGCCATCACTGGTGGGTGGTCGTCCGGGAGGTAGCCATAGCCATGCACGCCTAGCAGCGAGAATAGCAGTTCGCCGGCCGGCCAGCCAGCCCGGGCGGCAGCATGGCGCCGACGACGGCGCCGTTATTGCCGACGGCGGCAGTGGCCGTGGCTGCGTGCTTCCCAACCTCGCTGGCAGTGCGCCTGACCGTCGCCGCCTCCGCCTCGCACAAGAGCAGCAACCGGAAGCTGCGGGCACCGCTGCTGCGCCGCACATTGCTGTTGGCCAGCCGACAGGTGCGGCTGTCGGCGACGTCGCCACCGGCGCGCACACCACTTGCACGGCGGCAGCAGGCGAGTTCCTGTTGTCGTTGTTGTTGTGCGCCGCCGTCGTGCAATCCAGCATCCCAGCTGCTGCGCGTTCTTTGCCGCGAAATGCACGTGCTGTAATCATGTGGCAGGCTGCACGCATTCAGTTGCTGTCCAGTTAACCTTCCGGCGCCCGTAAATGCATGCGTGTGCATTGTGCTATCTGCACTCGATTTAGGTTTAGGGTTATGAGTGTGGTGTTCTGTGCTGCTAGGTGTGTGCAATTAACCGAGTGTTGTGTTGCTGGTTGTGCAGTTGCGTGTCTCTTGCTCCAAGCAAGAGCATGGCCCAGCAGACAGCACTGAGGGAGCTCCGGAAGCCTGCGCTGCAAGTATGCGAGTCGGTGAAAGTGAAGACTATGCTGCCCTACCATCCAGCTCTGAGGTGTTGAGAGGTGGCAGCTCTTCCGCCGTGATTGAATTCAACCCACCCTCCGATCTTGAGTACCTGCAAGAACTAGTCGCCATCCAGCAAACGGGACCAAAGGCCATTGGCTTCTTTGGCACCCGCAACATGGGTTATCTTTACCAACAACTCATTGAAATCTTGAGCTATGCTATGGTTCTCACGGTATGTCAGCAAATGTGTCATTGTTCGCGCATTCAGTGACACAATTGCTCTTGTTTCTTGTGGACTGGACATGCTTGATACAATTGGAGATTGAGATTCTGCTGCTGTTGCGCACAGAAAAACCACATCTACACTTCTGGGGCCACTGGCACCAATGCTGCGGTCATCAGGGGTGCTCTGCGAGCGGAGAAACCCGACTTGCTCACAGTTGTGCTGCCCCAGTCGCTCAGCAAACAACCATCAGAATCCCAGGAGCTGCTCAAGCAGGTGAGCTGGCATGCACTCACTACACACAGTGCAATGGCCCTCCAATACTTGGTTGGAGTGTGCGTGTACTTGAAATGCGCGACACAAGCGTGTGTGGAAGGCGTTGTAGCTCTGTTATTAGTTGGAAGGTGCCGTTGGTGGGTTGCTCCACAGCTCACCAACATGCTTTGCTCCACTGCAGGTGAAAAATGTCATTGAGATGCCCGAGAACGACGGCATGACGCTGATGGAATCCAGCAGGTGTGTTGGGTCACAGTTGAGTAGCTGCATTAGCCCAACTTTTGCTGAGTTTGCCAGTGCCTCATACATACTTGCGCAGGATTTGCAATGATGAGATTGTCTCAAGGGTACAACAAGTCATCTGCTTTGCTTTCCACGACAGCCACCTGTTGATGGAGACCTGCAGCAAAGCCACAGCCATGCGTAAGATTGTCACACTATTTTATTTGGACTGACTGCCACGTTGCCTCACCAGCCGGACAGTCGCACTCGACCAGCAGATTGCACTAGCGCAGCTCTAGTTGTTTTGTTTTGCTGCTGAGATACATGCCGCGATTGCTGAACTCCAGTATCAGCATTGTCGCTCAGCTACTGCAGTAGTATGTTGCCAGATGATTGCACACATTACAGCAGGATCAGCATCAGGAGTGCTCTCGAAATGCATGATTGGTTTCACAGTTGCTTGGGTTGCGGTCATCAAGATGTTGTGGGAGAACCAAGCCAGCACGAGTTATGTAGTACACACCAAAGCAGGTAAACAACACGCATCTTCGTGCGGAATTGCCATTCTTTTATATACACACCTAGTGCATTTACTCAAGATTGTGCGTGAGTGCTGCATGAGATATTCACCTGGATGGTTGTCTATATGCATTTGATAACTGCGTGAAGGCCATGCTCTACAAGCTTTGATGTTCTATACCTGAACTGGTTGGTCACCTGAGGATAAGAAATACAGCACTAGTCCATTCGGTCGTAACCAACATGTACATCGACAATTGCTTGTGAAAGACCAACATGTGCCGCGTGCATGCAACACAACCCGACGCGTTATGCAGTGCCTGTTCATCTGCAACTGTGGCGCTCCCTACCTGGTCAATTTAGGGTACTGGCCATGTAGTTGTGGTGTTGCTAGTTGGATTATCCCCGCGTCAGGCCTCCCGCTTGATGGCACCTTGTACGTATGCATGTGGTGCCTTCTGTTGGGCTGTATGGCGTCAATGACTACGTACTCACTCACGCACGCAGTGGAGTGCCGGTCTGCACAACTGCAAGCATGCAGCAGTTGCAAAACAACTACAGCTGGAGTTAGGTGCCGACGTTGGCGCATCCAGCTACTCTATTGACCGCCCAGGCATGAGAGTCAGCGTCACATGCGTTGAAGCAGAAAGGGCGCCGCATTGCCGCCTCGTCCCCTCGTCCTCTTACAGGACGGCGACTGTGTGCGCCGCAGCAGCAGGCAATGCCCACACGTCGCTTGAACTAGGCTCAGGCTTTCAATGGATTGCTTGCTGGTTGCTGCTCCAGCAGCAAGCAATGCTGGCCTGCTTGCCTGCCAGCGTGTCACACCGCAGCGTACTTGTTCCGACTGACGTTTGGCGCACGTCAATCAGCTGCATTGCAGCCTAGAAGCGATTTGGTCGTTCTACTTGTCAGGCTGCGCGCATTGCAGGCGGCTGATGGGAAAGCTGGCGAGTCGCAGCTGCTGCAATGAAGGCTTTTCAGCAATTGGACCCAAATATAGGGATACTGGTTGCGGCCTCAGCAAGCGGCGCTTCAGGCTTGTCCTTCTGGCTGCTTCCTGACCTGACAGGCCATCTCAGCATGGACGCGTCGGCTGCTGCCTGCGGCTTCTTCTTCCAGACGCTTCCAGTCTCGTGCATACGACTGGCTGAGCCTATGAGCACTCTGAGTATGAGGCTGCAGTGTTGCATGCCATTGTAGTGTGTTGCTGTGAAGCCAGCCTAAGTTGCTTGCTTGCAGTGAGTAGCCAGCTGTTTGTCTGGGAGCGAAGAATAAAGCGACACAGAGAGGTAATCACCCAAAAGCATGACGTCCAAAGCGGTGGGCATCGACCTTGGCACCACCTACAGCGTGGTGGGTGTCTGGCAGCATGACCGCGTGGAGATTATTCCCAACGAGCAGGTGCGTGCAGTTCGTATATTTATCACGAATCACTATGCAGCTTGCGTGCTTTGCCCGACAGTTGCAAAGATGCCGTGCTTGGCTTGTATGGTGGCTGTGCTTGGGTGGCAGCTTGCATGGTCCACTGGTTGCGTGCATGCTTATGGTCGGATGGTCGCTCTCTGCATGCACACAATTTGCAAGATGCATGGTTGACCGCTGTGTGTGTAACGTAACAGGGAAACAGAACTACGCCCTCTTATGTTGCCTTCACTGGTAAGTACACTCATGTGCACTCAGCTCCCCACTCCCCGGGACTCTGTGGCACCAGCATGTGCCGAACATCTGTGTGCTGTAGATGCCTGAGCTAGCACTACCATGGCTGTTGCATGCAATGATGCAGTACTGCGAAGAACAGCGCACTCATACTCATAGTATCCTGTTGACCAGATACTGGGGAGCGGTTGGTGGGGGAAGCTGCCAAGAACCAGGTTGGTCATTGATAGCAGCACAGCCCCAGAAACACTTATCTACCTGTGAACGTCTGCTGAATTGTTTGAGGTTCTGGCTGCTTTTGCAACAGCTATGACTTATTATCTGTACCGTTGCAAAGTCATTGCTGCTAACGACACCAACACTACGCGTCGCTTTTAGGTCGCCTTGAACCCAAGAAACACCATCTATGGCATCAAGCGTCTCATCGGACGGAAGTACTCCGACCCAACTGTGCAACAAGACATCAAGCACTGGCCATTCAAGGCAAGCGCACCTGCTCTGTGACAAACTGTTGACTTGGCTGCTGCGTCGCCGTTTCATAATGGATAACTGTGCCTTACCGCAGGTGGTGCAAGGTCCAGACGACAAACCCCTCATTGAGGTGGAAGTACAGGGCCAGCCCAAGCGATTCACCCCAGAAGAGATCTCCGCTATGGTTCTTGGCAAGATGAAAGAGATCGCCGAGACCTTCCTCAGCACCAAGATACGGGATGCGGTTGTGACATGCCCTGCTTACTTCAACGACTCCCAGCGTCAGGTATTCTCTGCCTGTGACTGTGACACGCATTGTGAAGAGTGGGAAGGCTTGCAGTCAGTTACATGTCATGATAACACAGGGCAGCTTGCCTCACTGAATCAGTCTTCACTGACTCCAGTGAGGTTGCTGTGTGCATGCAACAAAGTGTGTTGTTTGGATCTTCGCAGGCCACCAAAGATGCGGGCACGATTGCCGGCTTGAATGTCATCCGGATGATCAACGAGCCCACGGCTGCTGCCATCGCTTACGGACTGGACCGCAAGGCAAAAGGCGGCAAGGGCGGTGAGCGCCTGGTCCTCATCTTCGACTTGGGCGGCGGCACCTTCGATGTGTCGCTTCTCAGCATTGATGAAGGCATCTTTGAGGTTAAGGCCACAGCCGGTGACACCCACCTTGGGGGTGAAGACTTTGACAACCGCCTTGTTCAGCACTTTATACAGGCACGAGTCTTACTTCTTGCACTTTGCGTACTAACTACATTCATTTGCCTAAGAGTTAGTGCCTGCATTGAGTCTTGTATGTGAGCGACTGTGACTGACACCGCATGCGTGTTGCGTATACAGGAGTTTAAGCGCAAGTATGGAAAGGATGTAAGCAACAACTTGCGCGCGGTGCGCCGCCTGCAGTCCGCTGCTGAACGTGCAAAGGTCTGAGACAAGCCTGTTCAACTGTTTTGTTCACTTCGTTCAATTACGCATAATGTTCTTTAGGCAATTGAGTGTTAAGCTCTTGACCATGCACTGTGTGTCCTGCAGCGAACACTGTCGAGCACAACTCAGACTACCATCGAGATTGACAGTCTATACGAGGGCATCGACTTTTACGCCACGATTACACGGGCGCGCTTTGAGGAGCTGTGCATGGACCTATTTAGGAAGTGTCTGCAGTGCGTTGAGAAGGTGTTGCAGGTGGGTTTACATGCGTGGGACAGGACATGGCTCCAAAGCAGTACTCCTGTGTGTAAGACAATTTGTCACATGTGTGTCCAAACAGGATGCCAAGGTTAGCAAGAGCCAAGTCGACGATGTGGTGTTGGTGGGCGGCTCTACGCGCATTCCCAAGGTACAGCAGATGCTCAGCGACTTCTTCAACGGCAAGGAGCTCTGCAAGAGCATCAACCCAGACGAGGCCGTCGCTTATGGCGCAGCCGTGCAGGTTTGCATAACTGCCTTAGTGCTTCAGTCCAACTAACACCACCGCTGTCACAACATTTGCAATGCCCTGTGTAGGCTCTTTTGGAAACTGACAGAAGCTTGTGTTCGGTTGCAGGCCGCAATCCTTACCGGACAGGGCGACGAGACCACCAAGGATGTGTTGCTGCTAGATGTTGCACCGCTCAGCCTCGGCCTTGAAACAGCTGGCGGTGTCATGACCACCCTCATTCCCCGCAACACCACGATTCCAACCAAGAAAGAACAGGCAAGTTAGGTTCCTTGCATCCCTTCTGTGCTGAACACATGTGTACGTGTTGTAAGCTGCTTCGTGTGCACGTACGCATCTGCATACTCTGCATACTCGAGCAGCATGTCTGCCTGCGAGTTGCTGAACAGGGTCACATGCTTCAATGCTGCCGCTTGATGTATTTACCTGGTGCAGGTTTTCAGCACATACTCCGACAACCAGCCAGGTGTGCTGATTCAAGTGTATGAAGGCGAGAGACCATACACGAAGGACAACCACCTGCTGGGCAAGTTTGAGCTCAGCGGCATCCCGCCCGCGCCGCGTGGAGTCCCGCAGGTTAACGTGGCCTTTGATATCGACGCCAATGGCATCCTCAATGTGTCTGCTGAGGACAAGACTACTGGCAAACAATCCAAGGTCACCATTACGAACGACAAAGGCAGACTTAGCAGGGAAGAGATTGAGCGCATGGTCCAGGTGAGTCAGGCTATTCACTGATGGTAATATGTCACATGTTGCCTCATTCTGTTGTGGTTGGCGCTGCTTGATATAAGGATCCCATGGTGCTGATCTCTTGCTGCAGGAAGCCGAGAAGTTCCAGGCAGAAGATGAAGCGTCACGCCAGAGGGTGGAAGCCAAAAACAAGCTTGAGAACTACGCATACAGGTGCGTGCATGTGTAAGTCGCATTCAACATGGTATTCTTTCATGCTACTGCACATAAGCACTCCGCACTTCTAACTCTCTATGCGCTGCATCAGTTTGCGCAACACCCTCAAGGACGAAGCGGTAGCCAGCAAGCTTCGTCTGGAGGACAAGGAGAAGATCGAGCGCGCCGTCACTGAGACGCTCGACTGGCTTGATAGGAACCAGCTTGCTGAGAAAGATGAGTACGAAGACAGGATGAAGGAGCTTGAGAACCTTGCCAACCCCATCATCTCACGCATGTACCAGGTATGCCTTCACCTGCCTGTTGTCGTCCGGACTTAGTCACTTTCGGTTGTGTAGTACAAACGATATGGAGAGGTTAGAAACTGTAACTGACCATCTTGTGTTGTTGGATGCAGGAGGGCGCAGCACCAGCTGGTGAGTACCCCACTGGAGGTGCAACAGGCACGGAGGGAGGAGGAGGCCCTGGGCCCAAGATTGAGGAAGTGGACTAAAATGTATCACCGCTGCACTTCATGGTTGTAAGGCTGCAGGAGTTATTTTCCCTCAGGACTTTGTGACAGTGGCATGCGCTGTTGTTTGGTCGCTGTGATGTACAGGTAGATAGTGCAGGGTTGGCGTAGTATTTGTGGTCAACAAGTGTGTGGTGCTGTGAGGTGGTAGTAGGCCCTTGTACAGTCGCAATAAAAGCTAGTCAATGTTCAAAGGAACGAATCAGAACAGCTGGAGCTGTTGCGCATGTGTAACACACTACCTGGTGCGTGCGCTGCAAGAATAGTGTTGGTGGCAGTCACATGCGATGACTGACTCCCACAATTGCTTGCATTGCAACATCCTTCGCTGACATATTGTGAACATGCTCTATATCGTGAGTGTATGTGGAACTTGCAGCAAAGATGATAGTAAAAACATAAATTGCGGAGTACAAGTGCCCACGCATAGAATATGCAATTAGTACAGGACGGGACCGCACACGACGCAGGCACAACCTCGACAGTGAAGGCAGAACAACAGCATATACCTTTTGTACACTGCAGCATAGCATCACACGCCAACAATCATGATCATCATTTCTTTCATGTTGGTATACAACTAGCCGGACTTTTAATGATCATGAATGTCGATTCCATCTTGGCGAAATTATGCTGCCTCCACCATGGTCACTTATGAGTTGAACATCAATAGTTCTGTCGTGATGGAAATGATAACATCATGTACGATAATGATCAATTAGCATATAGATTTGCTACTTGTAACTACCCGTAACAACCAAACAATTGTAGTTCTTGATAGTGTTTGGAAAGCAAACGCTTCTTGCACCAAAGTGACATAGTCAGCTACACATCGGCATTCAATGATATTGATATGTATGCATGATTGATTCATAGCTATCATGTATCAGACTGTGAAGAGTGCGCTTAATGATAACTACTTCGGCTTCAAGTTGTTTACACCCTTTATCTATTGTTACGTGCAACAATTTGACACCGTGCAATAAGTACAATAAGTATCAAAACAATTACACTTTGATGTAAGCTTGCTATTTACGATACCTGTGTTTTGTTGAAGCATCCATTAACCTATACTTTGATTATAAGGCACAAGCATCTTAGTACAACTCGACCGAGCCCAACTGATGCCGTGTACTAGATGCACGATGTCGACTTTTGCAAATGTCACTTTCCTCGACTTATTGATGCTTTAAAACTGATAATTCATGAAATGTTATTATGTTGACGAATAAATCTTTCATTCTTGCAATTATCAATAATGTATTTAATTACAAAAGTGAGAAACCTAGGCCGTTTTTGTTTGTGCAATTGAATTCATCGAAACATTCGATATGAGCATTCATGTTCATAATAGTGCAAACATTGCGCCATCAATTCCACATAATTGGAGCGTATTGCTAATAATCAATAACCAATAATAAATTTATGATCATTATCAGACCATAATTTATCATATGCCATTGTGGTGGATAGAGTACAAAACACATATCATGCATGATGTCAACAGATTATAATCAAACTTTTTCTTTCTTTTTAACAATGTTGCATGACTTTTGTACGATCTTTAAGGGCAATAATGTAATTGTAAGATGAACTCCATGGCACGCAAACATGTGAGAAATGTTAACATCATAATTGCCCCTATGTCAGCGCATACACATGGGCTATGCATGCAGGGTTGATAACTTTAGCTCATAGACAATTTGTGGTAGTACTTGACATGATGATGGATGTGGTTAATTTGTGCTTTGCATGTAAATGTGCATGTCAACCCACCATGTGCGCATGCAAACACGCCTTGAGCATGTGTGATGCAGCATCAAGTACATATTGCATCAATACTAAACAAAACCCTTTGTATAAGCAATATAATGTGGTAATGCACGTGTGGCTTGGGCCAATGAGGTCCACCCGCCTGGCTTCAAGCCAGTGTCAAGTTGACACTGTCAAGTTTACATGGTCTGACAATTTGCATGCAAAATGTACAACGCAGTGTACGTGCTTCCTGCGGGCTAATGCAGACGCGGCACAGTGCGCCACAGGCCAAATTTGCCAGTCACTCATCACCCTTCCATAGCAAAGTTGACAACGTCAAGGCGGGGTGACAGCGTCATTGTCGGCATTGTTGCCGCCGCTGGCGTGGTTGCCGAGAAGGAAGCTTCCTCCTGGCCCTGATTGGTTGGGCTGGTTGAGGCTGTGCGAAGCCAGCCGAGGAGCAAGCAGCGGTGAGAGGAGTTTGCGGGCTGCAGAATAGTCCAATCAATCAAGGAAGGCTTGATGCACGGGGAGGTGCCTTACTGGTTGTCACCTTAGCTTGGTAAAGGTGTAGGGTTGAATTTGTGGCGATGAGCGGTGGACAGCCAGCTGGTTAGCCCAACAGGATGCAAGTAGAGAAGGAGGGCGAGGGCGAGGCCAACCTGGGTAGCGACGCGGACGCGGGGGCAGAGACCGTGGCGGTCACGTCCGTCGGCGTAGGCGCGGGCGGGGGAAACACGGCTTCGCGATGCCTTTTCCTGGGGGCCGGCATGGGATCCCGGAGCAACGCGAAGGGGTACCGCCTCGAGGTAGAAACGTCCACTGGCGACGCCGGGAGGGACCCGCTGGTGTTCGGCAACATGGACACGGCGAGCGTGCCCTTCCTGTCGATCAACGGCGCGCTTCGCGTGTATCAGCGCAGTGCCGCCGCCGGCGAGGGCACGGGCTACGGCCGCGACGGGCTAGTAATGCTGAGGCACGAGGACCCATCATCGGTATGGCAGCTGTACCAGGACGACGCCAACAATCTCATCATGCGCCACAACAGCCACCCGGTGTTTGTGTACGAGAACAATGGCACCGCGGCCGATGCTGCGTCCCTTGACTTCACCGGTCAGCACGTCAAACCGACCTCTGCGCTGAAAACCATGATGGCAACCGGCGCCGTTGTCCCAGGTATGGTGGTGCGCTCTACGGGCAAGATATCGACCGTCCTGCACGCCAGTGGTCTCGCCTCTCACGACAAGAGGGGGATCACAGTGTCGCAGGCACTGCCCGAGGTGGACCTGTGTGTCGAGCGGTGCGACCGCGCATGTCTCGGTGTCATTGCGGGCATGGTAAGCTCGATGGTCGACGCCGACGGCAGCAAGTATCGGAGGTACAAGGTGGGAGGGGGCAGCTGCCTGTTTTGGATGCAGGAGGGCGACGATTAGCTCATTGTCAACTCGGTCGGTGAGGGTGCCATTTGGGTGCTCGACAGCGCGGGGCGTGTCCGAAATAACGACCTCGTTACGATTTTGTGCGTCGCAGGATACGCCGAACGACAAGACGACGATCTGGTGCGCAGCTGCACCATGGCGAAGGTGACGATGGACTGCGAGTTTGATGAGGATTCTACGGAGTACATATGCGAGCGCATCGAGTGCGCCGACCGGGTTTACCACAGGGCGCTTCTTGCGTGCACGTACCGTGCTGGGTGAAACCCATTGGCACTGTGTTCCATGCTACATGGACCTGAGTAGAGTTCAAGTTTTATAATCATTGTATACGCAACAACGTTGTCTACTACTTCTTGTAACTTCGTCGCGTATACATCCACAGGAAGCAGAACAAGGGGGGATAGAGCTGTTTGAGCAGGAGAGAAGGAATGGAGCCCCAGCCAGCAGACATAAAGCCTCCATTCCTTCCAATTGCGATATTGCGAGTGGAACCAACAACAAAACAACGTTGAACAGCACCCGCACCAAGACTAAGTCAAGCATTAGGGTTAGGGTGCAGTGCACATTCTTCTTTAAGCTAAGAGTATAAACAAGCAGTATACACAAGCTTACTGCTAAACACATGGAGTAAGAGATCACACACTAAGACAGGTCCTATACTGACACACATTAAGAGGGAGGCGTGGGGCACTTTCCTACTGTTCTACTTACTATGCCCGCTGCCTGGCCTCCAGTGCCGTACGTGGAGACGCAACCATCCTCTCAGATCACCAAGTTATTGCCTTTGGATCCAAAAAATTGTCCGGATGTGCTGCGGATTACCAAAGCTGTGAGCTGTGTGCCGTCGTAGATGGAAGCCAACCTCTGTTGGGTGCTGGATGCTATCTTCCAAGCATCAAGCCATATCTGCAGAAAAACAGGCTCGGTTGTACTCAAGTTGGCTACGCCAGTCGTGTAGGCTATGCGGACGTCTTCCCCTCGCATCTGAGCCAACCAGTCCCGGATAATGAGAACACATTTCTTGGGATCATCGCTTCTAAATGCACTTATGGTATATCTAATAGTGCCAGGATTGTCGTAAGCAAACAGGTTCACACTTTGAACGGTAATTTCTCCGTTCTTGTAGAAGCTGTTGACGAGGGATTGCAGGTCTGCCACGTTCTTGTTGGCCGAGTTGGCAAGCGCCTGACAGTTTGCAATGTGCTGGTTGGCTGAATTGACTCGGGCCTGCAGGTTCACAATCTGTGCCCGGAGTCTTGCGATTTGTGTCGGCGGGATCGCGTTGTACAGAATGGCATTGCAGTAACCGCCTGCATTCCAAGTGACGTGTATGAGAGAGAACGCGAGCAAGAAAACGAAAGAGATAGATTTCCCACCGTACCAGGACTGGTGTAGACAAAGACGTCTATGGCCCTGGTTAGCTGTGTTGCATTGATGACGCAGTACACATTGTAAGCAACGGAGGGTGCGAGTGGAAACACCAGCGACGTTTTGGCGGTTGCGGTAACTTTGGGCCCAAAGAGAGTGCAGACAGCCGCCCTGGTAGGCGTGACCGAGTAGCCGTTCAGGGAGGCTGTCGCTCCCGATACTGAGCTTGAAAACAAAATGTTGAGAGTGACGGAGTCGCCATTTACGCCATTCACAATCCGAATAGTGGTACCGGTGGCAAAATTCTTCACACAGGACTGCCAGGAGCTGATGACGTTGGGGTCGATCCAGTTGTTAATGTACTGGTGACACTGGTGTCACCTGAGGAGGAGGACGATGAAGCACCACAGCTGGTGCGCTTGTACTCGTATGCATTGTTTTGAAAGAGACTAAAGTGGTCAGCTGTCATGTGGTTGTCTCCCCAGTCAGCTAATCCGCTGGCATCCCACATGCCTATTTGGCTCGCTGACGCGTCGATGTGGCGCGCGTAGCTGTCGGTGCTTTGGGCGCTAGAGTCTGCTACATATTTGGCATAAGTGTAGCTGCTATCGTAGGTACAAAGAGTGGTCTAAAATTGGGAATAGCTCTGACTCGAAGTGCTCTGACTCACTGAATTGTAGACGCCCTGCTCACCCAATTCCACAAGTCTGTATAAGTTTCAACTTGGCAAGGCCTTGCATGCGCACATGAACATGCACAAGGAGGGGGGGGGGGGGGGGGG
>RHPI01000671.1:243675-259349 GCA_009103225.1 Chlorokybus atmophyticus
GGGGGGGGGTCCAAGGGAGACCACAGCAAGGACCAAGAGTTCGGCAAATAAATAGCAATACTAGTCCTTATGGGCATCAGCGTACCTGTTGCAGCACTGCCGCGCATGCAGAGATGGGGCTGCTCTGTCCAAGAGCAGCTGTGGCGAGGGCCAGGAGAACAGCAGCGGACATCAGCATGAAACCAGCATAAACGCCAGAACTGCAGCACCAAAAGCACATGGTGAGTCAGTACTACACCAGAGATGTCAGACCGACTGTTCTTAAAGGTAGACAGATCTCGTCATAAGATGCTTGTCATGAGGTGGGGCGAAGAACATCAAACATCCATGCCCAGCCAGATGCAGTCACATGCGTGCATGCCAAGCCCACCACTAAAGACCATACTAGCGCAAGCACACGCTCAAGTGCGCACACACGTGCTTAGTGAGACAGAGAGGTAGGAGAGCGGCTTACTTGCAGCATCGCTTCGCCATTGTCTGACTCTGGGTTCAATGATAAAACTGCAACGCAAACGATAGGAGACAGTGGGAGACAACAACTGCACACCCCAGGGTGATGACTGCCGCAACGCCAGCTGCTTGCAGATAGATATACAGGGTTTAACCCTAATAGGGTAGTGTAGGAGTCCAAGTTGCAGTTCGCGGAGCAGTCCACGGCCCCGCGGCCAGAACCGCGGCGCCGCGGATTGGACTCTCCGCGGCCCAATGGAAGATTCTCCTGCCCAGTCGCGGCAAGTCTCCCACCCGCGGGGCCCCGCTACGACCCGCCAATGGCGTGCCGTTGGAGTAGGCATGGTTCTGGGTGCTCCAAACCCACACAGCGGCGAGCGGCATCGCCATGGTGCGCAATATGCGCGGCGTCCAGCTGCGTGCTTTCTTCTTGCCGCACCATTCTATGCGCCGCACAGGATAACGCGGCTGCAGCTATGCACTACCGTCCGCAGCGAAAGTTTGCGGGTTAGGGTTCGCCAAGACCCACACGGCGGCGAGCGGCATTGCGGCGGTGCGCAAGATGCGCGCGGAGGCCCTCGCGTACTCCAGCTGTTCGATCAATCCCTCGATGTCGCACTCCAGCAAGTCTGCGAGCACGACCATCTGCTGCGCTTGGCCCACCAGCGTATCGCCGACACCATCCATCAACGCGCTAGTGACATCGTCGCAGCTGGATCCGGCCTCACACGCGCAACGCAGCGCCAAATGGGCCGCATCGACATCGGACACCGCAGCCATCAACTTTGCGAGCGCCGCTGCTTCGAGCGAAGCAAGCATGCCCTTTCCTGTTTTCCGCGCGCACAATAATATTCACCGGCCTAACGAACCGCGCTGTTGTAATGCAGTCGCGTGACGCGCCGCTTCGTCATTTCTCGCGGTCTTGCCTCAGCCACGCGGCGATTCGATCGGACTTGCGCTCCAACCCGTTTTCCCACTCGTTCTGCCCCAGTTCTAGACGCCAGATGTCTTGTGCGTACTTGGTTCTGCGCTTGTCCATCTCGTACACAATGACATTAACCACCGCTTCCCGCCACCACTTCTCGGTACAGTCCATGGGTTTATTCCGCGATTGTTTTTTCATGAGGCGTTTGGCGTCTTGCACGTAATAGATGTCACGTATCATGGCGGAGAGGTCGTTCGCGTGCCAGGTGGAGAGAATGTTCGATATGCCTAAGCCGATCGGTTCGAACTCCAGCTTGTCGACGGTCTGCAGCGCGTCTTCTAAATCAACGAGCCATCTGCCGGTCAGGCAGTCGTGGACTAGTCTCAACGTCTCTTCGTGGCTGCTCGCTGGTGGCCGTTCCTGTGCCAGTCGGGCGCGGCGCCTACGGACAGCGTCGACGGACTCTCCGGGTTACGCGAGCGTCAGAGTGCCGTTGCCGTCGCCGTAAACCGGCTTCTGTAGCGTGTTTGCGCAGTCGAGGTACACCTGGCAGTACGTCTGTCCCAACCGGGCAACCGCCTTGATGGCGCCAGCGGGAACCGTTTGCTTGTGTCGCGCTATGGTCAACCGATCCAATTCTGGAGCTCCATTGCGAAGCTCCGCAACGATGAGATGGTACTGATGGTGCGTTTCCGCTAGGACGCTTGACGTGTCCATTGGCGACTTCCACGGTGCACCGATCAGCCATCGCGTGCGGTTGATCGGGCACGATGCGAACAGCATGCCGGACTCCAGGCGCTGAAGCGGGACCATCGCGGCGCGTATGCGGGCGGCGGCACCCGCCCCGCGCTCGAGCTCGCGAAGGACGACGCAGCGTTGATCTATGTCTCGGATGGCGTTTCCTAATTTGAGCCGTTGAGCGGAGACGCGCTCGACGTCCTGCAGGCAATCTGTAACACCGCGCGTCAACGAAACCAGCGTGTACACTTTCGACGCAGGCGCGTTCAAGGACCAGGGTTTCGGTCCTTCCTCCGTCCCTCCCGACAACTCGTTGCACGCTCCAACAACTACGCCAGGCCCTGGGCTCGCTGCTGGGCACAGGCCACGCGCTGCCGAATGTAACTACTAACAAGCTGCCATGGTGAACACATGTCCAATGGGGTATGGGCAGTAGAGAAGGTAGGTAGCGGCTAGGTTAGCAGCCCGGTGGTTAACGAGAGTACTTCATGGTGTGGTGAGCAGACTGCTCGTGCATGTGTACATGATATGCTGCCAGTAGTTGTAGACATGCATGACATCACTTACAGCATGCCAAGCAGTGTGTGTCACACTCTCATGCATGCCACAAACGTTGCATTCTATTTATTATACATATGCACATCACATCTACTGCACATGCGCATGCACAGGTAGTCAAGTCTGCCTTGCATGCACTCATAATAGAGTGGGGCGGTAGTAGTAGTGGCAGTTTGTGGCTAAGTCACGTGCTCCCCCGTTGAGTAGGCAACAGGGGATAACGTGACTTAGCCCGGGGGTCATGCATGTGATTGTCGTAAGCACTTTTTGTGTGTGATGCAGTTTTCAAGTTGGTGGCACCATGCACAACATCCCACTATATATACACGCCACTCGAAAGCCCATATACATGTACATGGTTACGTATAGTGCAGTGTGCTGCTCTACCTCACACGGTCATGCGCACACCAACACGCCTACGCGGTTGCCTCTTGCATTTTTGTACGCATCACGCACAACACCACGACACTTACCCTATATACAGCCACTCAAGGCTGTGCTTGTTTTACTTGGGAGGGCAAGATGAGGCACTCGCGCAATCAATGGTAATGTTTTGTAATGTCTACAGTGAAAATGGAAGTGATGTATAGGGTATGGGAAAACAATATGCACACGCTATGCTAAGCTTACACAATAACAAGCATAACACATAGAGCACCCCACTTTATTTACACCACCACCACTAGGCTACAGGGTGTATGCAACAAGGACGACACATGCATATGCAAAGACAATATGCAACAACAGCTACACAACAACACGCATGCAACCCTAGCAAGTAGCACTAGATATTGGACGTGGCAATGACACACAAGCTAGTGTTGAACGCCACGTAGAATACAAGCAAGATAGCAGTGAACTGGGCCTCACAACTGCACGCTCAAGGAGGGAAGGAAGCAGCAACCAGCGGCTCTTCATTTGAGCAAGCAGCACCACAATGAAAAAAGATGCCGAAAAGGGTGTCATTTTTTTTTAGGTGTCATGCATGGACATGACACCTAAAAAGCAATACGCACCTCAATTGCGGCCACCAAGCTAAGTACACATTATACCACTACCAACTTCATTAGTCTGTTGCCCAACCCCGTCAGTCATGCATGCAGATTGTTGTCCGCTTTGGTTGGCCCCTGCTCCTACTCCTACCGCACCAACATTGCACACATTGTACGCACGCATGCACAAAGCTAGGTGAGGGTAGGATAGTGTAAGCTGAGGCTATACTCACTAGTGTAATAAGTCTTCATATGTGTGTGTGTTTTGCTTGCCACTAGGTAGATAGGGTGCATTGATTTCTGCACCTCATGCATGCATGACCTGCCACATCGCGGACATCTGCGTTAATGTTAACAGCACATGCTATGGCCTTGTAGTGTACAGATATTGCAAGTGATATATGTGTACAGAAAATGCAAGTGATTATGATACAAGCAACATGCATAACACATGCACTGTTCACCAAGCTCATCATCATGCAATGATTATTTGCCACTGGGGTCTACCTACACTAGCCACTCGTACTATTGTAACTACTGCCTTCAACCCCCATCAGACATACATGCATGCATTTGCTCATTACTTCACGCGCAGGTCTGTACATATGCGCGAAGACTTTTGTAAGGCTGTGTATGCATACAGGGCCAAAGGATCAATATGTCCATGAGCATTGCACTCCTCAGTACACAAGTGAAGCTGCGGCAGCACAACTTGCGCAGTGCACACTGCATGCAGCGAAATCATACTCGCCAGCAAAGCTCATTGCAAAAAGTCATGCAATAACAGCAAGGCTACACCTAGTGTTAGTGCAGTATTTCTAAATCTGACTTCAGGCCAACCAACAATGACGCAATTTCCCACAACCGCGCAGCTGTCTCAGCGTCATATGCTGTGGGGTTTGCCCTCATTGGCTTAGCTGTGGACGTGTAGTACGATGCCTGCAATTGGGGAGTGGTGGCTACATGCAATGTGCACCTGGCGCCTGCACAATCAGACAGTGTCTGGTCACTTGACGCAGGTCGCAGCTTCACACATCGCAGCATGCCGACTACCTGTCAAACCAGTCATGCATAGCAGTCCAGTGATGTGTGTGTGTCTCAGCAGAGAGTCTGGTCAGCGCTTGCGCGTGTCCTATGCTATTGGCATCAACTTCTGAGAAGACATTGGGACCTTTGGAAAGACAGCCGCTCACCTTCTTCTGGTGTCAATAGGATATATGAAAGCGATAACCGGTACAGCCGCTGCATCAATCTTGGCAGAGTCCGGACCTGGTCATTTGCAGGGCAATGTAAGCCGCAGGGACACCCGTTGTGAATAACAGAGTGACTGAGGCAGCAGGCTCACCACTTGCGTAAGTATGTTGCCAGGGTGCAAGGCAACAGAACTGACGTGCAATGGAGGTAACCTTCGAGCAAGCTCAAAACTAAACAGCACCTGCCCAAGCACAACAAGGTAGGAACAAAGCCGGTTGGGATAAGTGCCCAGAATTATGCAAAGTCATGACTATAACTCCTATGTGCATATGCATTGTAGGGTTGAACCACGTCAGATCACAAGGGACAGTAGTCCCATATGTTAAGCAGACACCTAGTGCATTTCTGTTAAAGTACACTGATAAAGCTACTGCACTAAACCATCACAGCACGAGCATGCGGGTGACTTGCTGCGCTCTCAGGCTTGCACACAACTGCAGTAAGCCACCCTTACCTGTGCTAGTTTGCTTTGGCTGTACGCGCGTTCAGCTGTGTAATGCTTCTGCAGCTGAAGATCGTCGAAATGGATGGCACCAAGCTCATGCATCTGACACCACAACAACCATCAGTGCCATACAAAAAACAAACAAAGCAGCTGGCATGACGAGACCAGCCCATAAGATAAAGGTTGTCAATGGCAGCTATACATCCCGTGCGTAGTAACCCGAATGCACGTACCGCGGATGAGATCATCACCACTCGTGCCGGCTGTCCGCGCACAAGTGCCGGCAGGAGCAGCCGAGTTAGAAGGAAATGAGACAGGAAGTTCACACCAAAATGCGATTCAAACCCATCTGCGGTCTCACTTCTTGAACCTGTATGCGTGCAATGGTCAGGTATGCAGTCAAGAACTGATGAGCTCGCTTTTTCTTGCAACGTTAACAACTGTTGTAGGCCAGCAGTGGTGCCTGACAATGCTTACCAACCATAGAGAAGATGCCGGCATTGTTGATGAGTACATTGACAGGCAGCTTGCGCTTGTTGATGATATCTGCGAATGCTTGCACCGACGCTAAGGAGTTCAAATCAAGCTGCAGCACCTATCAACTGGTTGCAGTCAACAGCAAGCTTGTAAGTGAATAACCGAGATAATCATTGGCTAATCACAAAAGCCACGTGGCCATGCCAACTGCAAAGAAGCGCTGCTGACCTCGGCTTTGAGCTCTTTTCCAGCGCCCACTTCTAGCTGCCACCTGGCAACCAACTCCTTCGCCAACTTCTCATTGCGACAGGCAAGTATCACACGGGCTCCGGCTTGCGCCAGTATGCTATTGAAAACCACATGTCAAGTGAGCTGCAATGCCCACAATCACGGTGCAAAGACGAGCAAGTGAGCTGCAATCCAGTTCAACATGGGTGTACCGCGCAGTCTCTAGTCCGATGCCACTGGTGGGGCCAGTGATGATACATGTTTTGCCGGCAATGCTTGGATCGCACATGCTGCGAGCGGAAGGCATCCCGCGTACTTGCCATCGCTGTGTGCATGGAGACATGCATGCTCGTAAGCCCATGTCATTTGACGCACTAACAAGAGGACGCTGAAGTATCAATTTGCTCCGTACCTGCGTGATGACATCCCAGGCCACAAACAGCAGTCCTTGCGCCCAGTTCCACCATTTGCTCGACATCATGCGTAAATCACAAGCGGCGATGCTGTCGCCTGCAACGCAAAATTGTAACTAGTATCATGGCAAGCTGTGCATGCCAACAGCTGACACAGAAGACTAATGCATGTACCGGACCGGCAACGCCTTAATGCAGCATTCGCAAAAGCAAATGAAGATGGCACGACCATATGCGCAATCCAAGGACCCAGCGCACATGCGTAGCGCTAAGAAAGCCATTACGGACAAGCAAGCCCACACCGGCCGGCCAGCAGCACTGGCAGCGTGGCTACGTACAGCATCGCAGCCATGAGACATGTAACAACCCAGCCCAAACAAGAGCAGTACCTTTGCAGGCACAGCAGTCGTCTAAGCACGACCGATGCCCCCACCTCCACACCGACCTCCCTCGCCGCCGCAGCGGTCAAAGCACTCACAGACATGGCATGCAGCTTGCATGATGGAGTGCCATGCTGCCCTTGCGCGCTTGTTGGCGGTGAGGCCGCAGTGCGCGTCCTTATCGGGGCGCGCGCTGCGGCGCAGGAGTCGACCCCGCGAGTGGGCATCGCTTGGCTACTGACCATAGCCTAACCGATCGCTGTTTTGGTGTGCCAGCTGGCAGAAGGGTACTTGCGTGAGAGGGTTTGTGCTGATTGCTGGACGGCGCGGCGGGCGGCGGTGGCGGTCGTAATCGTGGTCGTGGTGGTGGCTGGGGTGCCTTCTGTGGCTAGTCATGGCAACCGCCAAGAAAGCGCAAGATGAGCGCAACGAGAAGGCCATTCGCGCCTTGCTGCGGCTGCCGGAGAACAAAGTGTGCGTCAACTGCGGCGCTAGGGTACGTGGGGTAGAGGAATGTGTCAGCTCTGCTATGTGCTTTTGATTTCTTGCTTTGCGTTGCTTGGTAGTTGGTGATCTGGTCAGTAAAACGGTGAACGAGTTCGAGCGCATCCCTTCAAGACCGGTTTCTTGTTGGGTTGCGGCATGTTGCACTGCTTCTTGGGCAGTCATTGCCTGCCGTTCAGCATTGCTTCTTGTCAACTGCAGCATGGTAGGGACGCTTGCGATTCCGGGCAGTAGCGCATGCAAGTACTCCATGTTGAAAAGCCATCACAGACGTGGCTTGATTCTGGTTTGCAGTTGTGTTGTACGGCCGTTGCTGCTATTGAGCCTGTTAAGCCGTGGCCGTGATGAAGACTCTCATGTTGATCTGCATGTGGGAGCTCAGCAGCCTGTTGTAACCCGTCGTCTTGTTTTGCAGGGCCCTCAGTATGTCTGTACCAATTTTTCCACATTTGTCTGCACGACGTGCAGTGGGATCCAGTAAGTGTTGTGCGGCTAACGCAACAACATGACGCACTGTTTAGGCTTGTTCTTGTGTTTTATGGAGTTGGTTGTAACCTGATTGTTATTGGCCAACTGACCACTGTGACCATGTTGCAGCCGAGAGTTTTCACATCGCATTAAGTCGGTATCCATGGCAACATTTACACCAGACGAAGTGCGCGCACTAGAAGCTGGCGGTAACAAGGTGCGCTTGGTTGTCAAAGGCATTGATGTCATTTACGGTGCCCTTTGCTGGTTGCCAGGCGCATTTGCACAAAAGTATATATGCTTTTCTTGCAGCTTCCAGTGGTGCTTCTCTGCATTTGCTTCCATGTAGCATAGCTTTGCAACCAAGCTGGTGCATCCCTGTGTCTGTAGGCTGCAAGGGACACCTACTTGCGGCGCTGGACAACTGCTGACCTTCCACTACCAGAGCCAAATAGCAAGTTGGAAAGAATACGGGAGTTTATTCGCCTTGTATATGTCGAGAATCGATTCGGTCAGAACTCAGAAGCGGACTATCCCCAAGTAAGAACAACAGCATGCTAACTATTGTCGCTTGCTGATAGTGTGGCAGTCGGGCACCATCTGTCTAACTGCTTCTTTTGCACAATAGGCCGCAGATGCGCGGCAATATGACACACCAACATTTGCCCAGCTGCCTGCAAGCAACGGGTCCGCTTCAACAGCTCGCAGCTCTATTCAGCCATCCTTCCGGCAAAAAGAGTTGCCCGTGCGTCCTGACCTTCCTAATCCCAGTCTTGCTCCCCAAAGCCCAGCTGTCCATGCCATTGCTTCCCCTCCTGCTGTCATCGACCCTGCAAATGCCCAAGCGGCAGCACAGGTATGTCGCAGTACTTGTTGTGCACTTTAAGCTGTCACTTGACATGGCCAAGCCAGCCATGTCAGGTCAGCCTCACTTATGAGACAATCCTTTGCAGGCTGCCCTCACAAGCGGCGTTATGGATGGTCATGCACGCAAGGACTCAGGAAGCTTGATTGATTGGGGGGATTCGAATGGCGCATCAACAGCAGCTGCAGCAACCTCGGCTTCCGACCCGTTCTCATCAGCTGATGGTATAGGTGCTCGGTAGATGTGTTTTGATTTCTTTGGTTCATTTTGGGAGTATGGCTTGACAAGGTTCGGGTATCCTTGTTATGCAGTTGCTGTGTGGTAGTCCTTCCATAGCATGCTCATGCCAGCTGACCGCTTGTGAGCATCGGTGCAGCGGCCCAACCCTCTCTTTGGGTGGCAGGTTGGGCAGCATTTGGCTCAGCTGCCCCGGCAATGCAAGCCACCGCACAGGCAGATGCTTCTTCTGATTGGGCGGCATTTGGCAGTGCAAGCAATGCGCCACAGCAGCAGCAGCAGCAGCAGCAGCCATATCAACAGCAGCAGCAGCCCCAGTCCTCCGGTTTTGGTGCCCCGAGCAATTATGCTCCACAAGCAGGCTTCATCTCGCAGCCAACCGGGTTCTCCTCCCAGGCAGGTAGCTTTCCAGGACAGCAGCCGCAACAGCAGCCTGCCTTTTCGCCAGGCGGCTTTGGTGCTCAACCGGGTACATTTGGCAATCAAGCTGGGTTTGGCAGCCAACCGCCACCCTCACCGTTTCCCGCTCAGCCCGTTGGCTTTTCGCCTCAGCAGCCGGGCTTTGCTCAGGCAGCAGCCTCATATGCAGTCCAGCATGCCAACTTCCCCGTACCGCAAGCGCAGTACGGTGCGGCTTTCCCTTCAACACAACCGCAGCAGCAGGGTGGTTTTGGCACTGATTTCAACAGCGGTCAGTTTGGAGGAGGTGCCTCCCAGTTTGGAGCTTCCGCACAGCCCGGTGGTGCTTCTAGCCAGCCCCCTGGTGCACAAGTTAAACAGGAGATTCCGGCTGACCTTTTCAGTAATCTGAACCCCTCACCCTATGGTCACCCCACACATCCCGCCAACCGTTATATGGGCGCACAAGCTGCACCACCAGATCCCTTTGGCAACCTGGCCCCCATCCACAGAAGCTCTGTGCCTGCAGTTCCCCAGATGCCTCAGTTTGGCAGCAGCAATGTTGGAGCACAGCCTGGCAGCTTCGGTACGCGAAGAGTTTGTTTGGTTTTCGTTACTTGCTGTTCCCGCTATGAGTTCCTTATGCTGACAACCATTCGCATCAGGCGGCTTAGGGCTGGGTTCAGGAGGGTTTGGTGGCCCAGGTGGCTCGAATCCTGGCATTAGCGGAGGCAAGCTGATAGCCGCTTTGTCTCAGAGCAGTTTTCAGGTCACTGCCATACTTATACATGTTACTGCAGGTGGTATGGGAATGGGTCCGGGCAGTGGTTTCGGCGGTTTGGGTGGCTCAATGCCCAGCAGTAGTGGGGGTGAGCAGCGACAATGCTTCGTGTAAGTTGCTTCTCTTCTTAGCATGCTGAGACCTGATTGCGCTAGGTGGCCTCGGCATGACATCAGGCTATGGTACCCCAGCACCAACACCAGTTGGCTTGATGCCCGGTGGCGGTCAGCAGGTGTGCGGTTGCATATCTCACATGGCGCTGAACTCTTGCATGCATCTGTTTAACACGCACTTCAACGCATTTGCCACTGGTTGTCAGGGCGGAGGAGCGGGGCAGTTCCCAGACTTCTCCGGTGGTTCATTCACAATGGGCAACGCTCAACAGGGTGGCTTCAGTGGCGCACCACAGGGCATGGGCAACAGCCAGTTTGGAAACCCGCAGCAGTTCGGTCAGCAGCAGCAGCAGCAGTTTGCTGGTTTGAACCCATCATTTTCTCCGGTACGTTGCATGGTCAGTAGAACCTGCCTGGCGGCAGTGTTGTGTGCTCATCGGCAGTGTTGTGTGCTCATCGGGTGGTAAAAATTGCAGGCACCTCCTGCGCCGACTCCAGCGAACTATAGAAACCCGTTCGGGTAGGCCATACTGAGCGTTGGCTCAGGACCTTGTAATCACTAGACATGTCAGCGCGAGGCAACAGTTGTTGCACAACAATGACTGCACTGGCTGGGCACATTGAGTGCATTTGCATGCTTCACACATGAAGCAGGCTGTGTTTGTGCTGTTATGTGGCTCCTTGATGCACACTATGTACTTCTTGTTGCGCTTCTCGCTACACGCTAGGCCAGAGTGTTGCATCAAGCTCCAAGTGCATGAAAAGTGTGCACCCAGGTGCACATGCAGCAGACTCTGTTAATTGAATGTGGAAATCGTTTATATCTGTCAGTACACATATGCCGCAGCACTGTGGTATTTCCAGGTGCATGCTGTGTAAACTGTGTCATTGCTGCACCAATACAGCCTCAACCCCATGCAATTGCACAATCGCAATCCTGAACTGCAGGTTGTGCTTGCAAGCAGCTGACGCCGACTCCTTGGTAGTTAGTTTAGATACTCTTGCAGACTGACGTTCGCCACTGGACTCCAGTGACTGGAGGCTTCAAGAAGTTCCACAAAGCTGGAGTGATAAGCATCACATGTACAAACTTGATGAGCACACGTAGCTTGCTGATTACATCAGTAACCAACTCAAAGCCTCACTGTGAGTGTATATAAACAACATATTGCTGCAAATTGGACAATTCTCATAGCCACCACACAGCCGGTAAGCATGCTGGCTTGGGAAGGGCAGACCAAAGCTTGGTCCCATGCACTATCCCATCTTTGCTGCGTTGAGCCCAGAGCATCCCAAATTATTGGTGTGGTAGCTGTTTCCTCTCCCGCAACAAGCTCTCAATAAAGAATTCTCCTGCACGGTACGAGGAGCGCACAAGGGGTCCGCTGGCAACATATCTGAAGCCGAGGACATCCTCACCATACTCCCGCCAGTGCTCAAACTTCTCTGGAGTGACATACTCCTTGACAGACAAGTGCAGCGGCGTGGGCTGCAAATACTGCCCGAGGGTGAGGACGTCCACGCCGGCAACCTCGCGCAGATCGCGCATGGTGGAGCGCACCTCCTCATCAGTCTCCCCCAGCCCCAACATGATGGAGGACTTGGTCACCAGCCCAGGAACAGCAATCTTGGCGTGGCGAAGCACGTCAAGGGTCTGGTCGTACCCCGCGCGGGGGTCACGGACGGGCCTTTGCAGCCGTCGCACAGTCTCCACATTGTGGGCAAAGACATCAAGTCCAGAGGCAGCAACAATCGCAACATGCTCAGGATTCCCACGGAAGTCACCCGTAAGACACTCCGCAAGAATATCCGGCCTCAACGCCTTGAGAGCGCGTACCGTGGCAGCAAAGTGGCCCGCACCACCGTCGGGTAGATCATCCCTGTCCACACTTGTCAACACAACGTAACCCAACCCCCACGACGCGATGGCCTTGGCGACATTCTCGGGCTCGTCCGGGTCGGGAGGCGCGGGGTTGCGCGAGGTCTTCACTGCGCAGAAGCGGCAGCCGCGCGTGCACGTGTCGCCCAGGATCATGATGGTGGCGGTGCCGCCAATGCCGCCGTCGCCGCTGCCACCATTCCAGCACTCGCCTATGTTGGGGCATTGCGCCTCCTCGCACACGGTGTGCAGGTTCAGATCCCTCAAACTCTCCTTCAAGAACTCGTACCTAAAATAGCAAGATATATACATACACAGACCATGCACTGTTTCAGGTTCAGGCTATATTCACTAATTCTGCAAATCCCTTTCAGACTACAGCACTACCAGATCAAGCGACATTGCATGCAGGCATGCAGCTACTCAGCTCAATTCCGCATTCTGCAAGTGAAGACGTCATGCAACTACTAACATTAAGCATTGTGCGTTATTGTTGAACAACTTTGAAAGCCCAACCCTGCTCGGACGCCGAACATTGCGGGAGCTAAGCCGCTCACCTCTCCCCTTGTGGCGCTCTTTGTCGCAGCCAGGGTGGCTTGCTGCTGCTGCTTTTGGCCGCAGCATTCGCCTCGCCTGTCTCCCTGATAGCTGGAGGCCTCTCTGGCGTTGCGACTGCCGCCGTCCGCTGCGTGGCTGCTCGCCGCCGCTGCTGCTTCTGCCGCCCACTCCTGTCAATTGCGGGTACAGCACCGCGCAGACGTCCAGCTGGCCTTCCATCGGGCAGCAGCCCTGCGTGAATTGAGCTACCCAATCCCACCACCACGCCCGCTGCCGCCATCTCCGCCGCCGCCGCCGCCGCCGCCACCGCCACCGCCACCGCCACCGCCGCCCCTTGCCGTCCACGTGGCACTACGTGCAGTGGCTGTCCGAGTTGGCAAATGCGGAGGACATCGACTTCAAGCAAGTTAGATATCGGCATTGGGATCAGCGACATCAACCTGTTAGTGATTAGATTGGTGCAACTAGTGCGTTGCGCGGCGCAACTAGGGCCTGGTGCAATCAGCAGTGCACACATGCGAGTCGTAGGTGGTACCAGCAAGTACACGCTGGCGAGGCTGCAACCTTGAAAGTGATTGGTTGCGTTTCATGATGCCCGGTAGCCGAGTGCTTTGCAAGCACGAACAGGCTGCTCGGAACAGCCATTGTCGTGCGTTGTTGAACATGAAGGTTAATGACAGTGTCATTAAGGTTAATGACAGTGTCATTATGACACGAAAGCAGGCCTTAGGCTCTAGCTAAGAGCTCCAGCTTAGGGTCTCCTAGCCTAGCAGTTTTAGGCTTTCAGTGCCGTTTCATGACGATGGTGAATTCGACAATGAAATCCCGCCACAAAGTTCACCTTCAAAGTTTAATCCAGTCATGACTCATGAGTGGAGGGTGCCGAAGTGCATGCACCGTGCAACGTGCTGGTTGTCACCGCAAGCTGCCGCAGCACAACATGCCTGCGTATCCCCCTACACCACTAGCCATAAAGGTCGCCCGGACTAGCCTACAGAGCCCTTAGCCCCTCCGCATGTCGCTGTACAGACGTGTGCCATGCGGCGCGTGGCCCAGTAGCGCTGCTGGCGGCGGCATTGGCGGCGGCGGCGACGGCGGAGGTGCTGCCGAGCTCGCTGAGCTCGCCGTTGTCCGCATCGTAGGTGTAGATAGCCATGCGTTTGGCCGCCTAATGCGTGCGGACCGCAAGGATCCGGCCATGCTGCTGCCCAGGCGGCGGCAGCGTGGCCATAGGCCTAGCTATGCCGGTATGGCGCCGGCGCTACTGGCGCTGGCGCTGGCGTTGCTGTTGACGGCGCTGCCTACTGCAAGTGCCCAGTTTGCTACCGTCACGTAAGTGTTGTTGTTGCTCGGCCTAGCTCTAAGTGCTCTGGCATCACCATGAATGCAAACAGCAGCTACATCCAAACTCTAACATACTGTCATGCTTGCAGGGGTTGCGTCTACTGTGATATCTGTAACAATGGTAAGCTGTGTCAGCTGCGCTTGTACTCACTGTTTCACTCTGTATGTGTGCTGATAGCTAGCAGGAGCAGATAGCAAGAGCAGGTAGCTCACTTAGCAGCAGAGCTTCTCACTTCTATACTTGCTCTCTCAGGCGTGTTCAACGCGCCAACCGACACGCAGCTTGCCAACGTCCTCATGCGCATAACCTGCACGAACAGTTTGGGTGTGGAGACGACTTCCACCTTCAGCACCGATGATTCGGGTTGCTACCGGCACGATGCCGTGCCTTCGGTAGAGTGGTACGAGTCTCAGGGTGAGATATATGCAGCATGCTCAGTACTGCCAGAAGACGCCAGTGGTGTAGCAACTTGCGGCAGCAAATCCACGAAAGCATGCGGGTCAGCTTATACCTTTAACGGCGACAATGCCTTACGCGCGGACATCGTGTACTCGGTGAGTACCATGCGTAGCTTCTGTTGTATCAAGGCTGCTGCACAGAGGTATCGCAAGGAGTATGGACTGTAAATGGTATCAACGTGCAGTATGTACTACACATTGAACTGCACATTGTGATATGCAGTACATTGTGCATTACATTGTGGGCAGAAACTAAGCTATGCATGTGTGTTGTGTGTGGTGCAGGTCCCTTTGCCGTTCTCTTGTTTCAGGCCAGACACGAGCCCTCAGAGCTGCTTTCCCTCGCCTCCCCCGCCCAAGCTTTTGCCACCTCCGCCCCCAACCCCACTCCCACCCCCGCCAAGCCTCTCGCCGCCTCCACCTTCCTCACCGCCTCCAACACCACCATCTTCACCGCCACCACAGCCTCCACCACCTTCACCACCGCCGCCGGGACCTCCACCTTCTCCACCACCTCCATCTCCACCACCACCACCGAAGCCCTCACCGCCACCACCATCTCCACCTGCACCGCCCCCGCCTAAGCCCTCACCGCCCCCGCCCTCACCCCCTTCACCACCGCCGCCATCCTTGCCTTCCCCACCACCACCGTCACCACCGTCGCCACCGCCACCACGACCGCCTTCACCACCCCCACCTGTGATCTCACCACCGCCACCGTCGCCACCACCACCCTCTCCACCTTCCCCACCACCTGCAAGGCCGCCACCATCTCCACCGCCGCCATCACCGCCTCCACAATCCCCTCCACCACCATCTCCACCTTCACCGCCCCCGCCTAGGCCATCACCTCCACCACCGTCACCATCACCACCTGCACCACCCCCACCTAGGCCATCACCCCCGCCACCCTCGCCACCGTCACCGCCTCCACCATCTCTGCCATTCCCACCGCCACCTCGACCTCCTCCTTCACCCCCACCGCCATCTCCACCTTCGCCACCCCCACCGGTGCTCTCACCACCGCCGCCGTCGCCACCACCACCCTCTCCGCCTTCTCCACCACCTTCAAGACCTCCACCATCCCCACCTCCTCCATCTCCACCACCCCCGCCAAAGCAATCACCCCCGCCACCAGGACCTCCACCATTCCCACCCCCACCCTCTCCACCTTCCCCACCGCCCCCTGGAGCACCGCCATCCCCAC
>RHPI01000671.1:260837-367482 GCA_009103225.1 Chlorokybus atmophyticus
GCCATCCCCACCACCTCCATCTCCACCGCCACCAGGGCCTCCACCATCCCCTCCACCCCCATCTCCACCTGCACCGCCCCCACCTTCTCCATCACCGCCACCAAGGCCGCCACCACCAGGGCCTCCACCATCCCCACCACCACCATCTCCACCATCACCGCCCCCGCCACAGCCGCCACCATCCCCTCCTCCACCATCTCCACCTGCAGCATCCCCACCAGGACCTCCACCTTCTCCGCCACCACCATCTCCGCCTTCACCACCACCACCAAGGCCGTCACCGCCACCCCCATCGCCACCATCACCACCGCCACCAACGCCTCCTCCTTCACCACAACCACCGTCTCCACCTTCACCACCCACACTGTCACCACCGCCGCCATTGCCACCCCCACCCGCTCCAAGACCACCATCACCGCCACCTCCTCCTTCTCCATCCCCGCCAGGTCCGCCACCTTCTCCACCACCTCCAGCTCCACCGCCACCATCATCACCCTCACCACCTCCTCCATCTCCTCCATCTCCACCCCCTCCGAAGCCATCTCCACCACCGCCACCCCCCACGCCTTCACCGCCGCCGCCTTCTCCCCCACCTCCTTCTCCACCTGCACCGCCCCCGCCAACGCTGTCGCCGCCACCTCCCTCGCCACCACCGCCGAAGCCGTCACCACCGCCGCCATCTCCACCCCCATCACCACCTCCACCAGGTCCTCCACCTTCTCCACCACCTCCAACTCCACCTTCTCCACCGCCACCATCATCACCACCGCCTCCATCTCCACCCCCATCGCCACCTCCACCAGGTCCTCCACCGCCTCCAGGACCTCCACCTTCTCTACCACCTCCAGCTCCTCCTTCTCCACCCCCACCAACTCCACCGTCACCACCTCCGCCAGGACCGCCATCACCTCCTCCACCTTCTCCACCTTCTCCACCGCCACCGGGGCCTCCACCCACCCCACCCCCATCGCCACCTCCGCCATCCCCTCCATCACCATCGCCACCTGCATCACCACCACCTTCTCCACCCCCACTCCCTCCTTCTCCACCTCCACCACCTCCACCAGGGCCTCCACCATTTCCACCACCCCCATCTCCACCTTCACCACCGCCACCACGGCCCCCGCCCCCGCATTATAGCAGTCCGCCTCCACCAGGGCGTTTCTGCTGGCGTTGCGAGCACAGAGAGTTTGACGACGTGCAGTCGTGCTCGCCGGACACCTGGAGCTCAGCCAGGAAGGCGTGCCGGTGGCCCTCGCCTTACAAGTACGGGTCGGCGCGGTATGGAGGCACACTGCTCGTGGACGCGTTCAAGTGCTCGCGCGGCGATGCGTGCTACAGGTACAGTCTGTTGATATGCTGCCGTCTATTGGCTACAGGTGTCGAGTTCCGGTGCAATACCAATAGCACACGCGCGCAAACACGCGTGAACACACGCCCAATCACACATAAATGCACACACATGCCAATGCTTATGAGCTCATGTACGCATGTGTTCGCGTGCATCTGCATGTAGACGCGCACGCACCTGCATACAGGCATGCACATGTGCTGCTTGAACACTCATAAACATGCCCTACCCTCTATTCCAGGCGCTGTGGTTTAGCAACACTCAGTGATGCTGCCTCCTACAACCGCGATGGGTTCCTTCAGTCTGCAGCCACAGCGCTGCTGAACGCTGCGCTGCCGTATCAGCGTCAGCGCCGCGTAGATCCATACCCATACTCAGTCACCGACATCATCAACCAGTTTCACGCATCACTCTACACGTCGGATGAAGACGATGCACAGGCGTTCTGGAGCTTGTCTTACGAGGTAAGCTTGGCTGCTTTGCAAGGCTGCTGTGCCATGATGCTTTGAGTGGAATGTCTGCTAACTGAGCGTTTGTGAGCAGAGGTACGACGAGAACTGCGTTGTTGGAAACTGTTCCAACGGCAATGATGGCTGGCATTAACGATGACCCATAGTAAAACTGCTAAGCTACAAATAAATATTGTAGCATATACCCAGCGCATGTGTGCATAGTGTAGAGCTAGCAAGCGGCAGCAATAGTGATTGAGTATGCGGCTATAAAGAGAGACGGTATGCGGCTACGCTGCTTTCAAGGTAAAGACAAGAGTTGCATGAGCAATGTCTGCCTTGCTCTCACAGCTGGAAAGGCTCCACTGCCATGTAACTCGTGTCCTTACATCTCGATATAGCGCTTGCTCGGGTTCTGATGGCAGATGTTGCCACGAAGTTGAGTCCTTGTTCACTCACGGAGCATGGCCCACCCTGTGCCTCATCAGTTACAAGATTGAGTGTCTGGGATTGCGCTTACTTTATACCGCACGCCATGATGCATTGCACATGCGCAGTACGTGGTTTTATTGCAAACAGCTATGGAACCCTGCAAACAGTACCACTAATCTGCAGCCCTTGATCTGCACCAAGTCCTGTCCAGGATGCTGATGCTAAGGACACAGCATCATGCGCAACTGGTGCTGACCAGTGTTAATCAATGCATGGTATACTAACAGGTGCGCATGCCGGTTTAGTGCAAGTGACACTAGACACGGCAGTCACTGCCATATTCCGTGTTTTCTGTTACTTGTCATGTTCCGCCTTCTCTGGTAGCCACCACAGCACACGTTGAAGATTAATTTGGTTAAACAGCTACCTGGTTGCTGTTGTGTACGCGAGTAACAACACCGGCTCACAGAACCTACCTATCAAGCTCTGCAGCAGGCATTGGACGCTGTTGGCCTAACAAGCACCATTACGGTTTGCCTATAGTAAAGTGCACAACCAGTTGTAGACCCATTGCACTGCACCGCAACCGCAAGCAACAGCTGTTTGCCTTCTGCTCAACATGCAATGCTGTCACAGCGACTGCCTGGCGTTCAGCAGCACAGAAAAGCGCAGGGATATTGTGCGTTCCCAGTGTCAACCCAGACAATGCGCAACTCACCACCGCAGCAGTTTACAAGAATCTCAGGCCACTCCTGTCGGGAGGCTGGCAGGAATTTATCATCACATCAGACAACGCACACGCGGGGGCCATGCGTGCCGACCAAGTCTGTCTTTAGTATTGAACCTCGTGTGATCATCAGCCTTCTCTACGACACCTTACCAGCAGCTGGTAAGGTCACCAGCAGCTGCTCCTCTGTCGCGGCCTGGGTGGTTTTTGAAATACATGCTCCCGAGAGCAAGAGGTGAGGAGCTAGGAACATCCTCCAACAAACTGACTTTTATGAACAACAGCAACCAGCCTCCAAACAAGCCAGCAAGCAGATGCTTAGGGTGACATACTTGCAACCATGCACTCCAACCATTGCAAATGCATAATTTGCGGCTATTCGCATACGCAAGTCATACCAACACACTATCAGGCACCATTCGCATAAACACGCATTCTCTGCAATTCCGTCTGCGCTTGTCTGTTGTTGGGCTCCAACGCCAAAACGCCCTGGAAATCTGTTACCAAACACAGTCAATGTAACACAACTTCCTGATCACTCCATGTGGACTTGCAGAGTGCAACACATAGCATTCCTAATGTAAGGGAACACTGGCTGACTGGCTGACTGCAAATTGATGCACGGTATTGCACAGTTATGTTCGCATGACATGTATGCAACATGCAGTCCACAAGTTAATCGCTGTCAGCATAGCCATAACATGCGCCCACAGCTCTGTTCACATACCCTTTGCGGCCTGATCCACCAGTCCAAGCATACTCCGGGCAGTCCCACGTCGTAACAACACCTTCACGTTCTGTACAACACAATAACCCAGAGCATACGGGTGATCAGTGTAATGTACTTACGAGCAGCACCAATGCCGCAGTCCGTGACATGTCCAAAGATACACATACTCTGGGGTCGATCTTCATAGCTTTACTGCAATCCTCCTCTGCTTGTGCATATCTGCCAAATCGCAGTGGTGCAGACTGCTTATACTTCTGCATGAATGTACTGCCCTTGCCCATGATAACACTCCACAAAGGTGTGCTCACCTGTGCAGCTTAATATACGCCATAGCGCGATTGCCGTAGTAGACAGCATTTTTCGCATCCCTGCTGATGGCAACGGTGTAGTGCTCTATGGCCTCTTCGTACCTTCCACCGCTGAAGGCTGCATTGCCCTGCACATCAAGCATCAACAGGTTGAGCCACAACCTGAAGCACACATGAACAACATCACAGTACAAAGCATAGACTGACCGCATCTTTTGCTTCATCAGCGCTGGATTTTGAGGTGGAGGCTTCCCCAACTATCATGGCTTCTACTTTCCGTGCTGTGGTTGCGGTGGCCGTGGCTGGGGCAAGCACTGACACTGCATCCAGCAGCAATGCGTCTGCTCCATGCCTTGCCATCAACGATACTGCAAGTGGTGCCCCGGCTCTACTGGAACCCGCTGGGAAGGAGACCTGTTGGGGGAACAAGCATGCGTTAATGAACATGGCAGCAGCTTCCTCAGCCCTACGACACGTGTTGTGTTGAAGCTGGAGTTCATGGGCTTGTACCTGGGGTAGACCGCCCATCCCTGCAACGCTGATCAAGACCATTGTCTTTGCTCTGTACGCCTCCAACTTCTTGCTTGGAAGCTTCAGCTTTGGAGCCGTTCCAGGAGTTGTGGGCAAGCAAAGCACGGTGTCACCCTGCAAGCAACAGTTTGTCAACCTTTCAATACCACGCACTGGTCAGCCACATTCTAGGGCAATTGGCCAACCTTTAGGAGGTCTGCGAAGAATGCACGGACATCCTGCATTAAGATTTTGACTGCAGCTGCCTCTTCAACTGTGATGGTTTTGCCGACTTCAAACCGAGCACGGATGCTTTCTTCCAGGGACGGCCTTGTCTCCTCCAGCCAAGCACCATGAGCAGCCCAAGCCTCAAACCTAGGTGACAGCGTACTATTTATCAATATATGTCGAGCAGCTAAGCATATAACAGCAGTAACAGTGCATTACTAAATTAACACACCTTTGCAGTTTACCCATAGCATCCCGTAATGCCTCCAGTGAACTCTTTCCACTTTCTTGATATGGTTTCAGAGTGGGGATTTTTGCAAGCAACTGCTCCAAGTTAATAGCGACTACAGCCCTGGCTGCAGAACAGCAGTATGTCAGAGCGCGCCCAGCACTGAAACTTGCTGACTGACACAGTGGTGCACATAGACCTGCAGCCTCCACATATACACAGGCCACCCTGCATGCACAGAGACAATACTGCACCACCATGCCAAAATCGAGCCAGCCACAACTGAACCCCATGGACAGTGATACAGGTATGCCCATCTGCAAACCAACGATGTAAACGATCATCACGATGTTTACAAGCTAGTTGCCACCTGAGAGCTCCTTGGTCGCTGCCGCCAGCAAAGCATTGCGCGCGGCTTTGACATCATCATCAACTAGACCCCACAAATCTTCAGCAATAAGGACTTTTTGCGGCTTACGACCACCTGGCGGCAGACGCAACAGCACGCCTGCCACCTTGCGAAGCACAGCCATGTCTCTTGCAAACAAGCCTGCAAGCAAGCTGTGTTGACAATATCCACCAACTAACAATGCCAGCCTGACTTACCCATGGCATCAAAACTAGCCGCAAGTGGTATGACATTCTCAAGCGGGACCGCATTGTGTGAAGGCCGGAAACCGTATATGCCCGTATATGAGGCAGGTATTCTGACACTGCCCGCAGTGTCAGTGCCTGCCATGGCAAGGATGAGCTCATTGTTGCATCAAATGCACAGGCAATGCAGTAGCAGCAGAGCGCGCACCTAGTGCAAAATCGCAAAGGCCGGCAGACACAGCTACAGCAGAGCCACTAGACGATCCGCCAGGTACACAGCCAGGTGCTTTGGGATTGACAGGAGTGCCATAGTGCATGTTTTCCCCGTTGATGCTGTAGGAAACAAAGCATGAGGATGCTGCACCAATTGATGAAGAGACACTCCAAGTTCCACGAGGCAATGCAGTACCTTACCTGAACGCCATCTCATCCATGTGAGTGATGCCAATGCCCCGGGCACCCGCGGCTCGCAGCGTTTCCACAGCTGGAGCTGTTGTTGACGCCGGTTCATGAGTTTGTCGCCAGTCTGGGTTACCAAAACCAGTGACCCGTCCCTCAACGTCAAAACTAAGCAGCGAGAGAGGAGTGAGGTCCAGCCCAGCAGCAATCAGTTCAGCAGTTGTTGGGAGCTACTGCTTGCAGCATGATGCAAACGCTGCAAGCTCACACTACGGTGCTCGCTACAGGCATGATAGCAGCAGCACACTGCGAGATCATGACCTGATGACGGAACGCTCGACATGCATGACTGCAAAGCATTCAGGTCCTTCCAAGACGGAATGTAGAGGATGCCTTTTTTTCATGAAACCACGCTACGCTAAGCAAGCCGTTCAACTGCTTGCTTCCACGGTATATGGCAAGGCGCACAGCTTGGAGATCTGCATGACACGCAGCACTGCATGCCTGCCATTGGCCGGTATGCATGTTGGGAATGATGTGAACTGGACAACTCAGCGAAAGAACGCAGCGTAATACCACCTGCATGCAGCACATGTGATGTTCGACCTTGCATGCAAGCAGCTTACATGTCCTTGATGGCAAAAGTAAGTCCGGTTAAGGGGGAAGGTGCCATGGGAGGGTTAGGAGGCGGTGGCGGTTCAACGGTCAATCTCTCAATGAAAGCTCCGTAGTCACCATCAGCGCCAGGAGCTTTCCGCTTAGCTCGCCTGAAAAACAGCGACCAGACGGCCACAGCCACGGCCACCACTCCAGCTGCTGCGAGGGGCAGCTTTGAGCCCCCACTGTTCCCTGAACCCCTCCTGATAGGCATCCTGGACCGCGCTGCAGCGGGCGCCATCCCCGCCGCCGCCGCCGCCCAGGCAAACCTCGCGCCAGCCCAATGGCAGAACTCATGCTTACAAAACCCTAATTTGTGCAACCGGTTCTCCCAATCCAGACTTCAACAGTCATTGTCGATCCGGCTCCTGCCTCGGCGACTCGCTCCCGGCACGTGCGGCAGTGAACTAACCTGAACCGATGGAGTAGCAAGTGATTCACTTTGCAGTGAACTCACAGCTGCTCAGTGAACTGCGCCGCGTGAGTCGGATGAAACCAAGCGTTTTGATTGGCACTAAGGGACATGGCAGGGACTGTCATTAACCGTTGCTGTCGTGGCTGTGGCTGTGGTGGTGGCCGTTGTCCTCGTCGTGGGCGTCGGCGGCAGGGTTGTTGAAGGCTCAGGGGTGGTTGAAAACTTTTTCCGAGTCAGAGAGCCTTTTGGTTGGGAGTGGGGTTTTGTGGTGGAGGATTGGCAGCGTTGAGGGTTTGAGTGGTGCTGCTGCCGCCGCTCAGCTGCTGGCCCCAAGCCATGGCGGAGCAGCAGGAGGAGCACGCCAGGGAGGTTGGGAGGGGGGAAGAGGATGAGCGCCACGACGAGGGCAATGGCACTATTCGCGAGCAGGACGAGGAAGAGCAGGACGACGGCGAGGACCAGCATGAGGGCCACGAGGAGGAGCTGGACGGCGAGGCTGCAGGGGATGTGCATGACGATGAGGAGGAGGCCGCCGCCCCGTCCCGCCCCGCCCGGCCCAACGCTGCCGCACAGGAGCCTCTGCCGCGGAGCCGCCTCGGCGGCGGAGCAGGCGGATTGCGCCCGCGGGTAAGCAGCAGTCAATAGCAGCAATCAGCCCGACTGCACACCACTGGTTACTGCACAGTGAATGCTGCAGTGGTGTGCATTATTACCAGCACACAGTTGGTTGGATCGCAGCTCGCTGTCTGGCAGAAGGTCGTTGAATGCGTGTTGTGGACGAATTGCAGTTATGTTGTTTAGATAGATATTGAGGTTGTGCTAATGACAGAAGCATTACGCAGGGTGGCATGTCGCTTCAACAGCAGATGGTGCTCAACAAGTATGGTGGGATGCAGCCAAAGAAGGTTGCTACCAAGGTACAATTGTCAACCGCAACAGAGTGCGTGGTAGCACTGCTATCACGAATGGGAGGCCAAGTGCGACTTATTGCACACAGGCACAGGAGCGAACGTACTTTGACTCTGCTGACTGGGCGATAGCGAAGGAGAAGGGTGAGAAGGAAACAACCAGCGAGGTTGAGCATCTAAGCCCCAAGCTTCAGGTGTGTGGCAGCTACACTGTTTGCTGCATGTGACTGGCTTTTTGACTGAACGGATACTCCTTGGCGTCCGCAGCCATCACCACCCAAGCGGCCAGGAAGGCGCCCTTCTTTTACTGAAGGTATGAGCCAGCACACCAGCATTTACTGCCAGTGCTGCATGTGTGTGCACTCTTCTGCGGCAGCGTCTGAATTACATTGGTGTGCGCAGCTGATCAGTCACGCCCAGCCGTGCAGGAGTAAGTCCTGTAATGCTGACCCGGTCCAGATGAGTTTTGTTCAGAATATCAGTCTTGAAATCTGTCTTGGTCCCGCAGCTGCGGGTTGTATATTAGGCCACAGCTTATGTGTAGGCGTTGTCTATAAGCGTGTTGACGGCTAGTAAGTGCATGCTCCAGTCCTGTGCAGGCACACTGCACTCAGTCTCCAAGAAGCTTGTTTCTCATGCATCTACACAACTGCGTGAGTGCCATTGGTTCCTTGCAGCTGCATATCCTCGTACTTGATCATGATAAGGAGCAGGTGTGGCAACGTGTGAAGTGGGGAGAAGGGTGCACATGTTACTGTACACGCACACAGGGTTGAACCCTTGCGCAAACTCGTGCAAGCCTGTTGTGATACATCATACGCGTGTTGCATGCATGCAAATGTGGGCATGCATTGCACGCAGTCAATCCCCTCCCGATTATTTGTACAGTAGCTTTGATTGTGATAGTACACACATGTTCGTGCTTGGTTCTAATGACCATGTCGGTTGTTGCGCATCTGCAATCTTGATGCTGGCTAAAGAATGCCTCTCCTTTTACCTGTGCTTGACCGTAGGTGAGGTGGAGCAGTATTGTTTTAAACACGATTCGTACGGTGCATGCGGTCTTCGCATTGTGCAATATGCAACAGCATAACATACATCATGTATACAATTCTTGCCGGTGAGTTCGCAACATCACAACAGAACATTGCATTTTAGCAAAGCATATTTATATTGTCTTTATATGATAATGAGCCCACTAGCATATTCCTCAATACTATACATCGCATACATGCACATAAAGTTTTGCGCACATGTTTGTACGGATATAGATTCCATGTTACGCTTCAACAAACACATTCAAAGGTTAAACACTGCTATCTTGTAATCAAGTAACTAATAAAATCGTTTGATATTAAATATGGTTGTGTAAATACAGATCAGTTTGCACGCGTTTTGATGCCTAAAACGTTTTGACTTTTTAATTACGCTTATCAATATGATGCATAACAATGCAGCAATTGCTTGAAACTTAAGTTTAGGGCTTGAGGTTATTAATCGTAAATATGTCAAAAACTTTACGTTACAGCATGGTAGTGTAGATGTACAGCTTTCGCAAATTGGTGCATGTGGCTCTCTTCAAGAAGAATGTCACTGCATGGTATACATTGCATGCGAGTTAACTTACTTTTAATGTGGCAGCTTATAAGGCTTGATACGACTCATGTGTTGCCATGGAGATTAGCATGCAAATGGGTGTAACTTATAGCTTATACCCATACCGCATAAGCATGCGGCTTACGGTCTTACAGATGCTGACGTCCGCGCAGCCGGCTTGTAGGCAGCGGCGGCCGGCTTTTGACTTGCAGCAAAACAGCCTTCGCTGTGGCAGGCAATTCCTCACTGTCGTAGACCGGGCAACATCGCCTGCATATGCAAACGCCTGCGTACGACCGCCTGCTGGCCGCCGGCGTTAGACAAAACCCTAGCGCGCACACATTGGCAGCCTCTCTCTACACATCGGGGTCGTCAGCCGCCGCTGCCGCCGACAGAGCCGCAGCCCCCCCTTTCGGGCGCGTCACCATGCGCGCCAAGGTGCGTTGGTTGCGTTGACATGTGTGCGTTGTTCTATTCATGTGAGAGCTTGAAGCATGGATGGGCAGCTATGTTTCCATTCGTGCGTTGAGTGCTGGACTGCTACCATGTACGAATGTGAGGGCTGATTGCGTTTCTGCATGGCTTCTCCTGTGTTACGCTTCTCCTGAGAGCAATCGGCTTGTGCTGTGTGCAGTTGGCGTGCTGTTATGAGGTCGTAGCGTTAGCTGTGTACATGATCTGATCGATTGCGCGCAATTTGCAGTGGAAGAAGAAGCGCATGCGCCGTCTCAAGCGCAAGCGCAGAAAGATGAGACAGAGATCCAAGTAGACGGGTCCTGTCGACCGCTACGCCGGCACCTCCGCTGCAAGAGAAGACTCGCCTCTGCCTTTTTCTGGCCTCGACATTTGAGCAAAGCTTCACAAGTCTCTTGATCAGACTTGGGTTTGGTACATTGCTAGTGGTCAACAGCCGGTAGCTGGCAGCTGCTGTTATCGATGATGCTGGGTCGTGGAACAGATGCTTTGCACAATACAATGTCCACCAGTGCAATGGCGAAACGCTGTACACTGCTGTCACCGTATGTTTTGCCCTTGTCGGCTGGGACTAATGATTTCGCCCAAGTTAGAGAGGCATCATACCTTTTGTGTACAATGCGTGGTAATATCTTGGTAGCTGCTACAAGTACAACAGCTATCATGTGTGATATTCGTTCAAATCTTACAGCAAGTTGTGTAAATGGTGTCTACTTGACAGAAAGCAACAGCTCAAGTCTGCCCTCGCCACGTTTTTCATACACCTCATCTGCTTTTGATCTTGTATGTTACCTGTAATAGTCCTGTTCTTAAAATTCAGCTCGCATGGTGTACAAAAGAACGGTGAGGGAACTGTGTGCGCATTGTCTTAGTGCATACCTCATTCTATTGAATGCACGAAGAATCTTGCTTTGGCCATGTGCAATGCACGTTTCACTCAGCGTTGTCTACTGAGTGAGCCAGGTTGTACGCAAGTCTTGACAAACAATTGTAGCACACTGACAGGGTTGGGCAGTAGAGTAGTGAAGTAGGTAGTGGTAGGTAGTGTGTACCTAGCCCGGTGGTTGTGATAGAGGTGAGTGTGGTTGTCGTTAAGTGTCCATGCATGTGTCGTGCATGTTGCATACATCATGTGCATATTCTGTACACCATTGCATGCATAGCGGGCCTCCTGGTGGCATTGCAGGGAGATTAAGATATGCTCGTTGCAAGTATTAATGTTATAGCGTTGCAAGCTATCACTCAACGTTGTCCACTCAGCGAGTCAGGTTGCACGAAGTCTTGACAAACATTTGTAGCACACCATTGCACACATAGCGGATCTGCCGGTGGGATTGAGACCAATCATGCTCGTTGCAAGTATTGACGTAATAGCCATTGCAAGCCATTTTGCCATAGACAAAGCCATTTCAAAGAATGGTAAAAACAAAGATTAAGCATTACCACAATCAGCACTGCATACAGGTAGTTGCCAATGTGCGCATATAGTACTCGTGATTGCCACTGCCCGTGCTTGAATGAAGGCTTTCTTACGCATGCGTGCGTGCGTGTACAAAAGGTATATGCTATCATGTTGCCTATACTATCACATGCATCAATGCGACAGTTGCATGCATGGTGTACAAATGCCACAAGCTGCACACCTTACACACACGCACCTTTTCACACACCTTTAACACGACTATTGGGCCAAACTACGATAACCTACTCTGCCACTGCTGCATGCATGGTGTACAAATGCCACAAGCTGCACACCTCACACACACGCACCTTTTCACACACCTTTAACACGACTATTGGGCCAAACTACGATAACCTACTCTGCCACTACAACTACCCCATCATGGTGTTCATGCATGCATTGCCAATGGCAAACGCAACCACCTGCACAACAGCCTTTGGTTAGCAGACGACCCAAAAGGACTCCCTCCTCCTCCGCCCACATCACCGCCTCCCCCCACAACTTTGTCGCACACCCTGCTGCGAATGCGTCGTTAGGGTTTGCGCCCATTTGCGCGCAGCATGCATGCGCGTACCACGTCGCATCCCCTTTCGCACTCGGTGCGTCGTGTGTGCTGCTTATCGCTAACATGGGCAGATTGTGGTGCTCCCCATGCATGAACATATCCACGTTCGTCTCGTGCTCGTCGTGTGTCGTCATCTTTAGTACAGCATGCACGACCCACATGGCGGGTACTAGTCTATCCATCACACTGCCTATGCATGTATATCAAGAAGCGGTTGTTGCGAAGGTTGCGTGGGAAGCTGTGGAGTATGCAAGGCTTGGCATATGACACGAGCTAGAAGCAGCTGTACAACATGGTGGTGCATAGGTTGAAGACGACAGCAATCCCGACCAGCACAAGGTGGCAGACGTGAGCCAACATTTCCAAAAGCAGCACACGACAACGACAACAGGTAGTACGGCTAAGTGATGGGTAAGTGAGTGTGGGGAACAGATTCACTGCCCGCATATATGTCGAGTCAATGCACAGCTCGCAGAACTTCCTTGTGCATTGCGAAAATGCCTTGCTGTGCGCGTCCCCGCTGAATTTGCAACGTGCAATGTAACTACTAACCCTAATTACTGCAGTTTGTGAGTGACTGACGCGTAGGGGATAAGAGCGCGGGCAACCGCTCAAACCCTTGGGGGCATTAGCAGTCGTAGACTCGTCGTCGTCGTGGGTGGCGGCGGCGGTGGATGGCTAATTTCTCCCTTCTGCTTCCCCGCGGCGCTCTGCAGGTGCTTCCTTTGCAGCTTGCTGCTGCCCCCCTTCCCCCTTCCCTCTGCCCACACTCCTCCCCCAGTCTATAGCTAGTGCACTTAGCTATAGTTGAATGGAGCCCCCCACCCCGTTGTTTTTGCCTAGCTTGTACTGTATTATCGAGCTTTGCCGTGTTGTCCTTGCTTGCTTGACTAATTGTCCCCAATCCATCTATATACTAGGCAAAATGCCCAGTTCAGCACCTGCTACCAATCACGCAGACTACCATACATATATTAAATCTCATGCATCCGACACATACACGATCACAATCTGCAATCCAATAATGCGCAACATATTCTGTAGCATAGGGTAGCTTGCTGCTTATTCGGCATAAGTAAGTCTGGCTTGCCTCCAATCTTGACCACCAGTGCGTGGTGTGTACAAAAGGTATCAGCTATTGTGCCTATACTATCATATGCATCCATGCGTGCGTGCGTGCGTGCTGAGTTGACCAAGTTGATTGAGTTGACGGCGCTGCTGCTGGCCTGGGATAACCCGTTGTTGTTGCTGCTTGCCTTAAGGAGTACCTTATTGCTGATGTAATATGATACGTGCTGCTGCTCCATTGGTTTGCTATTTGCGCATATTCATCAACATACAAGCGCCAATACCAGTGAAAACAAAAGACGTAAATATAATGTGTACGAGAGCATTATGTTGTTGCGTAATCCGACGCACCTTGATAGGTGCTGACTGTGCATTGGTCTCATTTTATCTTACATATATACATACATAACATTGCGCATAATGTCAATTGAAAGCCTGCGTATGTTGCGGTCAGTTACTGCATCTGAAATATTGAAATAATTCATTCGCACACCGCAAATGCCTTTTCTGATTGTTAACGAACTACAATAACCACTAGAATTGCAGATCTGCGACTCTAGTGATCGATCAGTGTAAAATATCAACACTACATGTGTAATGTAGTTTGCAACCAAATGCTAAACACACTAGTTAGTACAACCATCTTCGCAAATTTCTTGCAATGCATTCACCTTTTCAAGATTTTCTTGTATTCATATCTACTCCCTGTATTGAAGGGTATTACATTAAAATGTTGTAAACATACTTGTATACCATAATAATTTACATATCACATTTGTAAATATCTACGTGTTGTTATTTACCATTCAAAAGATCATTTGGCAAGGCACACATCATAATGGAACAATGTTTCAGCTTTCATAACCATGCCAGATTCAAGCGTATGCTTGTAGTATTATTGAACTCTCAGCAAATGCTGCTGTTGGCAGCAGCGCATTAGGTGCGTGGCACATTTCATGACTCAGCAAATTGCTGAACAAATGATAATCAATGTCATAAACTCCAATGAACTCCGAAGCAATTGCAATTGCACACTGTCAATCTGACATTTGAAGCACAGGCAGCGTCCAATGGACTGCATCGTACTCGTGCAACGCTGCCGGAGCTGCGCTAGGCTCGCTGGATGCTGGCGGCATTGTCGGCCTGCAGGCTCTGCGGCTTGCTTCTCGGAAGAAAAAGCGGCGCGAAAGAGGGGCCTATCGGCTGCACTTGCACGTTGGTACTTATTGGGGTGTGGTTAGAGACTGTGCGTGGGAGTGTATGCCCATCCTTGCTGCTGGTTAGCGCCGACCGTGCAGCAGCACGGCGCCTTACCGCCTTCTCCTCAGGCTGCTAAGGCTGCCGCATTGCGACACCTCGTGTGTATGGCAGCTTTGTCTCGCTCAGTTGAGCTGAACTAAATGGTGGGAGCCAAGTGTTGAAAAGCATAGGCCACGCTAGGCTATGATAGGGTAACCACTGCCAGGCCATTCAGCGGCGCCGCCCGGGATGGCGTCCGTGTCCAACGACATGGACACGGGCGAGGACGGCAGCAATTGCGAGGTCTTCCCGCTTGAGGGCTTTGGAATGCCGGTGTTTCAAATGCAGTGCGACATGTGGAAAGCCGGTAACTTGTTTACAAAACTGCAGGCACATCGCAAAATCAGCTGTCAGCTGTACTGTTTGCGCCTTGTTTGACCTGCACTGAAGCTTGCCTAGTTGACAAATTGTATTCGCAACGGTTGACGAACCTCGCAGTCTCACCAATCTGATGCTTTGGCTATGTGGCTTGCTGCAGGCAAGCTTTGCGATGTTACGGTTGTGGTTGGCAAGCGACAGATCCGCGCAAACCGGTTCATGCTTGCTTCAGAGTCAAGGTGCATGCACACCTGATCGCAGAGCATGCTTGTTCAGTGCATGCAGCATGCAATGGCGGATTACATTCTGTTTGATTGCTGTCTACCAAAAGTTTTACTTCTGGCCAGATACTTTCAGACCCTTTTTACCAGCGAGGAGTATAGGGATAGCACATCGCCATATATCGAGTTGAAAGAAGTTGATCCGGACGCTGTGGCCAGCATAATTGAGGCGATGTACAAGCGTCAGGTGAGTATATAGCAATGCGTTTATGTGACTTGCTCTTACATGGAATGCAGCATCTTGCATATGACGCTTCAGTCGCAATGTGGTGTTGCATGCGCGTGTCTTGCACTCGTAAATGCTGCTGTGATTTGCTTTGCCAGCAGACGTACGGTGCTTAACGACTATACTGGGTGCAGGTTCGCATCAGCAGCGGCCGCTGCGTAGATGAACTCTTGGGCGCAAGCGATCGTCTTCAGGTACGCCATGCAGCAGAGTTAGAATTTTAGCTTGCTGTCCCCCCCAGGTCTTTTTCATCAATGTTGCTCAGACTGACATTCTGTGCAGGTGGACTCAGTGCGCACAGCATGTTGCACCTTTTTGCAACATCAGCTTGATGTCACCAATTGTCTTTACACCCTCAGGGTGGCAGGTACGGCATGCATGTTGAAATGTTGAACTTGTTTCCAGGGAGTTGCTTCGCAGTGCAATGACAGTGGTTGGCACCAGATATGTACAACGCACCAGCGCTCAAAGCAGATGCCGAGAAGTTCATCCGGCAAAAGCTCTTTGCTGACGAGGGTGCAAGCGCAATCCAGAACAAGTGGTTCATGTTGCTGTCTTCAGAAGCATTATTGGTAACTCCCTCATTTCAGTCAAGCGTGTCTACTCCAAGCATGCAATTACTCTTCAAGCATTCGTTGCAGTAACTGTATCGGCTTGCTGCCAATCAGTACAATTACGGTTAACAATGATGAGTGCTGTTTTCTCAACATCCCATTGCACACATTGCAGGACTTGTTGGTGAAGGACGATCTTGTTGTCTCAAATGAGGAAGTGCTACTTGATGCAGTGCTTGAATGGGCCAAGAGCGAGCCCTCAGAAAGGCAACATGCACTGCCTCGGTTGCTGGCCGCTGTGCGCCTGGCTCATGTACCTGCGGGTACGTGTACCCACACAATTACCTATTCAGCAAACCTCTGATTGTGTGCAAACCTCGTGTGACTTTTCTATACAGATGTACTCCGTCAAAAGCTAGCAGAGCCGTTGATTCATGACAGCAAAGAGTGCTTGCGACTAATGGTTGACGCCCTATTCTACATGCAACTGCCCAACTGTCGAGCCGAGCTCGAACAAATGCACCACTGGCCGCCGCGTCTCTCCGCAAAGCGCCTCGTCCGGAAGCACTACTGTGTCAAGAACTTCCCGGGGCTGGCAAAGAGGTTCCACACCGATCCGTTTGATGATGGCCGATGGTATGTCGCGTGCTTGTGTGGTATGCCTGCAGGAAAAGGCGATGCATTTGTAACTGGTTCACATGCGTATTGTGTGTGCTTGCAGGCGGCTGCTGATTTGCCCAAAAGGCAATGGTCGGGACTCGCAGCATTTGTCAGTCTATCTTGATGCCGCCAACAGCAGCAGCATGAAGCATGGTTGGTCGCGGAAGGTGGACAAGTGCGTGTTTACGGTTGTCAACCACAAGGATGAGCGGCTACATGTTGTCAAAGGTGAGACATGTCACACTATCTCACTGAAGCTTTAATGCCGCGAGTTGGTAGCAACTACATTGTACTGTTCGCGTTGGTTGTGCATTGCCATGGGTAATGTTTGTGTGGGCTCTCAGTTGAAGCAATTCTCAGGTCATGCTAGCTCCTTGACATTATAGGTTCTGCTAACTTTGTGTTGTGTGCTTCCTGCAGAAACCAAACACACATTTGACAGTCGAGAAAGCGACTGGGGTTTCACCGAGTTTGTGCCGCTCGCGGATATCCTGGACTCGAGCAAAGGATATCTTGTTAACGACACGCTGGAGATCAAGGTCGACATATGGGAGCCCCACTATAACCAGCCTTGACGTCACTTATTGTGCAGCAGGTGGTGCGTCACTGCGTCTCCCTCCATTTCTCTCGTTCTTTTCAGTTCAAGACTGTGTGAGTGGTGGTGGAAAATGCAGCCAATGTGGACACATGGGCGTGGTGTGTCTTGCGTGGTTGACCTCTCGGGAGTGTTGTTATCGGCATGAGTACATGTACATAGCGGTTTCAAGTGGGAGACTTGCCGGGCGTGCTGGTTTGAAGGCTCAGCCACTAACACAGGATGGTTGCGAGCTCGGCACGCTCAGCCTGTAAGTTGACCAGGTTGCGCCAGACGCCGCTGAAATGCTTGCTGGGCTTTTCTGCACTGGGGACCCTTCCCAAACACTTCACTTGTTGGGCTTGGCTTTGATTTGATTGTATGTTGCGTGTCTGGGCACATTGACCACCTCCCAACTTGGCATAGTTTGCACTGTTGCGCGTATTTGGGCCTTGCCTTCCTTGTGTTGCCTTTCTCATGTTACAACAGCCACGTCAAGGCAGAAGCTTGACATGTTGCTCGCCCATATCAAAAGAAGCAAAAGCCACAAGACAGCACATGCATGTCCTGCATTTGATGTACACAGTGATGGTGTACAACTTGATAAACTGAGTTGGTAGTGTGCATGTGAGTGTTGGTGTGCATGTGGCATATGTATGCGTGTGTCTCACACAGCACTTTACATACCCTATACACTCTCAACATCAACAAGCGTGCGCATAATGCCCTCTGCAGCATTTGTATACCTGAACAGCCCATGCAACCCGCGCACACGTCTGCACAGATCATGGGTTATACCTTGTCTGAGCCCAACCTGCAACCTGCTTGATCAGTGCGGTTGAACCAAGACTCGTCACACTGTCCGCGTGGAATGTCCAATGTGCATAATTGAACATCGCCATCATTATATGCAATTGGCATGGACAGAACCCGGACTCTCATGTATGTTGCGTGTAATCGATATGAGTTGATATGGATTGGCGCATGTGCAAGCAGTTAAAGCTATGGCTTAGTGGGTATAGTGGATACGCGCGCAATTGCGACTCAGTCCATCACATCGTGTACATAACATGGTGCCCATGACATCGTGCCCATGAGAACACTGCTCGTTGAAGTCCTGCTCAAAGGGATGACCCAGCTTTTCCGGTGTTGCAAGGTGAACCTGATGGCTGTGCACTGTCACTGCTCAGGCCACAACGAAGTGGCCTTCCCAGTCTTTGCCACCTTGGCGACCACGTCCTCTGGCTTGACATTGCCTCTCACCACCACCTTCTGCTCCTGCAGGTTCACGTCAAAGGACTCCACGCCTGGAGGGATGCAGCACACCAATACGCACTTTAGCAAACGGACACTTGTACCAGAACACATTCCCCAAGATATTCAGCATGTGTGGCAACGGCAAGAGATGAGATAAGCAACCCAGCAGGCATACTGGCTACGACGCAGCCATGATGTGTGCGCTGGGCTTGCATTGCACGTTGAGCAGTGAGAGCAATGAGAAATGTGACCCTGTTGCTCTCAGCTCATACGCAAGCACACACCAAGAAGACAGACACCCATAGCTTCTGTTAGGCTCGTTTTGCCGCAACGCACCTTCCATCTTGCCGAGTACTCTCTGGACGGCGCTGACGCAGCCGCCGCAAGTCATAGCAACCTTCAGCGTCACAGTCTGCCCGCACAGGTAAGACCAGCTCAACAACCATCAACATCAACCAACCGTCGTCAGATCAAACTGTCATCACTGCTGCTCGCTGCTATGCAGGCAACGAACTGCAACCAAGCAACAGCCATGCAAGGGAACGAAGAGGGACTTAACCAATAACAGCAACCTTACCTCTGCCATGTTGACCCAGCCCTGGCTCCCCCAGCCGCAGCGCCTGTCTTCTCAGCTGTGAGAGCTCAGCTGCGAGTTGCCAACAACTAATTCACCCCCAAGTTGCACTGTGCAAGCCGACGAAGGGAACCCTAATTTCGTACACTTCGTACAAGCCGCACAAGCATGCGAGTCCGTACACGCCGCATAAAGCCGCACAAGCGTGCTGACTGGGATGTTACGTACTGTGCTGACTGACGAGCATTCTGATGGGTGCGTGGCGTAGCGTTCCTGCAGTGGCGGTGGCGGTGGCGGTGGCGACGGCCGTAGAGGAGAAGGACGTGTGACGTGGGGTGGACTTGGAGTTTGTGTGTGTGGGTGTGTTACGGGGGCGAGAGTGGCCTGGTGGGGGATCAGTTGTCGTTGGGAGTGATGTCTTGATGGCGTTGAGGCTGCTGGCGCCGAAGCTGCACACCGTACTCCCGCAGGTGTGAACTGCTTGCCCTCTTTTACGTATGTGCTCGGCCTTGCGCGCGATTGATGCTTCCAATGTGAGGATCAATTGATAAAGCTCGCAGCTGGTGTGTTTTGTGCTGCGATAGCCAAGGTTGTTTTGCACCTGTGTGCTAGTCAGCTTCAACATCACAATTCCCCAAGCTGAGAAATCTAGCGTTGCCTTGTAGTTGTTAGGACAAGCATTTTTATCAGTGCGTACACAAGCATTGGCGCTTGAAGGCCACTCAGATGCTTGCGCTGCTGAGTTTACTGTTTCCAAAGGTAGAATCAGTCTTGGGAATGTCTTGCTGTGGCATCGTCGTGATGAGCAGTTTTTCTGTTTGTCACTTGAGAAGCAGCGTTGCAGGCCTATTAGCCCAAGACCATACACATCACAGCGAAGAATGACTGCGGTCGCAACATGCTTGTACACTTTGTGGAGTTGCTACTGCTGCTCTTTAGGTGTTTGTGGCAAAGTCGATAGGCGCTAGCTGTGGTCACGCCATGCTTGAGCTGTATTGTCAGTCATCGCAATGTCTGTGGCACAAGTTGTGCAATGGAGTAATTGAACCTTTGTGTATAGAGGTGTCGTGCGGGTGGCTTGCTGCTGGCACGTTCAATGTCTGGCACAGAGGCCAGTAGCAGCAGCACCAATCACAGCGGTGACGCAGGCAGCAGTGCGAGCACAGCTAGCAATGCAGACAGCAGCACAAGTCCGGACAGCCCGTCCGCAGCAGGGCACGCACTCAGGAGGCCAATCTCACCAGTCACCCCATTGGTAAATAAGCTGGTTTGTGTTGTCAAGCTTGCTATGCGGCACGGAGTAGTTGCGTTCGCTTAAACAACATCTGCAGAGGGTCCCATCAGCGTCACGCCTTCCGGACTCAGTGCGCATAGTTGAAGTCGGTCCTAGGGACGGTCTCCAAAATGAGCCCATGTTGGTACCTACAGAAGTGAAGGTGTGTATGGGACACTTGTAATGACTTGCAGTATCCTGATTGCGTGCTCACCACTTGTGTCAAGAACAAAACGCAGTAAGCTGGTGTCTTGTCTGACTGCAGGTGCAGTTCATTCACAAGCTTGCAAGTGCCGGACTCCCCCTTGTTGAGGCCACAAGCTTTGTCCACCCAAAGTGGGTTCCCCAGGTACAGTAATGTACTGTCAACATGAGATCTCACTGATACGCTGTCATGCAGCATGTAACGACATTGCCTGCGCTGCTGGCTTGTTGTTTCGTGCACTTGCTGGCATGAACAGTGCGTACAGCTTACACCGCTTGCGGCAGATGGCGGACAATGCACAAGTGATGTCCCATCTAAAACGCATAGGCAAAGTGCGGTATTCTGCTCTCACACCGAATCTGAAGGTGGCAACACAGTGCTGGCTTGTGCGCATGCAATGACCCATATGATTATTGTTCTCCTTACACGGCTCTCATGCAGGGCTTTGACGGTGCACTGAAGTCTGGAGTTGACGAAGTGGCCGTGTTTGCGTCCGCATCGGAAGGCTTCAGCAAAGCCAATATCAACTGCACCATTGCGGAGAGTCTCGAGCGCCATCGAGCTGTATGTGACAGGGCCAGCGAGCAGAAGATCCCTGTGCGCGGGTGAGCGGCCAGAACTGCAATTTTGTTAACAGTATCAACTTGGTGTTGCAGTCAGTGTCTAACCACCCTTGAGCTGTATCAGTTACGTATCGTGCGTCATCGCCTGCCCGTATGATGGGGCAACCCCGCCGGCAGACGTTGCTCGCGTGGCAGCGGCTCTGTACCAAATGGGTTGCTACGAGATATCACTAGGAGACACAATTGGTGTTGCCACACCTGGTAAGCGTCAATAGTGCCATAACCTCTAGAGATTTGAGTTAGTATGCACATGTAGCTGAGACTGTACATCGTTTGTGGAGCTGTCACAGCTATTGCCAGGTTGCTCACACGACACGTTGTGTCTGCAGGCACAATCGCTGCCATGATTGAGGCGGTCTCCGCTGTTGTGCCTATGTCAAAGTTGGCGGTCCATCTGCATGACACCTATGGACAGGCTCTCGCAAACATCCTGACTGCACTACAGGTGGCGTGTTGTCCGACTCACACACAATACAGCCGTTGATGTGCAATGCAGCGTTTGATCAGCATGTATTGGTAGTGTTTGCTGTCTTGCTAAGTTCTCTCCCGTTCAGATGGGCATCTCTGTGGTGGACTCCTCAGTGTCAGGGTTGGGAGGCTGCCCTTACGCAAAGGGTGCAAGCGGTAATGTTGCCACCGAGGACGTTGTCTACATGCTTAATGGCATGGGCATCCATACTGGTGTGGATTTGCATGCATTGCTAGACGCTGCAGACTTCATCAATAAGCACCTTAGAAGGACACCATCATCCAAAGTTGCAAATGCTTTGCGCAGCAACTTGTAAATCATCACCTTACCATACTGCGCTATAGCATAGGGCTAGCTTGTTCACGACTCAACGACAGAGTAGCTTACCATTGTGGATGGTGCAAGTGTTGCTGTTGCTTGACCTGTATTCCCACGAACACATTGCCAGCATAAGCACAAGATATGCGTGTGTGTGGTGGGTTCTACCATGTCATCATTCAAATCTGCAACTGGTGTCTTGTACAGTTCCATCATAGCATGGCAGAATATGTGTGCAGGTCGTCACAGCTGCCATGACCAACACCAATGACCAAGTGCATCACGGTGCACGCGTATCACCCCGAGCGACACAGCGAATCCGCCGCGGCCCACGCCAATCATCTGGTCTTACCTCGCTGCATCGTGTGGCTCCCCTCATCCCGCGCGCTGTTGCGCGCCTCCTCGATGACCCAGAAGCAACCGTCGGTGCACAGGCCGCGGGGACGATGACATGCACCGACGCTGCACTGCCGACAGTTGCCCCTTGCACAGAAGTGACTAGCTCCTTGCATGCTGTGTGAAGGTGCAAGGGCGGCGGCGTGGGCGGCGTGGCGGAGGAGGGCGGCTGTTGGCGAGGCATTGGCTTGTTGTTGTCAACGCTCAGCTGATAGGAGAAATTCTTCTACAGTTGCAATCGCTGCAAGATTGAGGAGAGTTGGTTCTTGCTGCTACCGCCCCCCGCTCTACCTCAATTGCACAGCCGCCTACCGGCCTGGCCCAGCTCAGCCTGCCCTTCCTAGCTGCTTGGCAATTGTGGTTGTGGGTGGGCGTATACACCGACAGGCACCGGCATTGAATGGCTGCAGGCTGCAGGCGCTGGGTCTCTTCCTCCCTGCGTGTCGCCTTGCTCAGCTTGCTGCTGGCTGTTGTTGGCTCGGCGCTTCTGCTCGGACCGATCGCCGCATTGCTGCTTCAGCATGTCTCACGGTACATATTGGTGGTGGTTGAATGTTATTGCTCAGTCAGCATGCGCTGCTTGGCCTCATGCATGCATGCATTCTGTGCTGGTCAGCTTAAGCTACTTCGCACATGAGCTCAAATCATCATGCCCATGCTTGCAGGCATTACCCTTACACAACTACACCTGAGAGAGAGGGTCTTTTCCGCTACAATGAAGTAGTCGTTCCTAGCTCTGATTACAGCCGCAACCGCAACATCTCTCTGGCCGGTCTGTTCTTCCCTCAGCAGCAGGTATGCCTTGCAAAGATCTGTTCTTCCCTCAACCAGCATGCAGTAAGTGCAACATTGTATGGCACATTGCACTTATCAAAAAGTTACCACGGAGCAAGCTGGCAAACTAGATTCTGGTGTTTCCCAGCTAAATGGCCCGTGCGTGCTATGCGTTCATGGCCACGGGGCAAACATGCTGCGAGTCTACGGCTCCCCAGAGGATCCGGAGGAGTCCATCCTCACAAAGGCGGTTGCACCACTGTATGCTGCAGGCTTCACGGTACGGCATTACTTTGCTTATTGTTCACATGCAGTTCCGGCCTATATGCTCATCCCTTGGGCCGCATTGGCCCCTTTGTTTCTACTTTATGACTGGTGCATTGTGACATCAACAGCTGCCGTAGCATGCTTGCCTATTACATGAAAACATTTGTGCATGTCTTCTCGTGTCTTCAATTCGCAGATAGGTGAGTTTGCGTGCAGGTGTTGGCAATCGATCTGCGCAACCACGGCAACAGCGATGATGCGAAGCCCGTGACGCTCGGCGTGAAGGAATCTCACGATGTGGCGGCCGGCGTGCGCTGGCTGGCAAACCAGAGCGTCTGCGATCCCAACCGCCTCGGCCTCTGGTATGTGCTCGACGCGAGTGTCACGCTTTCTCAATCACGTCTCCAGCGGTACCACTATTGGCGTCATGCAGATCAACACTCTCAGGGGTGAGAGCATGGGCGGCGCCACGGTGCTGGTGGCGGCGGCCGGACCCGCGCGAGGACAGGTGCGTGCCGTCGCTTCGGAGGCCGCATTTGTCAGCTTCAGAAGCGTCATCGGCTCGTGGCTGCGCGACAAGCTGCCCGTGCCGGACTTCCTCGTCAACTACCTTATCTGGTGGTGCGAGGTCAGTTTTGCTAGTCGCATACACAACTCAGCAGCAGGTAGTATGTGTTCTCTGTTGTTGCCTCATACGTCTTGTGTGTACTTGTGAGCAGGCGCTGGCTGCTCCGGGAGTGGTACAGCTGAACGTTGCTGATGTGGCGCGCACCATCCCACCTTCCACTGCTCTGTTCATTGCGCACGGGGAAGCAGACAGCTTGGTAAGCACAGGTTTAAGTGGAAGTTTGGTCATCAGTTGCACAGCAACGTCGCAAGTGGTGCCACTCTGGAGAAATCATACATGCATGCAAGCATGCCAATGTCCAATCGTATCCACTGCAGCATGCAGTCATTTGCAGCTCATATGGCATTCTCTCAAACAAGAAGTCTGAGCAGCTCCTAGTGACTTGGTGTCATCAGTTGTTGACAGAGGCTGATTGTGTCACAAGTCCTCATGCATTTTGTCATGTGCGCAGGTGGAGTATCAACATGGCGTCACAATCTATGATGCCGCAAAACGCCGCAGCAATGCTTGCTGGTCCGAGAGCGGCGAGCCTCTCAGCGCCAACATCTGTGCTGCCGCAGAAGCGGAGTTTTTCTCCCACAGCGGCGGCCACGTGCGCGCATATCAACACCCTCAGTACCATGCGCGGCTCGTTGCGTTCTTCAAGAGTCACTTGTGAAGACCAAGCAGCTGTGTCGAACATGGGTAGGTACTTGGTAAGTAAGAGTCTTTGCTTATACAGTGTATGAGTTACATAGTATGCACATGGGCACACCAATTGGGCATGTGACATCATCGTGGCATTGTATTGTGCTTGGTGAAGTGGCACGCTCTAATGTGGCTGATCGCCAATCACATGAGAATTGAGTACATTGTCAGGCTGCGGTGGCTTTATACCTGCGTGATCTGTAGCAGCAGTTGACGCGCAAGCACTAATTGTAGCGCAAGTGTAGTGCTGCCCATGCCTTTGTATGAAGTTGAAGAATATGTTCGTGATGGTGTGGGCGTGTATGCTGTGAATGAGGCGTTGCATTCACACCACCGTTCAGGATTAACTGCCTCTCACTGAACTTGGCCTCACTGCTGGAGTTTGCAGATTGTGTGCAGCTTGCCTGGGGTCAATGATTTTTGCGGTTGATCCTGTGCGGTGTTTGGGGAGAAAAAATGCACAGGTGCTACACTCTTGGGATGAAGCTGCGACAAAATTGTTGCACCCTTTACGAAGCACAGCTGTACTGTCAGCAAGCATTCATGCATCAGTATTGTACATACGCGTGCACATGCACACAACAGACGCATTTCATGCGCACTAAGCGCCAGACATTTCGCTTGCTTGGTGCCTGGTCGCATGCATAGCTGCACATTGCATTGTGTATGGTATCATAGTACATGCATATGTATACAACAGATAGTATGCAGGGATTGTGGCATGCTTATGTATAACACTGTTTGGCCAGGCTTGGATGGATGAACTAATGGTAGGCTGTTGCACTTTGCAACTAGTACACACAATGCGCCACGTTATTGCTCATGCATGATGTCATGCACTGCATGTAAGTCTAGCCGCAGCACGCTGCAGGCAATCCTCACATACACTCAACCACCGGGCTATACTACTACATGTAAGCTACCACCTATGCTGCGCGCTGTGACACTGCAGGTTGCCAGACCTAGTGGATGGTTGCAAGTACGCGAATCCGTGTGTCACCCAGCGTTGCTGGAAGCCACCACCTCACACTACACTAAGTGCTCCTATGTGCTGTGCAATGCAATGATGGGTGAAGCAGCAGCGGCAGTCACCAACCTGAGCACACACAGGTCGCCACGGTTAGCCTGAGAGCATGTACATGGGTGCAAGGCGTTGAACAGCTATGGCTGCACTGTATAGGGTATGTGAAGTGCTGTGTGAGACACACGCAGTGTGCGTGGGTGCTACCTGCATCTCTCTGTTTTGCTCTCTCCCTCCTTCTCGCTGTCGATCTTACCAAACAGACTGCTACCACAGCTACCACTGCGTCAATGACAGCTGATCACTGGCGCAGTGGTAGCAGTGTTTGGTGAGAATTCCCTACCTTGCGATCAGATATACTACAAAAGCAGAGCATCGAATGGAGTACTTGAACAACTGCGCATGTCATTGCTTTTTGCTCTAAGCAAAGAGCAATGACATGCTGCTGAGTGCAACATATTGAGTAGTAGCTTAATTGCTCCTTGCAGACTACCAAGTAATGCGCTTCTGCCTGTATGTCAACACATTCAGCGCATACATGGAGGAAGTTGACACATTTAGTTGCCGAGTGACAAAACCGTATGCAAGGCATACACGATTAACAGCGCAAGAGCAGCGAATTCCCAACAACAAAAACCAAACCGCGAGCTTTCAGAGTTAACAAGAGTTTCTAGATGGTGAGCTCCATGATGGCAGAGACAATGTCTCCGTTGTTGGCCTTGAGCGCCTTGACGGCCTTGACGCGCGAGACTCCAGCCTGCGTCATGACGAGTTCGATGTCCTTGCTCTCAACGCCGGTCTCATCAACGGGCTCGTTGTCGTCCTCTGCGGCGGCGGCAGACGGCAGCTCCCTGCCTGCGCCCTCACCGCCCAACGCTGCGCTCAGATCGGGAGCCTTGAACTGCTCCGCAGCCTGAGACTGGGCCTGAGCGCTCAGGTCCTCAATCTTCGCCTCACCAAAGATGATGTGCGTGTCAGATGCGGGGCTCTTGAACACGTCGGGCTTGTTGATCACAAACAGGATCTGCACACGACCAGATTATCAACACAAAAGTCAGGAAACAATGCATTAGAGATGACAGAAACACTTTGAAGATCTGGTGAGGACACTCTCTCTCAAACTTAATTGATTACTTCAAAGGTCAAGAGTAATTTGGCTCACGTTTTTGCTTTTCTTAATGGTAACTCGGCTGACTCCGGGCACGGGCTTCATGCCGAGCTTCTGCATGGCTTTGCGTGACTTCTTCTCGCTACGAGTCTGCTTGGGCTTCCCTGAGGCATCCTCCCCTGGGACAAAGCAAGCAGCGGCGTAAGGGCACACAAAGACACATAACAACTTGCTGAGGTGGTGAAGTCTGGTTGGAGCTCAGCAAGACTAATCAAAGGTTCACGGGTAATCACAGTTAGAATTGAAAAGCTCATCATAGCTCCAGTAAATTCGCCGAACTGCACCAACATGCAGCCACTTGACCCCAGTACTGCGTGCAGATTATGTCTCGTCTTACCAGCCTCCTCCACATCTGGCCCCTCCTCATCGCTGGAGATATCGAGACCCTCCTCGGCATCCTCAACTGTCGGCTCCTGTGTTGTGTGGCGAGAAGCTCAGCAAACAGTTGCGGCACGCCCAACCGTTGCATGTCTTTAAGTGAGAGCAGGCAAAGGTGCATGAAACTGCAGTAATGTAACAGACGGGTTGCTTGAAAATAACAGATGAGACGATGTTACGGCCAACGTGGTCTATGATTATCTGAAACCGCGCGTAGCACTCAGCAAAACAAGGCGGCTGCTATGCAACACAGACAATGCGTTGCTAGCACGAAGTTAAAGTCATCCATACGGAAATTGTGCTGTGTGCTCCTCGGCCAACATCGTGCATCAAATCGTCGTGCATCAAATTGGCTAACGAACAATGAACTTGCACGCACGGCCTGCATGCAACACCTGCCAGTTGCTGCGAGGACACGCTCTCTAACAGAAACGTAACCCCAGCAAGCCTGGCATGCCCTGAGCCTCACGGCATCCACTGCATGGGTGCTCAAAGGCCAACATTGACGTGGACGAGGGTTTTGATGGCGACTAAGCATGCACTCTTCATCGTGTCTAGCAACAAAGCTTGTCCCAAATGCCGTTTAACGCCACCACCATACAATCCCGCCTGCAACTCAGCAGGCGAGGCAAACCCTAACCCGCCCACTCACCTCGGTCTCGTGCTGGGCCTCCACCTCCGCCGTCATGGTGGCCTACTCCAGCGGCGGCAAGGAGTGTCAGCTTCCCTAAAAATGTATAGTCCTTTTCCGCCGACAAACACGCCGCCTCCTCCGCCTGCACCTCCGCCTCCTTCGCCGCCGCCGGGGTTTGCTGCCAGCCCTGTCTCCAACACCCGGCCTGTACGCCGCCGCCTACAAGTGGTGACTGAGGGGTAACCCGTGAGACATGGATTGATTACTTGCGGCTTGTTTTTGTGCCTCTACTGGGGATTACAGGTACTTTAGGATGAAGCCATATTGTGATCAAAGTGTGGTGTCACAGGGAGTAGAGGTCGAGCGCCATTTCCTGCGGCACAGCTCAAGCCGTCAGATGGTGCGAGCGTCGCGCCGATGGACAGCAGCCTGTCATGGTGAGCGATGGGGGTCTCTCTATGCATTCCCACTTCCGACAGTGGGAATGCATAGAGCGATAAACATGGTTCAAGGGTATTTGGGCAAGAAAAGACTATTCACGTGTTCAATGCAATTACTGTTGCGGATCACACACCTTTCGGTCCTCAAGTGCACAGTGTATGCGTACGTCGCTTATCAAATAACGATTGCACAACCAATAGATGGACAAAAGTGTTGAGAATGTAGTGTAAGACGAGAAATTATAATGCATTCCACACATAATATGCGTAAATGCTTCACGTTGGGGTGGCGCCATCATTACGGGCAATTGCGCAGCATTACAAGAAAGTCAAGTAAGATGTTTACATTGTTGTCCTAATACAATGCTTTAATCAATACCCTACATAACGGTCAGTTCGTATGTAACTATGCAACACAACATGCATGCCGTAAATCACATCATCTTGAAACATGTATCTTATTTACGAAACAAAGCGGGGGCTACTTGTCACGGTGATGACCTTCCGCACGCACCTCTCCCTCGCACCCCTTATGCACTCCCGCCAGCATCAGGATCGGTCAAACCGATTCACAATGCGTTAGACAGCGTAACAAGACCCATGCACACCTCTTACAGTGTTAGAATTGAGACGCCGTAGTAGTGGCGGCGCCCAACATCGACAGTTTCCGTAAGCAAACTTCAAGGAATTAATTGGTAGTAAGCTGCAAGTAAGAGGACTGGCGCGCAAGCAACGGCGTTCATCCTAAAACTTTTGAAAGTCACAACTGGTCGCGGCGAAGCGCGGGCATGCACGCTGCCTTGTGTAAAAGTTGAACTTGCAAGAGCTGTGGCCCGAATCCTTGATGTATACCTTTTTCTTGATGTTGCCTTGCCATTTGGTCTATCGATGTGCTCTTGCATTTCTGTATATACCTCTTGGCGTGGCCACCATTCCGTTCCCTGCGGACAGCATCACCTCTTGCCTAACACGGTTGTTTGCATGCCTTGCACAGCCACAACCATGCTTGTTGGCATCCACTAGCTTGATGTTGAGTGAGTGCTTACCTTACGTAAACTCGCGTTACTTAGCAAACTTGACCACACACAAAGACAATCGCATGACTGTTGTGCGCTTGTCCACATGCATCCTTAATTATGAAGCTTGTTGACTTGCAACTTACTCCACAGCACTTAGTCATCACTTAAGGTGTTTGTGTTTGTTTTGCCTTGTTCGTGTTCATTGCGTGCGTGTGCATGCGTCTTAGGAGTCACGTCCTCAGCTGGGGAACCCGGCAAGCAAGAACATCCAAAGGGTGGAGTCGAGCTGATCTTGCTACCACCAGTTAGCAGACTTCACTCCAATTGCCTTCTTTGCCAGACGAGGATGTGGGTGCAGTATCGGCGCCATAGCCTCTAGGCTATGGCAGCAAAGTTGCTGCCATAAGGGGAGCCTCATATACATATGTCCCATATTATATATGTTACACTGGGTGACTACCACCCACCCACCACTGCAAGCGGCCTACCTTCTTCTCACAGCAACCTCAGCTTCAATGAAAAAGGCATTGCTGCCACCAGCGGCAATTAAGGTCGCAATGGAAGCAGTGGCATCAGAAGGAAGCTTGTCTTCACCGGCACCGCTGGCTCAATCTTGTTGAAGGACTGGCTTAGCCGTTCCAACTCCATCGTCCTTACGATAAAGATACAATCAAGGGACAGCTGGGATGACAAGCAGAAGTTTACCCTTGCTGCTGATTATCTTGATGACGTCGCTATAGCCGTGTGGCACGAGGTAGCAGCAGCTGCGCACGACCTTCTCGAGGACGAGGTACTCCTTCGTTCTGGATCTGCTATGGTCCCTACAATATCAGCAGAGAGGTTGGGTGCCCCAAGCGCGCCACTTCGAGTCGCCTTGCGCATTGCAGAGGAATCCCCATCTGCCCGCACAGAGGTGATCGACATCAGCAGCAGTGTGTCGGGCACCACCGCCACCACCACATCTTTTGTGCCGCCGGACATGCGGGAAGCCGAGACCGGTGAGGCATACAGCCGGCGATCCAATGAAGCCGTCACAGCCTACGCCCTCACCTTGGCCGCAGCCCCTCTTGCGGCAATTCCTCCCTCGGCTCGTTGGTTGCTAGCTGAGGAGTGCCCCGACCTCTAGCTTCATCAATTTAACAATGAGCAGACTTGGTTTCATAATTGAACCAACGCTTCCCGGCCTACACGGCTGAGCAGGCGCAGGAGCTCATCATGCTCAGAAGCTCAAGGGGGAACACATGTGCAATTCTACGAGCGCGTTGTTGACCTGGTTGTGGACACCACTCTTAATAGATCCACCTGGTCAACCCATACCACCTCGCTCGAGATTACGTGGAGAACCTTTACCCATTGCTTCTTAAATACGTAAAGGCTTAGTTCAACGTGTTTCCAATTACACCATGTGGCGGGCATACACCATCGCGGTGTATGCCCGCAGAGATACCTTGTGCAGGAACATGCAGCTTTGGAAATCAGCGGCCTGGCACATCGCAGCAGTGGCCGTGCTTCAGCCTCGACCTCTGCACAGCCCAAGCACACACGCGCTGCTCACGCGGTCGTGCGAGTGGAGGACAGTTCCCTCCAAACCTGCCACAGGTGCGGCACGGAGGGGCACTTCATATACATATATACACATATATATATGTATATGAGCATGCCCGATGCCACGCACTGATGCCCTTTTCAACCACTGCGTGCATGGAGGGGCATCTCGATATTGTGTGCTACACGCTGCATCCGGAGCTGAGGGAAGCTTTGAAGACACAAACCTCTCCAGGTGGTGCCGACAATAAACACAAATGAAAACAAATTAAAACAACAACAACAGTGACAAGTGGAAAGGCAAAGGCAAAGCTGGCCTTGCCAACAGCAGCAAAGCCGGGGGAAAGCATCAAGCCAAGGTTGCCTCCGTCATACGAGGCACTACTAGCCTTTAAGGCGAGCACGCGGAGCTGCTCGCAAAAATTGAGGATTTGCGCAGTCGAAGGGATGAGTCGGAAGAATTCCTCAACTGCGACCAGTACGCCACTTGCACTGCCACCACTTCACGCGAATTTTGGCTGCAAAACGCCTTTCCCCTCCTCGCTCCCCTCCTTGCTCACCACCTCACCCACCTCCAAGCCGGTCTCCTTCTCCACCTTCGCACCGGCCACGCGTTAATCCACCAACAGCTGGAGCCGCACCAGTACCCACACCGGAACAAGTGCATGAGCAACGACAAAACTGTTTAGCGTGAAGCCATGCTCGCTATCCGTTCGCTACCGGCCCCTGCAGCCGCACCTCCAGACTTACAGGAGCTTTGTCAAGCCGCATGGCGCGACGCCATGCAAGCCATTCGGCATCAACCACGCAGGTTGCCTCCTGTGCCTCCCTTCAGCACGGACTTTCTGGACATCGTGGAAGGGCACCTACAACAGTGGGGCCAGTTGCAGACGCAATGGCGTAACTCGGTCAGGAGCTGCAACCCACATTGAGACTTGCCGGATGATAATGAGCAACTGTACAATTGGAGCCATGAGTTGCCAAAAAGTTGGGTTTTACTTACTGCCCTGCACCCCTTGCCCATGGTAATGAGGTGGCCATTGCCACCTAGATGAACAGAGTGTGAAAAATTTGCAGACGGTAATCAACAACCGGTATTACCGCACCAGGTTCAAGGACCCTTATAGATCTTGAAGACGACTTGGCTCGGGCACTGGAACACCTACCATCTTTCACTGTAGCCAATGCTTACGTCTGGGTGCTCAACCTCGCTGGTCACGCCTACTTCATTTCTCAAGACGCACAGCACAATTCTTGAGCATCAACTAAGTGCATATGGTCGTCTGCAGCTGATATTGGCGAACCACCTGGCTAGCATAGGCAATACAGCTCCATTGCAGCCCCTTCACCCGCCGCAGATGGCAGACCTCCTACTCACATCAGATGAGTCAGCCATGTATCAGCAAAGGAGTAACAAGATCGGTAAAGTTGAAGCTCTTCGTCATGTGCGTGAGGAAGATCAACACCAGGCAAACGCTGCTATGTGGGCGGGGGTGACCCCACCGGACGCTAAGGCATTAAACCGTGGGTTTGAAAAGCAATTGCACTATTGTATTTGCGACACTCTGTGACCCTTGGTTTGGCCAACCCTTAATAATGTTGAGCGCATGGCGCAGCAGGTGTTAGCCACGTTGCAAGCCGACCCAATCCTGAGCGTGTACAGGGATCACATCCTGCCAGAGGAAGAGATGCGCAGTTTTGAGCACGCCACCACGGTACGCGTGTGCGAGCTGTCGAACGCAGTGCACCTCGTCACAGCTGGCCAAGCACTATCCGTGCAACAGATACATGTAAGTGTACACTTGAATAGCCCCTTGGACTTGAGCGATCGGGTCATCTATTAGGTGCTTGACGGCTTGTGGATGCGCTCAGATCGTGATTACGAGCTACTCAATGAGCTGTCGGCATTGACGGAGCATTGGCTCATTGTATTGGGCACGCGGCCTCACAAGTACCATCCTTGCTCCCCCAACCCTCCGCAACTGGTGGTTGATTTCAAAGCGCCCGCTTTGCTGCACCACACCATAGCGTAGTTTGAGGAACATGCACGTGTTAGCATTCGCCATGGACTACATCAGCCGGCATCCAATGCCTTCACCTCCACCACCGCCAACTCCATTGGTCGACACCAGCAGGGGCCAATATCTTGCAACAACTACTCCTGATCGGCGATGCACCCGCCACCTTGTAACAGTTGCAAATGTATACGAGAAAGTCCGCGCAACATCAAGCTGCGCAAGATAACATTGGCGTTGACTTCCGCGGGCGCAATGCGCGAGTGCGCACGCTTGTGCACGTCACTACAGCTACATTGCCTCAGCCAGCTTCAAGCCGGTGCAAATGAGAGATTTGAAGGAGAAACAAAGTATCTGGCTCCAGCGGACCCCAATATTGCATCCTTCTTAAGGTCGCCACGCCGACCGTACGAGCAGCAGGTGCACCAAGACATGCCGCTGTCTATTGCCAGAGCTGCACAGACACGCCACACCACTGTGGGCTTCCTGCCACGTCGCCTTGCTTTTGGGGAATCGTGTACCCTTGAAGAAGAGGATTTGCACTCAGCCTTGGTGCTTGCCACCAATGCCGCGCTGAGCCAGCGAGTCACAAGAATATAACACTTTATAGTTGGCGTCGCAGTTGCAAACCCTGTATCATGATGTGCGTAACTGGTTGCAGCTGCAAGAACCTCCTAACTCCAAAGGGTGTTGAGATGCAAACTTCCTAGGCGTAGACACATAACACAACAACCTCAAACCGCCTGTGCAAGCAGAAAGGACCAGTTCAAACCACGCCCAGGCCAAGGCTTCCGCCGCCACCAGACTCAAGCACAAGCAAAGTGAACCATGTTTGACGTGTGTGGGCGTCCCCTTGTACTTAATAATGGTAAACGTTATAAGGACTTGTTATACAAGCTCAAAGTAGTATACAAGGCGGGTCTGATTAGCATAAGACTCAAAAACAACCATAAACGGTATAAACTGTTAGGACTAACAGTTCCCAACGACAGCTGGAGTCCAAGGACCAAGGACGAAAGTCATGAGTACTTAGCTAGACTAAGCTGCCTGAAGTTTAAACCAGGTCATAAGTTCTAATCGAGGGAGCTCTACATGCTTCCGACATGCCAATTGCTACAAGGTGCAGACGCACAAAATTCGGCTCTTGAAGAGCTGCTGGTTTACTGCAACGCTAATGGCTGCACGACACACTCCATGCCCGAGTTGAGGGGAGTATGCCATACCCGGTATGGGGCTGCTTAACACGGGGCCCGCCAGGCAAAAGAATTTCCGCCTGATCCACTGCCTCGCCCGTACAGAACACTCTGCCAGCGGCATTGCTGCATGACACTCCTCCTTCTCCTAGCCAACCAGGTGGCTCAGAGGGTGCTTACACCGAGGGCATGACACATCTTTGCAAATCACACGTCGCGAGGGACTATGGAATACCCTTCGAGTTCTTGGACGTGGCATGCCTGCCTCTCAGCTGCAGCTCCTCAATGTATGGCTCATCACATCAGAGCCAGACAACACCCTTTATCCCGACCTCTTCATCAGACCGGCGGCGTGGTTGGACTTTGTCACAATTAAACTCCCTCATCTCATCAGCAGGGCAGTCGATTATTGGATTCAGTTCCCTTAAGCTCCTTTGATGTCAAATTTAACACGGTCGTTATCAAGTACACAGTAGCTCGGCTACAACGACGGCCTTCCACACTAGCAGGATGAGCGTGACGCAGAGTATTTAACCGCGCTGCTGGCGATTACGAGAATGATTCAAAGACGCGCGAGCTACACCAACAATTAGCGCATCAAGTGCGGGAAGGCACTGAAATCCTGCTAGTCACCTTATAAATGGCGACCGTCAAGGCCAGCATTGGGAGCAAGCCATCATTGCTAAAGCTCTCCGCTTAGCTTTGGCCGCCGCCGCTGCGTACGCATCTCATAGTGGCCCACCTGCTGCCCCACTTGGCGACTCGCCAGCAAGTTGAATTTGCCTGCCCCATTCTTTGCTCCATCCACGCCGGTACATTGGTCACCCTCACCGGGTGACAAACCCAAACCCGCTGCCGATCCACCCACGCCTGCAAATCAATCCCCCTCAATGGGTGGCTCTTCGTCGGGTGGATCACCTCTCACTGTCATTATCTCTCTCGGAAGAGCAACCAGCATCACTCGGCACAGATTACGACCCAGATCCGCACAGGTTGTATACAATAAAGCTCTGCCCAAGAACCGTACTCTTGTCGGAGCTCCAGCTTCACCCCGTTGGAATTTTTCCGGCCCACGCCATACGTTGGATCGGCTTGAGGTCCGTCCCAACATATGCAGGGTTAACAGCTGGCGGGGCCATGTCCAATTTGCGTACCACAACTGGCTTCCGCGCCACATCTGCGACAGCTTCCTTAAGCAAACCCCAAGGAAACGGTTAGTAGTAAGTTGCAAGTAAGAGGACTGGCGCAGAAGCGGCGGCATTCCTTCCAAAACTTTCAAAAGTCACCATCAGTTAAGGTAAACCGCGTGCATGCACGCTGTCTTGTGCAAAAGTTGAACTTGTAAGAGCTGTGGCCCGAATTCCGTTGCAAAAAACCTTTTCCTGCTGTTGCCTTGCCCTTGGGTACTTTGGCTACTCTTGCATTTTCGTGTTAACCTCTTGGCGTGGCCACCGCCCCGTTGCCTGCAAACCGCATCACCTCCCGCCTAACACGGTACTTTGCATGCCTTGCACAGCCACAACCACTGTTGCTGTTGGCATCCACTAGCTTCCTGTTGAGTGAGTGCTTGCATTACGTAAACTCGCATTCCTTAGGAACCTTGAACCACACACAAACACACTTGCATGACTGCTGTGCACTTGTTCATGCATCCTTAGTTAAGGAGCTTGTTGAGTGACCACAGCCTCATACCAAGCTTAGGGGAAAACTAGTACCAAGCTTAGGGGACTACTGTAGTACACAGTTTGTTTTTCCCGTACCACTCTCTCTCTGCACCTACCATCTTATTACCAGAAGTACCGCAGCCCTCAGGCTCTTTTCCTTACCACATCTCAAGTCGTACCGCAGCACTACTTGCTCTTCACACTTATACACCACACTACATGTGGTCCCTCTGACATACATATTCCGCAGTTGAAGCTTACTTGCACATACTTACCATTAACATCCCTAATGTTAATCATCCACTACATTAGTTTTGTGAGCTCTAGTTCATGTGCAAGTTGCTAGTGTCAAATCAACTAGCCTTTATGATGTACTTAATTCTGTAGAAACATTTTTGTTATGTACATGTTCGTGATGGCGCATTTCGAACCGGCAACTTACATAACCGCAAGCACCTTAAGTCTTTTTTTGTTCAATACATAGATGACATGCTCCTTATGCGCATGCATCATTTCAAGCATTTCATACATACAAATTTACATAGGCGCTCGCAATTGGCAATTATCCACGGCGTTTCAACCATCCATTTTAATTAGGATACAAAGAGATTGAAGTAACACATATGCGTACACTATACACGCCGTACACTGCACGGCACATGCACTTGCTCACGTGCGCAATTATGTATGAGTGACTTTAATAGCGTACTCTAATAGTATGGACTTATACGTGCAATATCGTTTTGTACACACATGGCGTGCTACAATACCCGGCTACATGTAAGCATCAGCATTTGTCTCATTTGTTCACTTGTCACAAATCATTTTAGCAGCATGAAGGACTTTTATACGATCTATTGGCAACATTACACGCAACAAGATCTCGCCACTTGTTATTTCCTCAACAAGTGCCGTGCTTTGCGCGCGTATCATGAAGTGTTGTAATGTATGAATATCACATAAATTAAACAACATCTCATTACGCTATTCGTATAATCGTAGTATGTAATTGTGCAATATGTCACAAGTCGTGATAAACGCAAAAAGTAAAACGCAAGTTGCCGTAATTGAATATAATGCCAATTTGTACCTTGTCATGAAGCCTTAGCAAATGAAGGCATATAACTCCTGTTGCCCTTACGTCTGCTGCTATTGTGGGTTGACATCAACTTACAATGGTTAACGGTAGCACTGGCTGAGGTGGTAAAGACAACAACCGTTGTAATAACAACAATGACATCGATCTTATGATAAAAAGTCTAATGACAACTAACGCACTTGCTAAAAGTGTATACGGAAGGTAACCCCGTACGGCGCGCATGCAGTATTCGTGTCATGTGAACATTCTGCAATTGCACTAAACTTGCACATGTCATTCACAATATAATGCATCTAGCCGAAGACAGTACATTGATAAGATAAGTAACGATTGAGTCGGGAGCGATTACGACGAGTTAACCAGCCACAATATCAATCCGTCATTGATTCAGGGTAGCGTAAAACCGCTCCGTGTTGAGCCGCATCTGTTGCAGTGGTAGCTACCAATACTCATCACATCTGAATGCCGCGGCAACACATGTACTTATCGTCAACACGGCATGCAAATCCGCCTTGTTGATCAGCACGACATTAGCCACAACTGTGCTGTAGTTGCCCAAATGATCTTTCTCAATATGCGGACATACTAATAGTACACTCAAGACGGTTCCATGTGCAACTGCTTGATTCGTGGCAATATGCATCCAAGGTTGCCTAGCGGCTACCGAAAGTACTCGATTGTGCACAACCGTAGCTTACGAGCCAGGCGTGCAAGACTTTGCATTCCACTTGTAATGGCACGTTGTTCTTCAATTTCCAGCTCGACACCATTCAGTGTTTGTAGATTATTGCGCCCGCAATAAAGTACATGGCTGCGCACGGCAAAGCAAGCTCCTGCACCACCAATATGTTTGTTGAGCATATCAGCAAAAGCCACAAACACGTAACGTAAAAGGTTTACATAGTTTGCATTATATGTTCATTTTGCAGGGTTTATTTACTTGCAATAGAAGTGCTTAAACTAATTACCAGTTGATGCGATAGGCATAAATGCATTACATTGTCATGCACTTACTTGTGACCTCACATGCACATGTCCAAATGAATTATAAAATCGAGTCTGCATACACCGATTGTATTTACAGTAGGGTATTTACGTCAGTTTGCCTTTAATGCAACAGCCGTAATTGCATATAAATGCCGTTCACTACTAGTAGTACTTTTGCATATAATATGTATTTTGCAACAATTTTGGGCTTGCATGCAAGCCCATTATTGCAACAATTGCAATTAAGGCTGTAGGCAATACATTGTCATGCACTTGTGAGCTCACATGCACATGTCCAAATGAGTCATAAAAATGAGTCTGCATACACCAATTGAATTCAAAGTAGGGTCTTTACATGTTTTTGACCTTTATGCAACAGCCTTAATTGCATATAAATGCCGTTCACTACTATAGTATGTATTTTTCAACATTTTTGGGCTTGCATGCAAGCCCATTATTGCAAAAAGTGCGATTTAAACTTGCCGCTCATTAATGCTCAATATGATCAAAGGCGTTGCCCCAAAATGTTAGCCCCTAACAGATAAGACTGACCTATTGTGTCCCAACAAGATTGCCATCTCTTGCACGCTAATTCTTCATGGCCATATGTAGCTCTGACACCTTCCCTTAAGGCAAGTTGCCACCCCGCTTCTTCTCATCGATCCTGCCCTCTGACGTTATCAGGCCATTGATCTCGGTAGAATCGTTGTCCGACAAGCCAATGTGATCTGCCTCTCTGTTTGCAAGCATACTATTGTTTCAGATAAGCAACATGCTACAACTCATTAAGCAATTACCTATAATGACCTTTGGACACGAAAAACATGAGCAACACTTTTGCTGCGCGAACAATTGCTTCAGTCGTGACCTTCGTAGCATGACCATACTCTGCAAGGCACAAGTTGTCAACTTGTGCAACTTGTGTAGCTCGATATCAACTTGCACATCTTGCCTATAGAGCCCGCTCGACATTGCCCATACCAGCTAGATGCAAACAAAGGTGTTCTGAGTGAACCGCATTGGGGACAACCTCAAGTTTCATTGACGCCTCAACCGCTGGGCGACCATCGTGAGTAGCGAGGTAGGGTGTTGCCGGCACCTTTACCACAGGAGGTGCAATTGATTGGTCCTGCATGAAAAGATAGACAACAATTGGGAGAGAAAACAACATAGCGCTCAATGAAGAGGGAAAGCAAAGGTAGACCATGCTTTATCAAAGGTTAACAATTAACACTAAGCAAGGGCAACACCGAGAGAGAGAGAGAGAGAGAGAGAGAGAGAGAGAGAGAGAGAGAGACTAGGTGGTTATCCTTATGCAGCTTGATTTGAGCACAAACTTTAATAACATGGCTTACATAAACGTCAGGTATAAACCATTTGCAACAAACTGTGCTTTTAACATCAATGATCGAAAGGTGAGGTGATCCATGCTGAATGCGCCCGTGCATGCTGTTTTGCTATAACTACAAACGTTTCCATCCCTTTGAAGTCACTCAAATACAATTGTCGAGTCATTGACATTGACCCAATTGGCATGCTTAGGGTATGCATCGTAGTCATCCCACAAACATGCTCATGTGCCAGTTAGCACACAAGAATAAACCACCAACACCAACTCAACTATTACACCTGGGGCCTTGACTACCTATCCTACACCACATCAAGTGCCTTATATGCAATGCAATGCAAGTGTCGAGCAGCAAGAGGCAGCATCAGCCAATCCACGACTTAACCAACCTGTGCAGCACATGCAGGTGAAGGTGAGAAGCGGTAGTGGCGCGCAGACATGATGAAACGAATGGCAAGACAAGTGTGATGATGTGCTGCGTGCTCTGCCGCCCGCCCCTAGCTATATGCCGCCCACCGCAAGCTCCCAGCCTCATCGTGTTCTGACGGCGGTGGCTAGGGTTTAATTTCACGCGCTGAGCCAATCGCCTCACGGCAGTGGTGACGCAGTCATGAAAAGTTAACATTAGTCACGAGCACGGAGTAGAGCACGCGACATGTTAGGTAAACACAGAACAAGTGATAACCTCAATAACACAGCATGCTTGTTGTCGTACACATGGAAGGCTGCTTTAACATGTGTACACGTGCACATGAACAACATATTGATGTGCACATGTCACTACAGGGTCCATCTATATTCCTTTCTCCATCCATTGTTACTTCTTGCGTACGTGACTATGCAGAACCAGACTTGTAACATCATTATACCTTATGTGAGCACTTGCCAAGCATTGCACTCTCTCATTGTAGAGATTGAAGCGCACATGTCACTGCGGGGTCCATTTGTTGTCCTCTCTCCATCCATTTCTATTTCTTGCGCACGTAACTATCCAGAACCGGACTTGTAAGATCATTATATCTTATGTGAGCACTTGCCAAGCATTGCACTCTCTCATTATAGAGATTAACATGCATGGCTTGTTGCAAACGGCAAACCTGAACAGCGTTGTCATAGTCATAAAACGATAAGGTAGTGTCATGAAGCAAAACACTGCTCAAGCAAACAAGACGCAGCTTTCAAGCATGCAACTGGCACACAACACTCCACATTGAAGACCCGACCGCACTGAACCTGCTGCAACACCTGAGGTTATGATGCTATGCTAGTGGCCTTTGACCACAGCGGGTGCAGCACGTCGTACGGGCTCGTCTTGCTGAGCCATGAAGTGCCAGTAAGGACCAGCTTGGTGCTCATGGAGCCCGGCACCGCGTTGCGCAGTTGCACGGTGGCCGCGTTCAGGTAGGATGCCTTGGCTTCAGGCCTTTCCAAGCTTGCGACAGCCTCAAAAGGAATGGTCTGCAGGGGAAATGTTTGTCACAGGGTCATTGATGGTTAAGGGTCTATTTGCACTTGATGTGCTGTGCAGTCACATACAGCACGCACTTGACGTACCAGTTGCTTGCTGCCGAGAGTGCCGTAAAAGCAGATGTGCTGTGCAGTAACATACAGCTGGCCTGGTATGCTGGCTGGTCCTTCAGGAAGCTCTTCCTCAGTCAACATGCACGGCATATCTGCGCGGAACCAGCTGCAAGTTTTGGTACCAATGCTGAGGCTGTGTGAGACATGCATGAGAAAGTACACTACGATAGCTCCCAGTACGCCCTCACCATGCAAGAGGGGTTCGCGCGCAAGGGCAGGGAAGCGGGAGTGAAACATGTTGGCAGAGGGTGTGGGCACAGGAGGCCGCGGCGGCCCAGTGGGCACTCCCGTCCCAGGCATTGGCAGGTTGGTTGAATTGAGCGCAGCACTGAGTTGGCGGGTCATCAGCACCATCCAAACCAGGTTCGTAATCGCCGCAGCACCCGGGAAGCACAACCTCTCCAGCACGAAGCTTATCAAGGATATCCCGAAAAACACCCGTTGCGAGCGGCTATCCCCACCAGGCGGCTTGAATATGGACCATGGGCTAGGAATTCCCGGTGGCTCATCCTGCTGAACAGACGTTTGTACATGTTTGTTAGCAACCTGTGAACAACCCTAGATGAAGTGTGCCAACATCCGCAGCTGTGCGTCAACAACGTGCCTTGCCTGCTTGTTTAGTTGTCTCGGTGGACAATGGCTCCTGACCCTGCACCTGCCTCACGGCGTCCGTCCACGCGCGCTTCCCATCGGGAGTCAGTGCAAAAGCTGCGGTGATTGCCGCAGCTACTCCGCCTGCGAAGAGCGCTGCCCTACCCACCGAGGGCGTACCTGCGCGTGCGGCCCACATAAACAACATACGGTTTCAGGGCAGGCTGTCTACAAGTGCACAACTTGAGCATAAGCGGGATCTACTTCCAATGGCCTCATTATTATGAACGGTTGTGCAAAGTGGTGAGCTGCATGCAAGCATGCTGGTTTGCAGGCCCCATCGTCTGCCATGCAACCAGACTACTCAACAGGTGATCAACTTGCGACACACGTACCGCACCTGCTGCCAAAACTGTGAGGTGTGCGCTGCGCCTGGCCGTGTGTGCTCCATATCGCCTGCGTGTTCTTGGTAACGCGAGCGGTGACCTGAGCCAATGATTGCCTGAAGACCTGCAGGGAGCAAGCACACAAGCGTCAATAAGTCAGAAGCAGCAGTTTAAAACAACCAATCACTATAAAGTAGCGACGAGTAGCAGGCACAGCAGGCCAGAGATAAAACAGCTGTAAGCTAGGTGCTTGCCATCAGCTGCATTGACCGCTGAATTGCAATGCGCAACATGCATTTTCTACAGAAGCAGCGCTGGTGACATCGGGCTGCGTTCACAAACTCTCAACGTGACAGGAAAAGGCAACAGCAGCCCCATGCAGCATGTATGCATGTGCCGCTGTGAGCGCCAACGCTCCTGCTTCTAAGCTGCCGGCATTTTCCTTACTACCATGCTACAGAACTCAAGGACGTGAGGAATGGTCCAGGCTGGGCTAGACTGCAGATTAGCGTGCCAGCTAACGTAGGGGAGCAATGTCTAGCTTGTGCGGAGCCACAATTTGATGCATGTACCAGCGACTGTAGGCTACAGCTTGTAGCCATACGTCATGTCTACCTGTGCATGCACGCCATGCATGCCTACATGCCGGTGCCACACATACCAGCGTTTTCTACAAGCAGCAGCAGCCATGTCCCCAGAGCCCCGTCGCAGCGGCGCCTTCACCGTCCAAGCCACAACGGACATCTCACCCAAGCCCATCGACGACACGCCCGTCATCAACCCCACCGCCGCCGCCGCCGCCCAGCTCACCCTAACCCTACGCTGGCAATGCCACCTACACGTCGACGGTGTTAATAATGCCGGTAGTTGTTGTGCGCCGACGTTAGGTCACAGGCACCAGCACTGACACAGAAAGCACACATAATGCATCTGATGGGTGTTGGCAGGCGCACGTGATGGGTGGCGGGTGCAGCGTGGCGGCGGCGGCGGCGGGTGGCGACGACGACAACGCCGCTGCGTCAGGAGATGGGGTCGCAGCTTCCGTGAAGCCTCAGCCTGGTACGCGGCGTTGTCGTTCTGAACTCTTGTTATGCAATGTATGAGCGTTGCTGCTGCTGTATTGGAATCGCACAAGTCTGTTGGCGAGTTGGAGTTTGGTGGAGGATGTAGGAGGCGGAAACAGGACAACTATATTCGTGAATGATAGAGTGGAGAGGGATGCTGCTTGCTTGAGCTGCGTTGAGAGCGTTGTTTGTAAATATACGCCCTTGGTGAAGCAGAAACAACAACAACAACTACCCATCGACAACGTACCTTGTTGCCTACTCACTCACTCACCCACCTACTCACTCAGGCACTTATGCTCTACTCCCCATTCTCACTGTCGCACTCTCTCAATCTTTCACTCACTCTCCCACTCCCACTCCCTCCCTCCCCCACTTCCTCTCTCGCCCTCACCCTTTGATGCCACCCAGGTCTTCCTGGCCACACAGGCCGCGTGCTGTGCATGGCCGCAGCCCCCGCAGCGCCAGCGACAGGAGGCGGTTCTACCAAACAGCAGCCTCAGAGGCTGTACACGGGCGGGGACGACGGACGCGTGTACGAGTGGGACGTGCAGGAATTCCTACCAACACGATGCTTCAAAGGTGGGCGTGGGCGTGTGTGGGTGGGGGTGGGTGGCATGCGTGCGTGTGTGCGTGTGGGTGATTGCGCGCACATGCGTGTACGTGTGCGTGCGCACACATGTGTGTCAATGCGGGTGCGTGCTTGCTGTATGGGCACGGGTGCGTGCAGGTGCGGGTGTGCGTGTGCGCACACATGCACTCACTCTCACACGCACGCGCCCGCACAAACACGTGCACACACGCGTGCATGCGCACGCACTGACACACAGGCGCGGGGGCGCATGTTTGTATCAGCACCAACCCTTAATGCATGCAAGTGACATACCTCTCCCCCTCCCCCTTATCAGGGCACAAGTCGCCAGTATTGTGTCTAGTCGTTGGTGGCGACGGCAGCGTGGACGCCGACCCGCACGTGTACTCCGGCTCTCACGACGGGGAGGTGCGCGCGTGGGTACCCAATAAGGCTGGCGGTGGTGGCGGGGCAAGCGCGCCAACCACACCGCGGGGCGGGAACGCTCAACATGTTGGGTTCCGAGACAACAACAACAACAACGGGAGCGTGCCTCCCACGCCAAGGGGAGGAGGAGGGTGGGGAGGAGGAGGGGAGGGGAGTGCGGCGAGCACACCGAGAGGGGGTGGGGGTGGGGAGGGTGGGATGTGGGGGGATGTGGTCCCGCCGTCGCCGAGGGGGAGAAAGGCGGTGTTCGCGGGGCATAAGGACGCGGTGTATTGCATGTGCGTACACGGCCGGATGCTTTATACTGGTGAGTGTGTACAGAAAGTGCATGTTGTTGGCGCACAGTCCCAAAGCAGGTACTCTCTATGTAGGGTCTCAGGACAGGACTGTGAGGGAATGGGACCGAGCAAGCGCGCGCACACTGCGGGTGTTTCCAGCAACAGACTCCCTCGCCGCCAACGACCCCGTTATCGGGCTTGGTCTCAACCCCTCCATCCTCACCCTCTACTCGGCCACCATGCAGGCACTCTAGCCGTGCGCGCATGTGGGCGTGCACTCGTGTGCTTGTACAAGCATTTGCATGGGTGTGAGCGTGTGAGTGTGTTGATGCATACACATGCATGCATGCGTACTGGTGTGCGCGTGAGCGTACGCTTGCGCGTGCGTATGCGTGTGCCTGTGCCTGTGCCTGTGCCTGTTCGTGCGTGTATGAGACACGTTGGTTGTTGCATTATCACACTCCCTCTCTCGAGTTCACCGTCATCTCTGCACAGGGTTGCGTGCGTGGATGGGACTTATCGCCCCTCGACCCCACCAGCACCCCCAAGCCCTCGCCCAAGTCCTCTCAGCTGCATCCCTCCCTGTCGCCCGTGTCGGCCTTCGCGCTCGCGTTCGAGCGCGCGTTCCTCGCGGGCGGAGGGGCGCCGGGTCACCTCGGCGAGCTCAACACGCAACAACAACAACAGCAGAAAACGGGTCTATCCCACAACGGCAACACAAACCAACAGCAGCAGCAGCAACAACAACAACAACAGGGGAGTCTGCTAGCGATGATTGAAGCCCACCCGCACAGCGTCACGAGCTTGTGCATCGGCCATGGCAGCATATTCATTGGTACGTTGGTTTGTGAAGGACATATCGAACCAATACAACAGGAAATGTCGTAGCAGCAAGAGTTATGAATCAATAAAAGTATACACCTGCGCCCACGTGCACGGCCATGCGCTCGCGCACACACACATGCACACGCGCATACGGAGATGCACAGATAGGGGCATGTGTGCACACACATGCAAGCACACGCACGTATGCACTCCCTCTCACACACATGGACATTGACAGTCACACGCACAAACACACTATCATTGACACGCAGGCGCAAGCAACGGTACGATAGTGGAGCATTCCCTCGCCACGCTGAAGCGCGTGCGTGAGCTTCATGGCCACATCGACGCTGTACGTTGCCTCGCCGTCGTCGGCGACATGCTCTACTCGGTATGCACTCTTACTCCTCCCCACACTCTCTTTCATCAACACATGTTGTCACAACGTGTTGACGTGCAGGGCGCGGGCGAGGGCGAGTTGCGCGAGTGGAGTCTGGCCTCACGCGCGCACACACGCAGCGAGCGCGTGTTCAGGCCGTACCTCGAGGGCGGGGACGGGGCGGACTTTGTGCAGCGCATCGTAGACAGATTGGGAGGGTAGAAAGTGGACCATGCTTACAACATGAACACATCTATTGACACAAGTTCGGCAACATGGCAACAATGACTACAGCACCAACAGCTGGTGCCCAAGTTTTTCTGTCACAAGTGTCACAACTCTGTGTGGGTGTTTGAGCGTGGACCCGCCGCCGACCCCACATTGGCTCCTTGACTCGCGAGGGCACTTATCACCTCCACGTAAACATCAATACCCTTGAGATACACATCCTCCGCAAGATACTGCACCCACAGAGAGATCAAGTCAGTGGGGTTGATGCTGATTCACAATTCACAATTCTCTCGGATAGCAGCGAGACGAAAGCTCTCCCACCTCGTTGTGGTCGTGTAGTAGTACGGGCGTATCGTACATCGGCGAGAATCCGAGTACGGGCACCCCCTTCTCCCTCATGAACCTCCCGTCCGTGGCGGCGGGGAACACCTCCTCCGTGAGTTCGAACCCGCTGCGACGCACCGCGAGACGGAAGACGGACCACCAGGGGTTGGAGGCATCGCGCTTGAAGACCAGAGGCTCGTTGTTCGGACCACGCGGAGAGATCTGCGTAGAGTTTGTGTGTGCATGCGTCCGTGCATGTGCATGCACATATGCATGAGTGTGTCTACGTGTGCATGCGCGAGTGTGCGTGGCTCCGTGCGCGCGCGCGCGTGCACATGCGTGTGTGCGTATGTGTGCGTGTGCTTGTGCATGTGCGTATGCATACGCGTGCGCGTGTAGTCCATACTTACGCTGAAACAGAAACAACATACAAGATAGGGGTATCTACCTTCTGCTTGAAGTGGTATGACATGTTGCGCGAGGCCGGCGCCCAGTCCTCCGCGATCATCTTCTCCAGGGCGTCCACGTCGGCCTCGGGGGGCACGCGGATGTCGAGACCGAACTCGGCCTCGGACGGCTGCACGTTCATCACGAAACCCTTCTCTGTCTCCATGCCAGCCTAAACGGCCACACAAGTTCCGAATCACATCAGCGCCCGCGGAGACGCACGCACACATACACACGAGCACGTGCGCACGCACGCAGGCATGAACACACTCACAGGACTACACATGCCTGTACGCACGCACAGACGCACATATCCACACCTTGAGATATGCCACATTGACGCTGATGACGTCCCCCTCAGCGACGAGTCCAGACTTCCACAGCGCCATCTGCGCGGCGCGGAAGGACCGCACGGACCCGAGCGACCGCCCCAGCGCCTCCGCGGCGCAACCCTCGTCGTACATCCTGGACCCATGACCAGGCAACCCAACAGCCTGACAACAGATACCTCGATGTCACACACGCACACGCTTGCACACAGATCATGCACGTCTCGTGCCATCTCACCCTCTCCACCACCATGAGAGAAGTGCATGTGGCTATGTCGTGTCGACACAACATCCCCACAACACACCCTCATCTTCCCCGACACAACATCCCCACCCACCTTGACAATCAACCACCACGGCGCCCTCTCCGCATGAAACGCCCTCAATGTTGGCACCGAAGACGTCCCCGCCGGATTCGCCAGTCCCTCATCCAGCGCCATAGCAATGTCAAGTGACTTGAACATCTCCGACTCCACAAAGGCGCCCATCCCGTCGCGTCCCGACACCTCCTCGTCAGGGACGAACAGGACGCGGACGGTGCGGAGGGGGACGAAGGGGGTGAGGAGGAGGCGGCGGATGGATTCGAGGTACTGCTGACCGACGCACTTCATGTCCTGAGAGAGGGGAGAGGGGCGAAGGGTTGGTGGAGTGTGGCATTGTTGGGTTGGGATTGGGATTGGGGAAGTGAAGGCATGACAGGTACAGGAACTATCTTGATGAGTGTCTTTTCGATCACTCACTTCAATCAGACTGACACGGCTATGTGCACACACATGCACACGCATACGCACACATGTGCGCGCGTGAGCGTGCCCGTGTATCTGTGTGCAAATGCATGCGCACGCACGCACGCGCGCACACACACCCACGCATTCCCTCACCTGCGCTCCCCTCGCGTATATCCTCCCTTCCCTCCGTACCGCCCCGAACGCCTCCCCCCCCTCCCACCGCGCCTCCTCCGCGGGCACCACGTCCATGTGCGAGTTCAGCAGCACGCACGGGAGGGAGGGGTCCGACCCCAACCAGGTGAGCAGGAGGACGGGCTTGCCGGGGACGAAGTCGCGACGTTCGGCGGAGAGACCCAACTCGGCGGCCTGTGTGTGCGTGTGTGTAAGTAGAGAAGTTGAGATTACGATGGCGTGCACAATAAGTATGCGACGTGATGGGTCACTCCTGGACACGATGCCGGCACCGAGCACAATAGACGAATTCATGCACAAACACAACTACCAACCATCGTTGTGCACATCAGCCAGCCTGGCCAATCCAAACACCCACAGCACGCATGCAAGACGCTGTTGGCAACAGCGCACCGCACTCTATGTATGTGCCCGTGTGCGCGCGCGCGTGTGTGTGTGTGTGCATGTATGCGCGTGTGTGTGCAAGCGCATGCGTATTTCCACAGTGGAATACATGGAGCGTACGCACAAGATGAAGATGATGATGATGATGATGATGACCAGCACTTTATGCATGCAAGTATGCATGGACAGAGCCACACCAACTCACGCAAACTACAGCGCGCTGATGAGACAATCGCTGCCAGTGCATGGCAAGACACCAACTGTGACTACTTCTCAGCAAGAAACCGCATTACCACCGTCCATGCACAGGCATACAAATGCTGACACCAGCAACACGCAAGCACAAGCCACAACACCAGTACTGTCCCTTTCAGCCCGGGTCAGCCAAGCAGCAATGGATGGTTGCTTGATCAATCAACCACACCTGCTTCAGTATGAAGTCGGCTGCCTTGTCGTAATCCGGCTTCGAGTGATCCGTCCGGATCCGCAGGTACTCCTGGAACCGCGCGATCACGGCCTCGGACGCCAGCGACGCCGCGGAGGCGGCGACGGAGGAGGAGGACGAGGGGTCGGTGACGACGCCCGCGTCAGCCGCCAACGACGACACCGCTGCTGTCGAGAGGAGCAGCGCCAGCCATAACGACGCCGTCGCCGACGCCGCCGCTGACGCCGCCATGCTGGCAACCCAACAAACTATCAGTCTGGCCTGGTGTGGTCTGGTCTGATTTTGGACAGAACAACCACCAGGCCCGGACTCAGCATGGCGGCCAGCGTCAGTTGCCTGGCCCAGGTCAGCGGGCGCGGCCTTGTGACCAGCGGCCGCGGAAGCGGCAGCCTGGGCGGCCTGCGCTTCCCCTCCTCTCGTCGTTCAGCCCAGTCTGCAAGGCTAGTGCCAAGGCAGGCCCAGACCCAGGCCCTGTTCGGTTGGGGCCGCAAAGCTAAGGTTCAAGTCAATGACAAAGCGAAGGAGGCGAAGGACGAGCTGAGGAAGGCCGTGGAGGGAACCGAGCGGGGCGTGCTGACGCAGAACGACCGCGATGGGCGGAGAGACGCCATCGTGCAGTGCGTGGAAGCCCTGGAGGTGCGTGTGTATAGAGATTAACTGTGGGTATGCAGAGTAGTTGAGTTTGCACAGATATGGCGCAATGCGCATGCTAGCATTCGTCAATCACGCACGCAGTGTCAAAAGTGTATGCGCGCGTGTGTGTGTAGTGCATGTGGACATGCGGCTGCGCATTGCAAAGTACATGATGTCTCTGTGTGTATGCGTGCGCGTGCGTCTGTAACTGTGCTGCGTGGATGTATTGTTGCATGCTGCTAAGTGCATTGCATGCATGCGGTGAAGCACATCTGTGCATGCATCACATTGCCGCTTCTCCCATCGTCATGAGTGCAGGAGTTGGGTAAGGGGAGCGAGACGACAGGCGCGGATTCCCTGAGCGCGACGTGGCGTCTGCTTTGGACGACCGAGAAGGAGACGCTCTTCCTGCTGCAGCGCGCGGGACTGTTCGGCACAAACGCGGGCGAATCCTACCAGGCAAGTGGGTGCTGGGATTGGAGAGAAAGAGGAGGGAGAAGAAGTCATTTGTGTGTACGTGTGTGTGCAGGTGATTGATGTGAAGGCGGGGACGCTTAACAATGTGATAGAGTTCCCGCCCTCCGGCGCATTTGTCGTCGACGCCACCATCGAGGTGTCCGGACCCCAGCGCATCACGTTCAAGTACGCGTTGTGTGTGGGCCTTGTATCTGGACCCCAGAACCCTTACTTCTGTTGCTTGCCTCACCACTGCCATGCGCTGCTGTTCTCATAATTATGTGTTGGGTGGGTGTGTTGCCGTTACAGGTTTGACAAGGCGCGATTAAAGACGGACAAGTTGAACTGGGCATTGCCCCCTTTTGGCAAAGGCTGGTAAGCTTGAAAACCTTGTGTCCAGCATGCCAGTATACTGCCCATTGAATTTCGACATCTGTGCCTGATGTGTTGCAGGTTTGATACAGTGTACTTGGACAATGACCTGCGCATTGCAAGAGACATACGCGGAGACATACTTGTCGTGGAGCGTTGTAAGACACCTTGGCAGGGCGTGTAACCCTTTGCCAGTGAACAGTTTGTAAGACTGCTAGCATGCTTGTCGACATTACTTCAAGCTCAATCGCTTATTGCAAAGGCAACTTGCCGCAGCACTTGCCGCAGTTATAGATATTATTAATGCGCGAGGTACAACAGACCATCTAGCAATAACCATACACTGAGCTTTTGTTCAGTGTGGGATTACCAACAAGCCATGCGTCTACACTGTGTACAAGCTACGACGGCATGGCGACTCTCTATTTGCGAGGCTAGTAGTGCTGTGAAGTCACTTACCAAAGAGCGTCCCAGAATGACTCCCAGAAGCTGTCAAAGTACCTGCTTTGGGTCAACCTGCCCCAGAGCTCCACCACTGTGCCCATCCGAACTGCACACAAGTAGACAATAAGCACCCGGCGCGCCGGGTGCATGCGCATACAAATTTCTATAGTGTCGAGAATATCTGCATCAGCTGACACAGGGCACATGCAAGCCATACTGACATGGATGTCACAGAGCTCAAAGTGAACATACTTACCAACGGCGCGGCATGAAGTAAGGATGAACGCTTCAAGAAAGACAGGCATCTTGACCAACTGCCGCAAAGCAGGGTCCTCCGAAATCCAACTTGAGAAATTTGCAGGGATACCCATGGCCTTCAGGTGCTCGTCGAGTGGACTTTTCGGGAGCTCCAGCCCGTGCAGGTCCAGTTGCAGCAGCCTGAACACGACAACAAACTGACAGTCAGCGTCATCACTGTCAAACGCGGAGTGTTTGTCTAATTGCTTGCGTAATCAGTGGTATCATCACAATTGCGCAACCAGTGGCGAAGGAAGAGTGCAGTCATGACATAAAACAGAACCTGCGTTTGGTTGCGGCTATCCTTGGTGGGGGTTCCGCGGCGCACTCCGATACAACAGTGTAGATGGCGCCAAGCTGTTTGAGCACACAGGCAGCGTGCTGAGCGTCATCGCGTTCGCTTGGCGTCGAGGCGGCATCCGCAATGTATGACAGCACGGCGCCTTGCTGGCTGAGGGCTGCCGAGCTCACCATGACATTGCTATTGACAAACTCGGAGCTGTTCCTAAGCAACTTCTTCACCTGCACGGCATCTACAAGTTGGTCTCATGCACCATGCATGCGCGCGCAGTTGCGATCACGTATGCATAGCATCAGCACCTGCTCGCTCTCAGGTTTCAATCCAGCAATCAGTTTGTTCAGCAGCTTCTGGACTGCTTGTTGCACGGCGGGATATTGAGGTAGCATGGACAAATTGCCGAGCTCGCCGGCGGCATCGAGGGCGGTTCGCACAGCGAACAGCACCTCCGCAAGCTCACACGTGCCGTCGGGACCAGTGGCAAGGTCCTTCACCGCGAGCCACGCGAGCTCCTGGAATGAGCGCACCTGCTTCGGGGGCGGGCGCCCTGCGCTCACGAGCTTGCGATAGAGGTTTTGCGTCAGGTGGAAGTCCACGGCCGTGCGCAGCTCCGCCATCGTGTCGCACACGAGCCAGTAGCCGGGGATGTCCGCTCCGGCGGCCTTCGCGCGACGCAGCGCATTCTTCACCACAATCAGCTCGCCGGACTCAAGGATCTCTGACGCGTCCATGTTCCAAAACTGGCGAGGCGTCTGGAGGCCAACGGTGTCGAGCTTCTGCGCGACGACCTCTCTCATGGCGTCATCAATGGCCATGTGCAGCTGAGAAAACCAGAGGTTCTCAAAGTTGGGAGGCACGTTGGCTCCGACCTTCTCCAGTCGCAGCTTCAGACGCGGTCGCACCTGTGGCAGTAACCATGTGATGTGTATGTTGTTGATGCAGATGATCAACTCTCGGTCAGCTCTGCAACGCACCTGCCCAAGCGCATAAGTCTGAACGATCCCGCTGGTTACTTCTGTTTGCGGATGCAGATGAAGGTTCTCTTTGACCTGAGACAGCAATGGGCGGTGTTCTGTTGAGTTGCACATGCACCACACACCTTGCTGTGTTTCAATAAACCAGGCTGGTACCTGTCGTTCGAGGGACTCAATGACAGTACTCAGCCCAATCACACACATCTCAATGCTCATCTTGGTCAGATACACGAAGCGCGCATACTCAGAGTCTGGCGCGACATCGAACAAGTTGACGTTGGGCGTGAGCATGGGAGCGGCAGCGGCGATGTCGGCCTTGGTGAGGATACCAAGATCCAGCTTGGCGGCCAGGTGCTCCAGCGTTGGCCAGCGCGTCTGCATCCAGTTGCTGAACTGCAGCAGCAGGCGGCGGTACATGCCCAGAGGCAGACCAAAAGCAACCTCTATATCTTGCAGGGTGGAAACCATCAAGGACACCTGTAACAAACAGATGTAAGCAGCAAAGACAAACACCAATGAACCGTTGTGCAATATGGCAATGCACTAGCTACCACACAACAATGTAGACACATGAAACAAGCATTTCATTTTCAGCAATCTTGACAGCAGATGTTTTTGCATGAATTTTGTGTCATTTAAGTGTATCAGCAAGGGTGTCTCAAACCACCTGGACATGCCTCGTGCTTACCGGTCGCCCGAAGAGAACCTCAAACCGCGCTTGCAAGTGGACGAGTGCTCCCAATGTGGAAAACCCGTCAGCTTTGGTCAGCTTCTCCGCCTTGATGGCGATGCCACGTGTGGAGTTGTGCGACAAGAACCGCTGCAGGGCAGCCTTCTGTGAGCTGCCTGGAGGCACTGTGAAGGAGGACCGGCGTGCGTGGCTGCTCTTCGCCTGCTTTTTGACAAACGCCGCGAACTCGGTGTACATGTCTTTGAAGGCCTGCATAGACTCAACAGGATCAACCTCAAGTTATGTAGTGCGTCTAATTCAAAGTGACACATGACCAAATGGATGCACACCTGCTTGAATTGAGTCATTCTACCCGCAAGTCTGTACCAGGGCGACATATGTGTTAGCATCACAGAGCGGATGTGCTCAACACAAAACCGATAGCAATCAACAAACGTACCGCATCATGGGGTTGAGACGCTGTCCAATAATGTCCATCAGCATGAGGACCATGCCGATCGCGATGAGAGCGACTAGCACAAGTGCGATGTATATGAAGGACGAGGCCAATTCGTGGTTTTTGTTAGAGATGTCGAATATGGACACCGTCTGGCAGTACTGCGCCGTCCCCAATATGCCAATGGACGGGATGATCTCGCATCGCTCATACCCAGACTCCGTGCGATTGTAGCTGTGCACAAAAAAAAAAAGGTGAATAACTCCTTGGAAAGATAGAGGGAGGTCTTACCCTCAAGTTGACGCTTAAGTTGGATAAAGTCCTCACCCTGTGTACTTGAGCTCAGACCACTGCCTGCGCTGACGAATGCGGTCCTGGTTGATGAAGGAAGTGATGGGGTCTCCACCCAGCTTCAAGAATATTAGGCCGGATCCGGAAGTGAAGGCAGACTCATTTAGCAACACCTGTCATGTATGGATGCCATGAGCACAGGCGGACAGCAGCAACGACTCGTCCTGTGTTGGGGTAAGCATATGCACACTGATGCTGCGAGAGCAGTTGGCAAATGAACTATGCATGCCAGTTGACCACCCTGTGCGTCCATACAGCGAACTGCAAATGTCATGGAATTGTGCTGATACGGTCACGGCATGCATCAGCTTGTCTTTATCCGCAAATACCATGATTCAACTGCATGCTGCCTGACACAGCTATACACAACTATGATGTGTGATTGTCTGGTGCACACATTGGCAGCCATCAACATCTCAACAAGCCTAACAACACACGAGAAAAGACAGCATGTGTGTGTACGCTAAGCACCGAGACACTGAAGCATCAATGCATGGGTAACACTTGGTGGACCTATAGCGTCACTCACTATGTCCACGGTAATGACAGATTTGGTTTGACTACAGTGCAACAACATACACCAGGGCCTTGGGTAAGTTGCATATGCGGTGAAAACGACTGTCGGGTGTGAGACAAAAGCAGCTGCTGATAGGTCATGCTTGGACTGCAATCACATACAATTAAGGCACGCAATCTGTTACTCTGGTGGTGATGACAACTGTACAATGTCATGTCCTGCAAGCGCTTAGGCAGGGACCAAGGCACATGCTTTGGGGTAGACTGTGCTGCCAACTCACCTGCTTTGGTGCCACTTGTGCATCGACAAAGCTGACAGCTGGTGCAGCGTACACGCCAATTTGAGCAGACAGCAGTGACTCATTGGTGCTGGAGCTGTACGCTAGGTCAAGCACCAGGAGCCCGCGATCCGCGGAGTCGCTGGCTCTTGTTGTTAGAATGACGACTGCCAACACCACCAGCGTGATGATGCGGATGACCTGCGCCACAATGTTCTCCACCAGCTGCATAACAACCTAAACAGCACCAGATGTCAGCAACAAGGACCGCAAACAGTAAACTCAACAGGGCCCAGCTAAGGACAACATGTGTGTGTACATATGAACACTTGTAGCAATCTAACAGACCTTTGTTGGAGCTTCTAGGGACAGCAGCTCATCTATGTTATCCTCCTGAGAGAGAGGGTCTGTTTCCGGTTCGAGTGTGAGGTCTTCCTGGCTGAGGGAGAGCGGAAAATTGGGCTTCCTCTGGAAAGTGGGGTTGGGCGACATCGGCATAGTGGTGGTGCTGACTAAGCGCTGAAGGGCAACCTGTGCATTGACAATGCGTCAAGGTTAAAGCAATTGGCTTATCGCACCATTAAATTGCACCAAGCGCTGTCCAACTTGCCTCCATGTTACGCTTGGTCTTTCGCTTGTGAAGCAGCAACCATTGGACTAGTCTTATTGTCAGACCACTGAAGCGACCCAGCAGCAGCCCCAGCTTCATTGTCCTCGCAATCTGACCCCACGTCTGCGCACACAATGCCCACGTAAGGTACGCACAGGTGTTTCACACGTCAATCCTCTATGACATTGGGTAAACAGCGAAAACCGTTTGAGCCACTGTCATTACGCACTCAAGTTGTGGATCCACACTGTTACCTGCCGTCGTGTCTCCCAAAGGTACGACTCTTCTCCACTCAAAGTTCGGTTATCCCGAATTGGGTCCGCCACCCAATTCAACAGTGCAAGGAACCCAAATATTGCTACGCTGTCCATGAAAAAGGTGCTCGTGAAGAGGTAGCCGAATGGCCACTGTGCATACGTATGGAAAAGGATGTCAACGACGAAGAATGCGAAGAGCACCGTGTAAACCACCTGCACAAAAGTAAGCACATCAATGTGTCACACTAGTGTCAATGCAAAGTAGGACCAATCAGGCTTGTCACCAATGTCACCTATTCAAAAAGCGCAGGATCTGACCTGCAGTGCTGCATCGCCAGAAACAGGCACCCATAGCATCTGAAAAGGTGGCATCAGGATTCCAAACACCATGGCGACGATAAGAAAGCTTTGATATGGCCAGCTGTCCATCAATCGCAACAATTAATCAGCTGGTACAATAATAGTACAGCCACTGTGTGCCAATTCTCGGCTATGTGTTAAACTCATGCACCTGAAGTAGACCAACTTTACTGCAGCAACCGACTGCGAGACACTGTCATGGACAATCACGGTGCAACTGTCATAGATGCACAGCCTCTCTTTCTTTGACATGCCGCTGTGGAGGCTTGTCAGCTTGACAGTAAAGGTTTCATGCGTTGTTGTCACGTCATCGGGCAAAATGTGAACGCTGAAGTTCTTTTGTTTCTGCAAACATGCTGCCAGTGAGCCAAGCATGTCTCAATGCTTGATGCTAAGCCCACATGACTTGCACTGTTCACAAGTGTTAATTGCATGCTAGACATAGCACAAGACAAAGCACCTCGCCAGGTGCGAATGTGAGGATGCCTCTTGTCGATACATAGTTACGTCCATCTCTGCGCAAGACACTGTGACGCTGCGCAAACTTGGCAATTCAACAAGAACCTGTGTCCTGTGCAGAACTCACTTGGCAGTGCCTTCCTCTGTCTCATACTGCACACTGGAGGTGCCAGTGTCAGGCCCTTCCCGGTTGACACTGATTGCACAACACAGAAGGGTCAGCCAGCCTCAAAAAGTCAGATTAAGCAGTTGAACTCAAACATTTACAGTGGGATCACTTACCATATCTGCACTGTGCCAGCATCTTCCCTCACCTAGCAGCAACCAATACATCTGTTAAAAGACGACTGCAACAACTGCTGCGCAGCAACCTGTGATGCTACTTCCCAATCACAGACTCACCCAATACGTGGGAGCCCCCAGACTATAGTAAGTCTCCTCACGCGGACAGAATTCCTCCTGCTGACTGCCACTGCACCAATTACAAAGATCAGTTGCACGCCATGCTAACATGCTGTGAGTTGACACCCTAAAGAGACAACAAAGAGCGATAAGCAAGAATGTAGGATGGCACTGAGACAAAGACATGAGAGAGAAGCGACTGTGGATCCTGAAACAAGAAACATTGCTCGACTCGCCAAAGCTGCAGATGCATGCAAGCAAATCACAACAGGGCGTGACACTGACCTGGGCGCTGCTGTCTCCTCCTCCGCAATCATGTCTATGGTTGTGTCCAATAAGGGCTTCGCCATCTGCGACGGACTGCTGAACATGAGAACTCAGTACTCCAGTGTCAAGTGCACATAGAGACTTGAAGGGACTCCAAGTGAGCAACAACACAGTGCGTCATAGTGATATAGACAGCCAGCATAGAGGTTTAAGGCCAGCATTGAACAAGACAACGCAAATGCATGTTCAAAACTAACAGACCTCAGCTACGAGGACAACCTGGTAGCTGAGATCTGTCAGTAAACTAAAATTTCTGGTGAGGTCAGCGAGCGTACCACACCCAAGGTGAAGCATCCACCTGCGGCTTGACCAGACCGCGCACAAAATGCACTATCCAGCAAGCCGCTCAGTTGCCCAATGCGCCTCCCGGAACCTCTCGCAGTTCAACCAATACTGCGAAAGACTAGTTGATGTCCAATCAAACAACGACCTCGGCTTGGCCCGACCAATTGGCGCCAGCTGGACCAGCTGCTCCACTGCCCAGTGGAGCAGTCGCAGCAAGCCGGTTTACCGTCGCGGTTGATGTCACTGACTTGTACGGGAGCGCATTGGCAATTCAGCGGCAGCATCAGCAACAACGCGGTGGAGTAACCAGCATGACCCTGACAGCATGCCGTCAGCAATGCCGTCACCGCCGCCTTCACCACCGCCGCTGCCACCGCCGCGCTACGCTTGCTGACGCCTGTTGCAGATATCGACGAGACCGTCGGCAACTTTTGCGTCCAATACCCGCTCCAACAATCTGATATCGAGCCGCAATCCGACATCCTCGCCAATCGGCAGAAGTCCTGATTCCCTACACCTGAATCGGGACCAGCCATACCGCTTCACAGCGCCTGCATTCAGGACTCTTCTTTTGCAGTGGAAGTCCGGTTCAGGGCCCCAAGGGTGGGTTCCGAACCCATCATTTGGGTCTGGAGCCTATGATTGTTGAAGGCTATGACAGCTGGCAGCTCGGTGAAGCGGCGACGTCGGGGTCGGCGGTGATCACAGTGGATGGTTCTGGAGGCTATCAACGATGACTCTGTAGCTGCTTGCTGCTGCTGGCTGTGTCGCAGCTCTTACTGTGTGAACTGGTTTAGGGTTTGTTGAGGTTGCCCAGGCCAGTGCTTTACAGCAAAGCTTAGCCTGGTCAGGCCAGGCGAGGCGAAACTTTGCGCTGGGATGATGAGGAGAAGGAGGAGACAGATGTAGTGGTTCATTGTACTTCAGGATGCAGTCAATGGTTTGCGGGATCAGATGATGTTCTGCCAAAGTGGGGCCCAGATGGGGGGCACTTGGATTGGCCGACTTTGGGGTTTGGCCGGCCTTGGTGGCGCCAGCGAATTCAAGGCCATCATCTTGGGCCTGGACGGCGCCGGCAAGACCACTGCTCTCTACAAGCTGCACCTCGGAGAGACCGTTGTTACGCAACCCACCGTTGGATCAAATGTGGAGAGGATAAGCGTACGCAATGGCGAAGTTGTCTTTGAGGTGATGTTACAGTGACTCGTAATCGCGGTTATTTCTGTCCTGTTCAACTGGTTGGTGCTGTTGTAGTCGACATGCTGAATTCACCAAGCAGCTCAACACATGCTAAGTAGCTCACATCTCATACTGAACACAACGCAATATGGGTAGTTTCCAGCAAGTACTGTACATTATTTGCGACTGCATGATCCAGGCATCTGCGCACAATGGTGTTGCGTGTGATAGCCATCGTTGGTCGAGTGCATTGCTCATGACACCGGATCAGTACAGGTAAGGCTGTAACAACTGAAGTAACTGCTCCGCATGCCTGACAGGTTTGGGATGTAGGCGGGCAAGAGAAGCTGCGCGCATCATGGCCAACGTACTTCCAGGGCGCACATGCAGTTATGTTGGTCGTCGACAGCACCGATCGCACACGCATCGCTGTAGCACGAGTAAGTGAAGTGTTCTGAGTTGTGCAAATACCAGATGCTGAAGAAATGTAGTGAGTAATGGCTGCGACATGCACTAGTAATACTGACAGTGCCTTGCTGGTGAGCAGGATGAACTGTTGAAGTTGCTCAAGCATGAAGACTTGGTGAAGCCTGTGCTGCTAGTGTATGCCAACAAGCAGGACTTGCGCAATGCCATGACGGTGGCTGAGATAAGCGATGCCTTGTCACTGCATACTGTGACCAAGCACAGCTGGCACATACAGCCGTGCTGTGCGATCACTGGGGAGGGGTTAAAAGACGGTTTCCGATGGCTGGTGCAGCAAGTCCAGATACGAAGAATGGCCGATGGTAGATGACAGGCTTGCAAGTGTGTGGTGTTGTAGGTTGCGGGATTGTCCAAGTAGTTACTTGTTATTGTGGTATGGGTCTGGTTATGGCGTCTGGCCTGCTAGTAGTACCTCTCCGTGCTGTGAATTGGATTGGCTGGCATGGGCTTATACCATAAAGTTGTATTAAGAGCATTGTTAGCCGAGTACTTGCTGGCCTGGTAAACACGGAGAGGTACAAAGCGTGCACTTTGCGAGTTGACAATGCCCATGTCGTATTGAGTGTGAGTAGTCATGTGATCCCCGGTCTCCCCATAATTCGCTAAGGCATCTGTTCAACTTAGTGTGGGTGAGCTTATTTGAATTTAGATCAACAATTCATAAAGGCACTCCCTCAGCGTAGACAGCTGGGCCCTCCTCATACTCGGCTACCACAATAGTGAAGTAACTTGACATCTTGATCACTCCATTGACTTTTTGAACACCTTACAGGCTCAACAGCATGACGTTACGCTGTCATCACTCAAGTCACACATATCTCTCCAGTGATTTTTGGGCATTATTGTGCACATGAAACATGCCAACCTAGCGAAAGCTAATATAATAGAGTCGTAATTTCTGAGACCTTTTACGCTTTTCAGTATATTGTACCTCTATAATAGAGGCTCTATTCAAGCACATTTTCAAATACACTTCGCTAGGCTTGTCCAGCTTAGCTTTCCCTTGTATTCCTCGGAGGATTACAGGGGAAGACGGAAATCTCATTGCAGGTTTGGGTGCATGTTAGGCTTGAAGTAGCACCCAAACTTGGAGCATGAAGTACACGTCCCTGCCGCAGGCTGACGTCAATGGCCGTCGGCCATTGGTCACAGCAGCACGGACAGACAAAAATCCACAACGTGAAATCGTTGGGTTCAAGTCCGGTTTCCCGGGAATTATCAAGGCCATGCAGGCATGTTGCAGCACAAGTCCCCGATGTGACTCACCGGGCCTGGATCAGCGTCTCAGAAATTGTTTCGGCGGATGACGATACCATTTCCTGTGCCGTCCGTTTTGCGCGCGCCTGCTTGCCCGCCAACGCCCATGCCTGTGCCTCTTTTGCCGCCGCCTCCGCCCCCTCCTCCGCTGCTGTTGGAGAGGGCTGCGGCCTGTTGGTGTGGGCGTCGGTGTTGAGCTGATTGTTGCCAGCCGCGAGTGCTGAAAGGAGCAGGCAGCCCCGTGGCATGGAGGAGCAGCGTTCAGATGTATAGTACACCGTGTATAGATGGCCCATGGCAGGCGGGGCATGGGCGAGGCAGGGTGGTAGCTAGTTTGAGCAATTGAGCATTGTGTTGTGTTGTGTTGTGTTTGGAGCTGGTAGACATCTTGGTTGGACTGTGTAAGGGATTGACTGGTGTCGCGGACTGCTAGTTGGAGCTGGGCCAGCGGCTGAAGGGCGGGCTTTGGGCGTGCAAGGAGTTGGGCATCAGAGTTTGCTTACGGTTTTAGTCTTGCTGGTTGTGCTGTTGCGCGATGGCAGCTACTGGGCCTGCCGTTGAACGGCAACGCTTCGATCAGATATGCGCAGAGTTTGTGTCAAAAAGCGCCCATGTGATTGTGCATTCCAGGTAAGAAGCACGGTCATGCCGTCTTTGGCTTCAACGCAACAAGCGCAGCATTGTTCAATCAAGCACGAGTGTAACCAGTATGCAAACAAGTGTCAATTATGATGTTTGGGCAATGTTTGCAACCCGTGTGCAAAGCTTCATAGCAGTTGGACAGCCATGTATGCATTGTATTTTTCATCAGGCTGATGTTCCAGCATTTGTTGCACTTTGCGGTATTCAGAAACACCTTCCGCATGCACTCTAGTCAGCGTCCATTGCACAGTCGCACAAATTTTACACTACAACTTGCACACGCCAAGCTGATATACAACATCGTGTAGGTCATGTATCGCGGATGTGCTGCATGCTGCCTCCTATTCCAGGCATGACTTCCAATATGTGTTCGCACAGCTGCTGTCACGGTGGTGTGCATTTTCACCGTGTGCATCTTTATTAGTCTAGTTTTACAGCACAGCATTAGTACTGAGCATCAAGTACACCACTGCAGGGTCCCGTTCCTGCCACCACCAATCTCCTCTTCACCGCGCAACAAGTCCAATCGCTGGTTCAACCTGGAGACAAGGGAGCTTGAGACACTCAAGCCCGAGGTTGAACCGTGGCGGCGGTTTGAAGAGAAAGGCCCGCTCGTTCTAGACATCCTGTTGCAGGACAACAGCGTCAGAGACAACAGCAAGCGAGACGGCGATGGAGACTGGGACGCGGATGATGGGCAGTTCTTGCTGGAGAGATGGGTCATTCAACAGGTGCTTGGGCGAAAGGACTGCAATGCATTGCATGAAAACCGCTTGCATGGTCGTGTTTGCTGTCAGTCTGTGTGACAAACGGCAAGTGCAAGCAAGCCCTCACTGGCCTGGTTGTTGGCATGTATTGTGCCTCTTGATTAGTCCGATGTAGAGACCATACCATCCAGGTACTTGTGGTGTGCTTTACACAGCATGGGTCGTGTACAGACGTTTACAGTACTTCATCTGCATTACAAAGCGGCTTATGTATACACATTTGCAAATACATGCATACAGTATATGCATACCTGTCGGGTACCAGTGTTTCTGCTGGAGGTTAGCAATTTGCGTCAACTGCCCAGGGGAGTGGCGCTGTGGTTTTGCTTGGTTATCTGGCTCGTTAAAGATATCATGGGAGTTGCAGGAGCGAACTCTCGGGTGCGTGGAGCAGATGGAGGTGCCAGTGGTCTACAAGCGGACCATAATCATGCTGCGCACGCTCTACGCTCTAACACGCACACTGCCCGCTCATCGCTTGTTCCGCTGCTGCAAGCGAAGCCGATCCCCAACGTTTGGCCTTTTCTACCGGATCCACTCTGCCCCAAACCCTCTCACGCCCAACATGTGTGATGGCGACAAGGTACATGAGTGAACTTTGTGATGCTCTATGGTGGTGAGAAGTACTTGAACAGGATGCGTACTATGACATGTGGCATGCATGCAATGTCATGCGGCTTTCAGTGGGTGTGTAGTCCAGGCTACATCTCGTGTGTGTACACAGGTGGGCTCTTTTGCATTCTCACCAGTGGACACCCCTGCGGGCCGCCTATGCCTGTCCGTCACGTACAGGCACACAACTGGCATTCTTGCTGTTGAGGTCAGAAAGCGGCTCGCCCTTCACATCTGTTGTGTAGTCTTGGCTGCTTAGGCTCGTGATGTGCACTCAGGCAAGTCCGGCCCCGCTTGCAGCTGTCATTACTGACTACATCGGGAGCCCAAGCCCTGACCCGATGAGGTGAGAGCTTGCGACTGCTTTCATGCCTGATCCTTATTGAAGTGCCATGTCCATATGTGTTCTTTCTTGCAGATGGCTTCCAAGTGCAATGGAAGACCAGCAGCATGGCGGCAGCTATCGCGGCCTGCGAACACACACACCACCCGTCCCGCTTCGACCCGGACAAGCTCAGCGCCGACACAGTTGGACAGATGTGCCTGGCCAGCAGCAGCAACGGCGGCCGGCCAGTGGGCCCAACCCTGCGCTAGCGGGCACGTCTGCTCCATCCCATTCCAGCATCAGTTACAGGTTGGTGGTCTTGGCATGGCTGCGAAGCCTTCATGCACAACGAGGGGAGGTTGGGTGTTCAGGTTCATTGAAGGGAATGGGACATGGTGGTGCAGCTGATGCTCACAGTCATGGTCACCAGCAACTAACTTGATTCCTGACTTCCTGGTCTGACATGACAGCATGTCTCTCTCTTGCAGTGCTTCTCCATCTCCAAGGTCGGCCTCGCCAATGGGCAGGTTCCCCCCGCCGCTTCTGTCCTCCGGCCCCGCAGAGGCCGCTTGCATACAGCGCACAACTAGCGCTCCAGTCAGCATACCCAGGCCAATACCCGCACGCCAGATGTGGGGAGAGGGCCCGCATGCGCAGGATGGCACGTCTGGCATGACGCCCCCGCAAAACGCATCCCTGCCTCCACGCACAGGTACTACTAGGTTGTCAGCGTGATGCATGGATTCGGGAAGCTAATGCTTTGGTTGCGAGCAGGTAGTTCTCTGAAGCGCACGAGCTGGTCACCTTCACCCCCCGGCGCACAGCCCTCAACTGTTCCAGTTGGTTATTACCACGGACCATCCCCTGGAACATCGCTTCAGGACATGCCGCACAACGCCAACACACTTGTCAGAACCAACAGCCGTGACGCTGGCCAGTCTACATCATCACAGGTGCTGTAACAGCACGGGTTGCTTCCTTGGCACTTGACTCGACTTGGTAGCAACGTCATGTGTGCAAGGTTGCTGTCGCCCGCGTGTGCAACAGTGAACGCACTTTTGATGTTGACATGTTGTTCCGCAGGGGTCTACCCCACGGCTGTCATACAGCCCGCCACTGCCATTCGCATTCACGCCACGCTCCTCGTCATCCTCCTTTCTCATTGAAGGCGGTGAGACAGTATCCGCAGTGTCTTCGTTGACAGCGCCACACAAGATATCTCCTCCCTTAGCGTCCACATTTCATGACCACATGCCCATCCGCCTGCCGGTCATGATGATGGCGGCAGCTGCGGATCCTGCATACGAGCCTCTGCGGCTCAGCAACCTGCCTCATCAGAGCCAAGAACAACAGCAGCAACAACCCCTCACCCCCTCACCCCATGCGATTGTGCCTCCAGTGTCCAGTGGTGGCTCCGCGTTCAGTGAAACGCCCCGTATGCTGGTTGGTCCCTTAGACTACAAAGGTGCGTGGACGCGATACCCGGTTGACTGTGCTCCGTAATTGCATGTTGCTCAAAATTCTCAACAGTCTCTTGCACACCGGCAGAGCCCACAAGCGCGACAGAGGCTGATGATGACACGCATGACTTCCCTTTTGTGGTGGACACTGACAGCCACGACGGCAGCCAGCCCGCGACTCCAGGACAGGTAAGTTACTTATGCACACCTACATTTTTGTCCAACCTTTATTTCTTACCAGTGCGAGTCCATCTGTAGTTGTTGTGTACGCATACAATGCTGCAGGTCAGAACTTTTGTTACATAACGCTTGTAAACAGGTAACTACACAACAGCGAAAGCACTGATGTGGTACAGGCGTATCATCACGTTTGCATGGTTGCAGGAGGACTCGTGCACCGTTTCTGCAGACACGGCAATGGGCTCGCTGGTGCGTATGTTCAAGGCGGCCCCTCCACTACGCCCATCGCCAACAGAGTCTCACGACTCAACAGATGCTCAGCAGTCAATGCGGCAGCCATTGCAGCATCAGCAGCTGCCACAACTATTGCTACAGCAACCAATGCAAGAGCCGCTCCGGCTCGGTGCCGTGCTGGACTCGTTGCATAAATTCAGAGCCATAAGCGCATTGCTGGAGCGCTCCCATGCTCCGCCGCCTACCACAACTGCCGCGTGTTGATGGTGGGGCATGTGAACTTTATGTTGCAGGGCAGACGTTGTTGGTGCTTTGATGCACAAGCATACTTGCTCTTTCCCCCTTTTGTTCAGAGAGCTGTAGAATAGATGCGGTGTAGTTTGCAGCTTGAAGTGTGCAGTGGTAGAAGTAGTTTGTACAGTTTTATGTATATAGCAGTTGCCATTCCTTTGCAATGGGGTTTGCTTGTACTTATTGGCAGGTCTTGCAGTTGATACGGTCACATCATGTTTGGTGTGCGCTGAGTTCATCCATGCTTCAATACGCATCAAGCATACCACGCAACCATGCAAGTGATCAATCTTCAACTACATTAACGCAACTCATCAAGCAATGTAGCATGCGTGTAATGCAAATACGAGTGAGTTATGAGCTCAAAATTTAAGGCTCGCTTTTAAGTAATGCCAACGTTTCCATACGCGTTAAGCAAGGATTATTGTACTTGGCTTGTTGTCACACCATATTTAAACTGAAAATGGCGTCGGCATTACCGTAAAAATCAGAGGACTTGCATTGCATTCAACCGGTTGATTAAAGTAGATGATGCCTTCAGATGTTAAACTCTATAAGTATATGACGAAGTCTGAAGAAAAATGAGCATCATTGAATCAATATATCTTTTTACTTTTTTTATTTTTTTTTTATTTTTTTTTTAGTATGAACATCTCATCAGTAATTATTGTGAACATACATGATATTGTAAGACAATACCGCTAGCTGTATGTACAAACGATGTACAAGTTTCGATAACATGTTAATGTATGTTTTTTAAATAATGTGCACATGGCTCATTTGATATACGCGAGGGTCCCGCATGTAACGTGAGCGCATGCAATGTACTTTTGTTGACACATATTATTCAATGCGTCGGCAGCATGTATTATTCATCAAGTAATCACAAAATCTTGTACATGTATAAAGCAGTAAAAAAGTGCAGAACAAGTGCACACTCACACAAATATTGTCATTGCATTAATTTGAGTGCTTCTTGTACATATATAGCAATGCATGCTGATATGTGTATTTCTCATGTATTGTACGAGTTACTGTAATGCTCAAATCCATGTGTATGCTCAATCGAACATGTATCTCAGCCCGTATAACTTAACATGTAATTGAAGTAATTTATGTGTATGAAGTTTGACAATGCAAGTGTATATATTATTTATTTTGTACGTCATTTCTTGCTTAACGCATGTTCTATTATACGATGTGTCGGCATCTATTCTGGGCCCTCCATTGCCCTATATAAATGACGTAGTACATATGCACAATGTCACAATGTTAATGCAATAGCCCCGTAGCGTTGCCGCAATAGCCAACCACAAATATGCATATTACATGTCACATGCAATTGATGAGGCTGTATACCAGGCATGCGTGGGCCATGCATGTATAAAACTTTATCAATAACATGTAAATGGCTACATACCGTTGATGATGCTCGCGATTGGCTGCTCTCCATGCCATGTTTGCTTGGGTGAGGTTGGGAGTCATTGCACGTTTTACCCAACACCATCCCACCATCCCATCCCATCCCATCCCATCCCATCATCATCATCATCAACATCAACATCATCATCATCATCATCATCATCATCATCATCATCATCGGTCGATCCATCAACGACACTAGTCTGCATTCCGCAGAGGCGCTCTGAACGGTCGCGTCGCAGAGTTCAATCTAATCTTATACTGTATCCGTCCCCGCATTGTCCGATAGCGACTCAGCACCCGGCCCCGGAGGAGGCTCGTTGAATGGGGCGAACTTGTTCATCATAACGGGGCGGACCAGGTGGCCTGGTGACACACGCATCAATTCACACAAAGAACCCCCAACGTAGTACGCACTCGTTTGCTAGCTAGTTGTGACGATGGACAGTCGTAGCAGAAGAAGTCGTCCGCTACGCAGTGTCGTTGCAGAGCAGCAGACGCAGTAGGGCTGGTTAGAAGTTGTTAGAGGGGAGCGGTTGTTGTCAAGGCATGGCTCGTGCTGCAGCCGTGTGGTCTTGCGGCCCCGCCACCCAGCGAGGCAGGTGAGAGGACAACAACAACAACAATAACAGCAACAGTATCAGCTGTCTTCATGTCTCATGATATATCACCTAGCTTTAGAGCAAAGGCACAGGCAGACAAGAAAGCAGCCCAACAGCATGACCTCAGCACAGATGATGTGGGTGAAACGCCTATGCTAGCATACCCCATCCGCAATGTGTGTCTGCATGCATTCACAAGTGTGTACCAAGCAACAGTTGCACTCCAATTCATGACCAGCACGCATGCACGTTGTGCTGTACTGTTGCAAATTCTTCGTCTCGATTCTGTCTCGGGATCGCAATGTGGCAAATACAGCCCACGTGGTTGCTTTATCTAGTGCAAGTACACCACAACTGTTCCACTAGGCCGGCGCAGCTTGACGCCCACGCGGCTTCCAACACGCTCCTCTACGTGTGCGGCCGCACCGCTGTCCTCCTTCCCCTCCCAACAACAGCCCCAACTACAACAGCAAGAACACATGCGCCCGCACATGCGGCTCCCCTCACCGTCGCGCGCCTCTCGCCAAACGGGGAGTGGGCCGCCACCGCCGACGCACTCGGCAACGTCAAGGTGCACATTGCAGTGGTTGTTGTTGTTGTTGTTGTTGACGTTGTACTGATATTGTTTCAACTCGACAGGTGTGGGGAGTGATCAATGAGGACCATCCCGTGAAGCTCGAGTGCAGGCCGCTGAGCGGTCCCGTGCTGGATCTCGCCTGGTCTCAGGCATGTGTGTGCATGTGAGTATGTGTGTGCGTGTGTGTGACATCTACTTGGTGTGGTAGGAAAGAGCAAGCGTTGCTAATGTACTGTGTGTTGTACCTGGTGTTTGCACAGGATGGGCAGCGGATAGTTGTGTGCGGGGAGAACGCGCCTGGAGGGAAGGGCCCGCTAGTCAAATGCTTCATGTGGGACTCTGGCAACAGGTGTGTGGGCGTGCGCGTGCGGGCATGTTAGGCAAAGTTGGATCAGACACAATTGCCACTTCACACAACCTAACACTGCAGTGTGGGGGAGTTTGACGGGCACTCAAAAAGTGTACGCTCGTGCGATTTCCGCCCCACCCGCCCCTTCCGCATTGCAACGGGTAAGTGATAGACACAACAAGCCAAAAGGCATACATACCGAGAGCGCGTTGTGACAAACCCAACAGCACATCACAGCACAACATCGCACCGCACCACACCAACACTAACACCCAACAGGTGGCGAGGACGGTTGCGCGAACATGTACGCCGGCCCGCCCTTCCGCTTCTCCGGCCGCCTCATCCCTCCAGACTCAGCAGCCACCACCTCCACCAGCACCAGCACCAGCACCACCATCAACAACAGCAACAACAACAACCCCGCCATCAACTGCGTGCGCTTCAGCCCCGACGGTTCCCTACTCGCCGTGGCCGGCGCCGACGGCCGTGTGCGCATCCACAACGCCACGACGGGAGACCACACCACCAACATACACACAGACACCTCATCACCAGTCTATGCCATCTCCTGGATGCCCTCTCGCCCGCCAACGTCATCGACAATGTTGGCGGGTGCGTGCGCGGACGGTAGCGTGAGGGTGTGGGAGCTGTCAAGAACAGGGGAGGGAGGGGAGAAGGTGGTGTTGGAAGGGAAAGAGGTGGGGAGGGGAGAGGTTGGTGCTGGTATTGGAGACATGCAGGTGAGTATTTGAGTGAGTCAGTGATGATTCAATGAGTCAGTCAGTAAACAAGTGAACAGTCAGTTGATGCAGTGCTTCAGTGAGCTTATGTGCATGCGCATGTGCGGAAGTTTTCGCCGTCAGTGATGCCAGGCAGTGAGTGATGCAATTCGGTGCATCGCAGGTGGGTTGCGTGTGGGTAAGGGACCCGCTGCTGGTATCTCTCTCCCTCTGCGGCGACATCAACCACTTCAACCCAACATCACTCTCACACGCACCCAACACCAACCCAGCAGTCCTCCACCCAACAACTCTCCACCGCGGCCACGCCAAAGCCATCACCGCCCTCGCCGTCTCACCCAACGCCGTCTTCTCTGCCAGCTGGGATGGCGCGATAGCAAACTGGTCAGCGTGTCCACATAACGAACACGCCTTTGGCACGCTTATACACTTCATCAGGAGAGAAGGACCCAAAGTGTACGCGCTCGCGGTTGGACACGACGGATGTGTACACGCCTGCACCGTGGATGACAAGATGCATGTGTTTGGGAAGGGGGAGGAGCAGGGGAGGAGCGCGTGTGTAAGCGTGGGGTCGGGACCGATTGGGTTGTGCGCGGCGGGGAGACTTGTGGCGTGCGCGGTATCGGATGGTACCGTCACGATCAGAGTTGCAAAGGCAGCGGACGGTGGTGCGGGTGGTGATGGTGATGTGGTTGTGTGGCGGAGTGGACTGAAGATCACTGCCATTGCACTCTCCCCAGGTGCCGTGAGGAATCACTTTACTTCATTAACTAGTTTGTTTTGGGGTCAACACCTGTGCTCGTCGCACTCAATCAGTTACTCGCTCAGACACATGCACACAGACAGGCACGTGTGCATATGCCACACAGACACTCACGCTCGCGCACGTGCACACACAAACATGAAAAAGTTCAGGGGAGTCGGCCTTCAGACACCAACCTGTCAAACTCTTCTTTCCCTCCTGTCTACAGATGCTAGCGAGCTGGCTTTGGGCACTGACTCCGGCACCCTCCACACCTTCTCCCTCCCCTCTTCCTTACTCTCCTCCTCCTCCTCCCCCTTCTCTCCGCCTCCCCTCCACTCCCTGTCCGCTCGCCACCGCGCGGCCGTCACCTGCGCGGCGTACTGCCCATCAAGGGCGATGATGGCCAGCGGCGACGCCGGGAGGGAGGTCGTGGTGTGGAGATGCGACACTGGAGAGGTGAGAGAGGTGTTGTGTGTGTTTGTTGTATTTCTGACAATGACACTTGCTCTTGTGTAAGGCCCTCCCTGTGAAGTTGGTGCACCACACTGCGCGCGTGACCTGCCTGGCGTGGTCGCCAAGCGGGTCCACCTTGGCGACGGGGTCTCTGGACGCGAGCGTGATCGTATGGGATGTGGGTGACACGACCACCGCCGTGAAGAAGAAGGACGTCCTGAGGAACGCGCACGAGGGCGGCGTTGCGGCCGTCGGGTTCCTGAAGGAGGATCTGATCGTGAGCGGGGGACAGGACGCGTGCCTAAAGACTTGGCATGTGGATGTGTAACAGGGAGGACTCTTTGTGATATATGACAGCTTGGATAACTTGCTTCAAGGGTGTTGGTGTTGGTTGTACAGCTTCAAGTCGATGTGCGCAGCAAAAGCGGGTATGTTAGTCTCACTCAAGTGGCAGCTACCATGGATTGGTCGAGTGTTGCTGTGTGCTAGTGCATTCCCATGTACAGGTGGTGCCCGTGCCTGCTCTTAGCAACATGCTTCTGCGGCCACTGAGACTTGTGTTTGGCTGACTGTACTGCTAGTAATATGCACAATCCTTCGGATGAAATGTACGCAGTTCCCAATTTGCACTGAGTGGTCAGGTTGTTCGCACGCTTGCGCTTGAAATGAATGTTGATTACCAAACATCTACATTGATAAGGCTTGCGGCTGTGGCGTACTTGGCTTCAGAGGAGTCGCTTCATTGGACAATGTGCAGGCTGCAGAGTAGGCAAAACGGGTAACAGCGATTGCACACGGACGGCAATGACGATGACTGTGCCCACCACGTTGAATCCTACTTTCATGAGTTGTTGACGCTGCGTGTGTTCGCCCAGCGTTTAACGAGCTGACACTCCGTGTACGTTGCCAGTGGGGATACTAGCTGGTTTTGGCAGTGTTTGACAGTGTTTCGCTCTGCTACACGGAGGCGTTGCCTCTACTGTAACCAAGCGCGACTGCGCGGTTTGCTGTGTCAAACTGGCAGCATGCGGGCACAGTGCATCCTACATCCATTCTTCAAGTGGTCTGAACGGACACTTAGCTTTGCTGGCTGTCGCTTGGGTTTGCATAGGGTTGAGGCGGTTTGTGTGATCATTGTGGTAATGTGCTGGTAGGTATGGACACAGCATGGTGCACATTGGTTATTGCTTTCGTTGGTAGTTTGATGTAGGTGTGAGATGTGCGATTGGCAACTAGCGCGCATCATCATGCGCATTCCTGTTTGGTCGTGGTGTGTGAGCTGTGTGGTAGCAATGGTCGCTCAGTACGTAGCGTGACACTTGTGTGCTATTCGAGGGAATATATAGGTGTGAGGACTGGTGCTACGAGGCCTTGCAAAACAAGTCCTCATGCATACCAGTGTTTCTCTATTCCTGTGTTGGATTGTGCGCATATTCTTGCGTGTTGGAGCAATCAACATCATTGCTGGAGCATCTGGCATGCACTTGACGGTTGCAGTGATTGCGTACACCAAGCTGACATGACAGCCAATTTGAGTTAGGCGAAGCACGGCAGGAGCCAGTGCAAACAGCTGCAAGGGGTCGGCCTGAACTCCAAGCTGGCTTACAACCTGCGTGCACCCACCTTGCCACCATACACCACTTGTCCCAGACAAGTCAGCCAGACTCATGGCCATGGCAACATGCAGCCGTCACGTTCAAGAAGTTCAGAGCCAAAATATGTACTGGCACAAGGCCAATAGCCACATTTAACATCTAAGCCAAGACTGGTGCACTGTGATGTCACTTTACTATATGGACGCTCACAGGCTTTTATTTATTTATCAGCAGTGGTTATGTACAGAGCGATGAGATAGAGTTGGTGACTTGAAATCGCACCTACAGCCGTCTCACCACCAACACCTGGTGGTCTACTTAGCGGCAGGGGTTACGCATATCCTGCGCTTGCCGGGCTTTGCTTTAGTCTTGTTTCCTTGTTTTCAATTACTCCAAACTCACCCACGGAGCTGGTCTCTAGCACCAGGCAGGGAAGGCTTCCCTCAATGCGGTGTCGGTAGGGTTCTCCTGCATGTAGGCAATGCGCGACGACCTCCTCAGGATTTTCGTTGTGGTTTCTATTAGCTGCTTCATTTCTTCCGGTAGGTCCTCTGTTGAGAAATAGTCACTAGAAGCTGCCGATACCACCAGTCTGATGGTCTCTCGCACCGTTGTCGTCTGTTTCACGCAAGCATCCTGCTCTGCTGTTGTCTCATTTGACTCCCTGTCGCGAACTTGCGACAGCCTGGCTGAAGCTGAGTTGTCCTCATTTGCTGCAGCTTGCAATCGTTGCTGCTTTGAGGTCGGGGCAACATTTGCCCTTGAATTTTGGCGCTTGGGACCTGCGGGCATACCAGCACATGCTCAGCGTATGCATACATACACATTGTTGGCTTGTCACCCAGCCAACATGATTACGGTTAGTAAAGCAAGTACCTCGCGGCGGTCTGCCACTTGCAACGCGCACCAAGGTCGATTTCTCATGCCTTGTCGTGTGTTGGACAAATGACTTCACCACAATCGGGCGCGCAGGTCGTTGCTGTTGATGTCTCAACTGCTCAGCCCTAACCTCGGACTCGAGAAGCTGCTTCAGTCTGTCTTTTCGCTCCTCGTCCGAGAGGGAAGACATTGCATCAAGCTCACCCTGCGGAATGCACGTGAGTTGTCACTCCATAAAGCCCTATGCCACTCCATGGCATAACAACACTTGTTGATGCGATGTGTACATGCACAAGCTCCATACCTCCAAAGCGGCTAATGCTGCGGCAGGATTATGTGCTGCTGCGAAGTCAAGGGCGTTGGAAGCCAGCGGGCCCTCTTTTTCTTGCGACATGGAGGGGCTCATTCCTTGAAACTACACGCGACAAGTTTGGTAAGCGCGACTGCTTGATGGTCATCACACCGGACTGCCTCGCTACCAGGCACTATGCACACTGATAGGCTTACATATGCATGAGAAAGAGCCTCTTCCGCTGAGCACCGGCGTTGCGGGTCAAATGCAAGCATGCGCATCAAAAGGTCCATGGCTTGCGCTCCACCCGTGGATACTTTCTCCATCAGGCATCCAACCTGAGCAGGTCACAAAGCTTGGGCCTCAATGTCGCTAAGTAAGCGCATTCAGAATGGTACCAACATACCTGGCCCGGAAGGCACTTGAGATAGTTGCGCCACATTTCCCTTTGAATGCCGTCAATCTCATGCCATGAAGGAGTGCCAATTACGCTCACTATGCTTGCTATCTGCACCCGCAATGGTACAAGTTGTGGGAAATGGAGATTGATCAGTGTTTGCAAGAATAAAGCATTTTGCTCATGTGCAGAGTGACATGCAAATCCACCTGCTCAAAAAATCAGTACCTGCTCCAGCAGAGGTCGCAAGTCTTGTTTGTTCTCCATCGTGCTGCCAGAGTATCCTGGCTGATATCTGCAGCACACTCCCTGTCAGTCTACATGTATAACCACCATATGAACTACCAGCCTAGCATTTAAGTGCCGCACTCACCGAATCTCAAATAGCGGCGTGGCACCTGGTGCATACCGGGAAGGTGCACCTTTGGGACGCAGCCTCTGCATTAATTCCTGCACATGCTTGGTAAGTCTCATGCACTGACCACGCATTCAGCCAATCTCACGTGTCAGATGTGGCACGCCTGAGCTTACCCCAAATATGCAACCAGCGGACCACCTGTGGCAACACACCCACATGAAACCAAGAGTATAAGTATTTCAGCATCGATTGTTGGTGCACCAAGCATCACAGCCGAACCTCAATAATGCTTCTGCAACAAAAAGCATGGACTTACACATCAATCTTGTCGGTGTAGTAACCGTTGGACATGATGACCTCGGGAGCACGGTAACAGGGCGTCACCACCTGATTTCCATTGGCATATGAGAAGCCGCAAATGCATGGGGATGCTGATGCTATCAACACCATGGAAGGTGCAAGAACGTGGCACAATACAATGCGTACCGCACGGGTGTACTGTCTGGTGAGGCGTTGATTTGGACGAGCCTCTGTTTGAGGTAGCTCGCTGGACACAAGATCAGCCTGCCACAGCGATTTAGGCACAACAAAACAACGCAGCAATGCCAGCGCATATCTGAGCAAGACATCATGGACGCACCGAAGGAAATGCAGAACGTGCAAGCCCAAAGTCGCAAATCTTCACTTGATTGTCGCTGGTGACAAGCACATTCTGGCTTTTCACATCTCTGTCAAGATGTGAACAACACTCAGAACCCGCGTAACAGCAGCAATGCTGACACAGGCACAACGGCAGCACAGCACGTCACAGCACCTGTGCCAAACTCGACAACTGTGAAGGTATCGCAACCCTAGCAGCAGCTGGTGCATGATTTCCCTCACACGTTGCGCAGTGAGAGTGCCCTTGAATGCGAAAAGATCACCACTGCAGAAATGCAAGCAGCATGAGCACAGAAACTCTTGCGAATTTGGCTGCAAGTTATAAGAGCATATATCTCACCCAGCGGCCAGCTCTGTGGCTATATACATGTCGATATCACTGTCATGTGTTGCAGGTTGCAGAAATGCGTCTGTCACTGCGGATCAACGAGATGTTTACGTCATGCAATGGCCAGACCCTTACAAGACCCTACACAGCAATTCATTGCGACTTGAGTGCGACAGATAGATGGATGGTGGACCTCTGGCCGAAAATGCAGAAGGATTTCCCGCTTTTCCTGCTTACTTGCAATAATGTTCGGATGAGAAAGGCGCCGCAGTATGCAAACTTCGCGGAGGATGCGCTTTGTCATTTCAGGGTGACAAAGCACACGGGGGATGCGCTGCAGCCAAGACCATATCAGCAACAGCCATGGAACAAGTGCAGCACATAGAACTAAAGCTCTAACATGTCATTATTATGGTCTGCAATATCAGCTGAGAACATGTGCTAGCAGTTCCGCCAAGTGGCTCACCTTCAGCGCAACTTGCCGGTTTAATTCTGAGTCAGAAGCCCGCACAACTTCCCCATAAGAGCCTTTACCAAGCACCTCATGCAGCACATAACGCTTGGGCACTGCACGATGACAGCACAAATACATGCGTCAGACCTGTCCACGTTGTACCTTGCACAGCAAACCCCCAAGAAGCAAGCAGGCGGTCAGAAGCCACATGGGGCATGTCTGCATGCAAGATGTTGGTGTCTGGTACGAGGGACAAGCTCAATTGCTTGAACAACCTGTCCACAGATTGCCATTGACAGTGTAGCGCCCCTCATCGCGATTGACGGCAATGACGCCAGGATGCCGGCCTCGCTGCATGGTTGAAGACAGCAGGCAGGAGCTTCTAACGCTTCAACTCATCACCAGCCAAGCACGCGTCCGCACTATACTCTGCAGGAGCATAGAACACTGTTTGCATAATGTGTCTGCCTGCATGTGCGTGTGTGTGCTTGCATGGATCTGTGTCACGTTCGCGAGTCAGCAAGAACGAGAGCAGCCCACGGCAAGCAACTAGCGAGGAACAGGGAGGGAGAATGCTGCATCGTCAAACATTAGCACCAGGCATCCATTGTCTGCCTGGTACCCAAAAATCGTGGGCACCATGTCAACTGGCATTGCACACCAGCGCAACAATGCACCTTCGGCGTAACACCGAAGGTGCAAGTGGGTGGTTGCTGACTTGGATAGGACGTCCAAGTACAACTGCATGCCATGCACTCACACCACATCACCCAGGCCGGCAGAACACTGACAGTGAGTCCATGCACAACCTTTCAACTCGAGTAACGTAGCTGTTTGACGGTTAGCTACGCTGGTCACGACCAACGCTTGCTTAAAATCTTGCAACCTGCTTGTGCGCAGCTGCAGCGCTAACAATGTGCAGCTCTCCGCAGCAGACCCGACCGTTGTGTTGGGTTACCAAAGCGCTTGCACCAAACACGCACACGAAACGTAACAGCTCACGACAAAGCAAGATTAGGCGCGAGTAAAACTCTGCTCAGGCAGCCGCTCCCCAACTAACCAGCTTTTGGGCATTGTGCACCGGCCAGGCAGCGGGGGACAAGCCGGTGCGGGGCAGCCCGCCTCCTCACCCCGCCGCTCTACAGACACCCCGCCCGGCGCAGTCGGTCACGGCAACCCCCCACGACACTGCACCCGACTGCACAATTCCCAGCCGTCGCCAACACCGCCGTCGCCCTGCCACACGCCGCCCACGTCCCCGCCGCCGCCTTCACTGACGAGCTTAACGTCCCTACCAAGAACGCCGCAAGAACGCAGAACGTTAGCAATGAGGAAACCTACCGTCGCACACAGCAGGGTTCAGCATCAATCTTGAACGCTCGCTGTGTGCAGCTGATAACAGTGATAAGCTCGAGGGGCCGTGCGATCACTGAGACAACGAGACTGACGCGACTACCGTACCACGGCACACCTTTGCGCAAGTTGAGGTTGACAGTCCAGTCGCGAGTGCAATTTTGGGCCTGATGGTAAACGTTCTACCAAACGGCGCGCCAAGGCGACTTGCCTGGGTACCGCAGCTGTCGGCAGGCCGAAGGCAATCTCGGGGGTATCTCGTGAGCGATTCCTGCGGGTTTCGCCAGTACTACGCCACCAAGTCCCCCGCAAAAGTTTCTCAAGTCGCGGGTTTGGTAGCACAATTGTAATGTCTATGGCATGCGGGTTATGTAAACCTTTCATACACACATCACCGACATGGACCGTAGTGCCGCCAATCCTGCGTGACAAATTACTCGGGCTGGCCGCTGTACGAACTTCTATAAGCTATTTGCCGGCATCTAACATGCGTTTCTGGAGGTTATCATATGGTAGAGCGCGGGGTAACAAACTTAAAAGTAACTTATGGGCGCTACTTCTGACAAAGATTTCGCGGCACTACGGTATACCAGCAGTTAGCATGCACAGTGTGTTATGGCACACATGACCCATCCCAAACATGTGCCGAAACCCCAAATGAGAAACCAGCTAGCATGACATGACATGATATGCTAGCTGGCTTCTCATTTGGGGTTTCGCCAAGCACCAGATGAAGGAGCCGGCGATAGCAAAATGTTGCTCTACCGCAGAGCCTCTGCGTACACAGCTGCGAATCCCCGCCAAAGTCGCAGCTCTAGGCCAACCGTACCACTGCAGTCCAAGCCGAGGATCCTGGGATGCTGCATGATTGGGGACTTCGTTTAGTTTGCCTGCGTCGTCTCTGTAATTGACTGCCAGGATTAATGTGGTCTACGGTGGCTTCGCCGTTGTAAGTATCAATGCAGTCGACGGCATAAAATGTACTGTGCGGCACCCTAACTGCGCCGTAGCAAAGTGCTTCAGAGTTTTGGTGACGTCACGGTGGTGTCACGACATGAGGCAAAGTCTCGCCGACACCAGTGCAATAAGTGTCAGTGCAGGGCCGCTACTAGCGGCAGAAGGCCGCTAGACAACTCGCCCTGCAAGTTGCAGGCGACTGGCCGGCGGCGAAGGAAAGCAAAGAATACCGGCCACACGTGCCCAGCATGGCGAGTCGCCATAGCCGAAGCCGTAGTTTAACCGCCCATTCACAAATGCTCCTGATTGACAAAATGATCGTGTCGATTAGATGCAGCTGAGCTGCAGTAGCTCAGCAAAAGTTGCCGGCAAGTCACCAACAATGCAAATCATTCAATAGAAGTGAATGACTGCTAGGCGCTTCCGTAACGCGTAGCGTCGCGTCTCTTCCTTACGCGCGCATTTGTCGGTCAAGCAGCATCTGCCGAACAGAGATTGCATGAACAAGCTGAACCTGCTGAACACCTGTAGGCCGAGGCTACAGCAGGCCGCGGTCTTACCGATTACGGACGCTCGCGGTACCGTGTTTGACAAATGCCCGTGAGAGACGGTGTAATGACTGACCTTCGGTAACATGGGGTAATTCACAACCACCAACCTCTACGCATGGACACTCTTGATGCATGTTACTCGGATGCGTGTGCAGTCACACGTGAGAGACGGTGTAATGACTGACCTTCGGTAACATGGGGTAATTCACAACCACCAACCTCTACGCATGGACACTCTTGATGCATGTTACTCGGATGCGTGTGCAGTCACACAAGTGCATAAAGGTGCGTTCTATTAAAGGCGTTGATGAAAATAGCGGATAATAGGGTGCGGCTGATTGGGCGGTTTGATTGGGCCGGCCGGCATTAGGGCACAGAAATACATTACGTGGAAGCCATCACATACGGTACCCGCGACTGCCGAACTGCGCGGAGTCGGAACCCCTCCGTCTACGGAGACGCCCGCGGCGACCCGCGGAGACACCGGACGGCCGGCGCGCGACCGGAACCCCGCCGCGCGGCCGGCGCCCCGCCGGCCCCGCGCGTCTCCGGTTAACCGAGGCGTCGGCGGTCGACGCGCACGCGCCGACGCTGACGCCATTAACGTCGGCGGCCACACCCGTTGCAATGGGGCGGTGGTCTGGGCGGGCGGGAAGGCGGCGAGCTCCTTGCCGCCTCCGCCCGGCAAGCAGCGGAGAGAGGGCGGCGGAGGGCAGGGTGGTGTGGGCGAAGCGGAGAGGGCAGGGTGGCGTGGGCGAACCGGAAGGTGGCGAGCTTTTCGCCGCCTGCTCCCTGCAGGCAGCGGAGAGACGGCTGCGCTGGGCAGGGTGGTGTGGGCCGGCGAGAGAGGGCGATGGGTGACTGGCGGTGCGTGGGGCGCGAGCGAAGCAGCTGCTTTGTCGTTTGTAGGTTACTTTTTCATAAGTGTTCAATCGTTGGCTTGTTAGCAGTCGCTGCAGTTGCAGGGGGTGTTCTGTGCCTAGGCTTGTTTATTTAATGAATGGCTTACAAGACTGCAAGAGGGTGTATTCTGACATTTGCAGGGTTGTTGTGTGTGTAGGCATACACGCACATTGCATGTAGCAACTGTAAGAGTGTGACTGGCGAACAATTGCAGTGTTTGTTTTAAGTGTATGCGTGCACACGCATGCAAGCGTACACACACACTATATGCACGCAGCAGCTGTACCAGTGTATGCGTGTGTACTTGACTGCGCACGCACACTGCATGCAGCAACTGTAAGAGTGTGTGACTGGGGAACAATTGCAGTGTTTGTTATAAGTGTAGGCGTGCACAAGCATGCATGCGTACACTCACACACACAATGCACGCAGCAGCCATTACATGTAGCAACTGTAAGAGTGTGACTGGCGAATAATTGCAGTGTTTGTTCTAAGTGTATGCGTGCACACGCATGCAAGCGTACACACACACTATATGCACGCAGCAGCTGTACCAGTGTATGCGTGTGTACTTAACTGCGCAAGCACACTGCATGCAGCAACTGTAAGAGTGTGTGACTGGGGAACAATTGCAGTGTTTGTTATAGGTGTAGGCGTGCACAAGCATGCATGCGTACACTCACACACACAATGCACGCAGCAGCTGAACGGGTGTACTCGTGTGTACTTGACTTGTACTTGACTGGCAATAGTTGCAGGGTTTGTTGTATGTGTAGGCGTGCACATGCACGCGCACACACACGCACAGTGCACGCAGCAGCTGTACAAGTCTAAGTGTGTACATGACGGGCGACAGTTGTAGTGCTCAGTTGTATTGGTTAGCTAAGTTGTTTGAAAAAGAATTGGCCGTGGGTGGTCAGCCCAGTCATAGTGTAGGTGGTAGCTGAGTAACTAGATGAGTAAAGCCCCGTGGTAAGTAGTACTTGCTGCTGTTGGCATGATGTGCGCTCATTACTTGAATGTAACATGCATGGACATACGCACCTCATTTCATGTACATTGTGGCACATGTATCTACATAACCAGCCAGCACCAATTCCCGCCCACTTCACTTACAGGTACACTACCTAGACTTCAAGCATGGCTCAATGTGCTTATGTATACACACATGTACATGCTCAACTCTTAACTCAATCAAGGCATGCCTCCTCTGCTCCTGCATCGTCATTCAAAGCTTTACGCTTGCCGGAGCGTTGCGCGCGCAGCTGATCACAAAGCTGTGTGATCGTCATTGCTTTTCCTCGACGGTGTTGTGCGGGGTCATTTCTGTGAGCATCAAGTCGCATTGCTGCATTCTCTTCAGATACGCCAAAGTCTTTGGCCGTCCTCATTATATGCTGATAGATGATGTTGCGCTTGTCGAAAAGCTTCGCCATGGCGCGGTCTCCTTGCCGCCAGGCTGTCTTATGCAATCGCATAAGCTTTCTGACCGCTGGTCCACCATCCAAGCCGGATGTGTATTCGGTCCAGATGTCCACTACAGTCGACAACTCCTTCTGCAATTGACATTTTGGCGGAATGCCGCGTGCGTTCGACTTAGATTGAGGGAGTGGTTGCGATATCAATGCACAACGTGTATCTCTGGCAGGTGCTGCGGAGCGTACGTTATTGCCTGCTGAGCTGTCCGCTCCGAAGTGCACTCCCTGTTGTGCAAATCCTTCACGCATGAAGCGCTCCATGCGAGTGAGTCTCACATCCACAGACGCCTCGAAAGCAATCAGCATCTGCTGCTGCGCTGTCACGTGGTCCATCACCATCTGCAGTAGCCGCTCTTGCTGTCGCATGATGGCGGCAATCTGCACAATGGTTAATATTAACATGTATTTAAATATACTGGTTGTATATTGAAATGAGTTTGACACATTACATTACATGCTCAAAATAACATACTCGATCAGGCAGTGTGTCGTACTGTGGGTTTGGCGCAGCCATTGACTGATCGTGAGCAACACATACTTGTGCGGCCCAAGCCTCAAACTCTGGAGTCTGGAACATAGGGTGTGCACATACGCTCAGAGCGGCGAATCCGCACTGCTGCACATCGCCCCGCGTAAACGTTATGTCACGGCGCATCACAGCTACATCCTGAGTGATCAATACAACAAGTTATGCATTGTTCACATATGGGCAATGAAAATTTGCATTACCCCATAACGTTAAGCACGTTTCTGACCTGAGCAATGACGTCACGCATGTAATCGAGGAACTCGCAGTGCTTGTAAGCGGCATAATCGGTCTGACCGGACGCTCGCTCTCTCTGGCAATACACGCTTGTTATTAAATAATTGAATAAATAATAATACAACATACACAAACAAACACATCATGTCTGCTCATACCGCGCGTATCGCCTCCATAGCCTCATTAAGCCATGGGAAAATCTCATGCCGTAGTGTATGCGGTAGTAAAAATCGAGAGCGCGCCAAAAAGTATTTCGATGACAGTTGCTCACCACCGTGCCCGGCTATTACAGCGCAAGTAGCCACGTCCAACTTGATGACGTACGACAATGAAAAGTGCTCATTGTTCCATCTTCCATTCTGCTTAATCCCTTGCTCTGTAGCGCTGCATAGCATAAGTATATAAGTTTACGTGCTCGCAGCCATTCATCATTGAAGCAACAACACATGTAAGACTTACCCTGCATTCATAGCTTGCTGCGATGACTCCTTTCGCGAAGCATGTACCTTCTGCCTCCCGCGCACAATATCGCACTCTTTAAACGCCTCACAAGCGTTAACGTACTGCTGCTTGTATGACAGGTGCTTGCTGGGGTCTTCTCCTGGAAACAGTGGTTCTGCATACCTGTTGAAATGATCACAAATGTGTTGACTTAATCATATACGTTGCTTCTATAACTCAGTCATATACGTTGCATTTATCGTGAGTTATAGCTATAACACGAGCAGCATTGACAGACTTTACACACTAACCAAGCTGCTCGTGTTGAGAAGTCTGGCGGTGGGCGCTCCTGCAAGTGATACTTATGGAAGAGGTGCATCGCCATTGCGTTCTGCCAGCACGCTACTGGGTTCCAATGCCCGAGCCCGCCAAAGTATTCAACTCCACCATTCTGTTGAACAAACATATTTGTGGTTAACTTATGTGGTATCGCATGCATTGTGCATTAAAATCTTATTAAATCAAGCCGTGCGCATGCAACATATATACCTTGTTCATTTTGCCGTTTCGAGACACAAAGCACAGGATGACGCCTTGATCCGGGCCTAAAAAGGTCTTGTCGGGCTTGTAGATGAAAAGATCGCAGATCTCTACAGCGCGAGAAACATCTCCACGCGTGAGACACACGTGCCGTAAACACAAATCAAGCCTAGAGTGCATACACAAAATGTTAGACAATAAACATAATGCGAACACAAGCATCTAACTACTGTACATACCGTGCTCTCAGTGCTGCTGCCTGTTTTGCTGCGTTCCCTGATCGCAGCGCCTTTTGCAACCAATACTCGCTCATCCGTTGATAATCATCTGCAGTGTACGACTCCGCACCCGTGCCGGCCAACCGATCGCGAAACTCACTGTAATAACAATCAAACTATAATGCATAAGGTAACTAAATAAGCAGTTGTGCAATGAAACATACTTAGACTGCAATATGTGTAATACACACACATGCTCGAAGTGTAGTACATGCATGCAGTGCTTACGCTTTTGCTTTGCTGGAGATGTTTCGTTTGGCTACATTCAAGATAAGCTGTACTGCTTGCTTCTTTCGCAAGTCTTCAGGAAAACAGTCATCTACAACACTTTGATCTTTCAAAGCATCTTGCAAGCCCTTCACATAATTCTCCAAAGTGCTCCAAGACTGGTCTTGTTTGGAGATTAGAAACTCTAACGCGCGATCAATGGTTACGCGCGTTAGTAGGCCATGCTCTGTGCACCAACCCTGCAAACATGTACATGCACACTTCAGTCAGCATGCCATCATGTCGTCACACATTATGTTGATGCTCCAAGACACTTAGGCCTCATACCTCATAAGCCTTCACAGCGCGTGTATAGGCAGCTCTTGTGGACGATGGTCGAGCTGCTTGCTTGGCCGATAAGAGATCCGACACTGTTCCTCTGCGTAACGGCGCATGCTGCATATTATCATCATTAAAGTCTTCGTTGTCCATTGTGGCTTGACGGGCGTTCCTGCCCACACCTCATTGAGTTGCCATAGCAAGACACAACAACAGCAACAACACAACCACCAGCCCTTGTGCTGGTCGTTGTTGTTGTTGCCACAGCAAGACACAACAACAACCACAACAACCACAACAGCAACAACAACGACCAGCACAAGGGCTGGTCGTTGTTGTTGCCACAGCAAGACACACCAACAACAATAACAACCGCAACAAGTGCTGGTTGTTGTTGTTGCGGCTACAGCAAGACACAACGACAACAACAACAACAGCAACAACAACCACCAGCACTTGTGCTGGTCGTTGTTGTTGTTGTTGTTGTTGTGTCTTACTGTGGCACTTGTGCTGGTCGTTGTTGTTGTTGCCACAGCAAGACACAACAACAACAACAAGCACTTGCTGTTGCCACAGCAAGTCACAACAACAACAACAACAACAACAACAACAACAACAACAACAAGCACGGACGCTTGTTGTTGTTGCCACCGCAAGACACAACAACAACAACAAGCGCTAAGTGTTGCAACATCAAGACACAACAACAACAACAACAACAACCAGCAGCACAAGTGCTGGTTGTTGTTGTTGTTGCCACAGCAAGACACAACAACAAGAGCTTGTGCTTGTTGTTGTGGTTGTGGCAACACTTAGCAAGCAACAGCAACAACATGGACGACATATGCTTACAGGGTTGATGTCGCTGTGTGATGTCGCTGTGAATCCTTGCTTTGCTGCCGTGAGCTACACCCGCTCCTGACATGCCGCACCTGCATGTACGCGTGTAAGCGCGCATATTGCAAAGACAGAGTGATAGAGCATGTGCATGGTCATGCGTGCGTGTATGTATGGCCAAGTGTGTGCTTTGTGTGCGTTGGTGCAACGATTTGCCCTCCCCACCCCCTTACGCACAGGAACCACCGCCCTACGCACACATCCTTACGCACAGCAGCCTGTTGTGCGTAAGTATGGCTCCACCGCAGCTTGGTGCTTTAAGCCGTGCACTGCAAGCGCAGGCAGCGCCTGCACCCTTAACTTATCTAATCCATGAGAGCATTACAACCCCTTTTCCCACTCCTTCAAGCTACTTTTAGCGCCGCCGCCGCCGCCGCCGCCAACGTCAACGCCAACCTGACGCTCACTGGCTCACTGTTAAGCGTTAATCTCGTAACGCTTAGGCTGGGGGGAGAGGAAAACTTAACCTAATCACTACTTGGTTATGTACATATAACGTACCTAACCTAAATGACTGGCGGAGACATAATTGTCTACACACATAGCCGGCACACTGTCTACGTAGACAATTATCAATACATATACGCGTTCGGTATCATACGGCGGGATGCGCGGCCCGCCTGCCTCTCATTGGCTAGACGGCGACTACGAAAATTTGGCCGTTGGATTTAGTTTTCAAAAAACTTGACCGTCCGTAGCACATCCCCACTTCATGCAACTGCTCAACAAGTATGCGAATATCAATGAGCACAACAACAAGGTGCACATATGCCGGCATGTTGTTTCATGTAGTCCACATACCTATTAAGGTAGTAGATTAAGTAATAGCAATATGACCATGTTATGTATAGCGGTTTGCAGTGCCTAACATTGAGGTTACAATCAGCAATATAACGCTAACCTTAAACACCTTAACGTTAAGATTCAGTTAAACAGAAAGCCTAGCGCCGTTAGACCACCATTCGGTTGTATAATCTACAGAGCAAATGGTGTATAGACGTTGACAAGGGCCGTTGCCACGAAAAAGCACAAAAATGCCAATCATTGCAAAAATGCTCAAAAATAACTTAAAGGCATTCCGGCGGCAACTCCATTCCTAACGGTGAATCCAAGTACGAGCTTTTTTGCGCTAACTTGGCGACAGCTATCGGTTAAGATGCGCGCTTTGGTGGTACGAGGTCGGGGCGAGCCCCATAACCCCAACATTTGCCGCCATCAGCAACCAGCACTGTAATGAATTGACGTACTGCTACTGAACTAATTGATTGTATCTGTCGTTGATGTTCCATTAAATATGGTCTTCAGCCGATATGCGCTGGTTGCCACTTTGTTATCTGTATTGATTATGCATGCTTTCGCAAGCGTTGCCTTCATACTTGCGATCCATACCAAGAAATGTGTATAAAGTTGCATACTTGGCATACAAGGAATGCGCCTCCGGTAATAAATTAGCGGTGATGCTCATTGCAAGCTAGCGTCGGTCCTATTAACCATGGTAAACGGTCTACGGCCGCGGTCTCTAATTGGCGTCAGTGCTGGCATCGTCGGATACAAACAATGTAGATCGTGGCCGTTTAACAGACATCCCTATTTAATTACTCTAACATATAGTACATAAAAATGAGCACAGCCACGTGCATTTGACGCCACATGGCAAAACTAATCTAATCTAGATTTACGCCATAACCATAAATCACGTGCACGTGCCCCTCGCAGTGGAATTTCCATCACATCACATTTGGCTGCTCATAATGAATAGCAAAACGTAGCAACCGCTATGCCGCTTCGCTCGAATACACCGCGTAAAAGTAAATCACGTGCTCCCCCTCGCAGTGGATTTGCAATCACATCACATTTAACAGCTCATAATGACTAGCAAATTGTAGCAACCGCTATGCTGCTTCGCTCGAAGACACATACCGTCCGTCAATGTACATATGAACCTCGTCCACCCATAGTGCACCGGCTTCGCTGCCATCGACGGATTGCAACTTGTAGGTTGCCCTATCGTGACCCTCGTATGCATATTTATCTATGTACATTACAGCCGTCACGTTGGTGCAAATCTCCACATTAATGTGTGCGTTGTACCTCAATTACGTCTATGGGGAGTAAGGTACAACCCAACAGTTATCGAGATCAACCGTCACCATATTGCCCGTCATTGGGTCTTTCACCGTCTTTTGACAACTGTACGGTTGTCCTTACGACATCTGTACGCGGGGTAGCTTGGCTGCGACACGTCGGTCAAATCCAAAAATTGCTTGGGGAAATCTTTGCTGCATATCGGCTTGCAATCAGGTTCTTTTTCCATGCAGGGTGATTCCTTGTTCATCGCCCCACATGGTACGTGTATCATGCAGCTGGTTACGATGTCGTACAGCTCGCGCGCGTTTGTGTGATCAGGGATTTCAGCACATACATTCTAATGAATCTCCTTAGTGGTACAGGGTACGTCATCGAGATGTAACAGTATTGAAATATGCGCGTGCGGTAGCCCCTGTCACAAAAAACATAGGTTGAGACGTCGTGTGCATTTACATTTGCACAAACACGTGATAGCTGTATTGTGCTTAAGTGTACATTTACATCCCTATTGTTAACTACCATTGTGGATTTGCCTTTTGGCCATTCAATGACACATCAAAACACCTCGCCATGTTGTGTGTCTCGCAGCAGTTGTTTGAGCTAAGTAAGTTAAATACGCGACTGACGATGTTCAGATGATGGTTGGGTTGTTCACTGGGGCGCAGCTCTCGTGATTTCTTCCCATTCTCCATTACATGTGAAAGTCACAAGTATATATCGAGAACGCCGAGCTTGCGTATGATTGCCATCGAATTATAATATAACATAATACAGCTGCACCATTGCTCTTGGCGTGCCTTATGATGACGATGGTAGGATTATCTTGCCCCACATCACGCCCTTGTACATTCTCGTCGTTGGCCACAGTATCCGCCAACCCTGCAACACATGTACATAGTCCAACACGGGTGCCTTGTATAGCGCTTGCTGTATGGTGATGATTGTACTTAAGTAGTAGGATTATGCACATACGGTAGTATGATGTAATGTCATTATGCGTGGCATGCATACCTCGATAGCAATCAGCTCGTACTTCTTTTTTATGGGGCCGAATGCAAAGCAGGAGTTTGTCGTCTATTTTGCACCAATTGGGTAACAGCCACTCCTCGTACAGGCGCTGGCCGCGTGAACATTGCACTCGTGTATTGTCGATCTCGACCTCGCATCCAGTAAGCAGCATACTCTCTGGCAGTCCTTGTGCGCGTGCTTCCTTATGGCGCAATCGTTGGCTCTTCCGGATCCTCCATTTCGTCAACATGTTATTTGTTGTCATCGGCGTCCGCCCACGCATTGCTTGCTGCTTTAGGTTTTATTTTTGGGGAATGCCCCAATACCAACCCTCCTCGCCTTGAAGGTGCAGCAACACAAATTGCATTGGATCATTGGCCGCATACAAGGAGTCAATCTTCTGCACAGCGCCATCGTGGCGCTGTGCAGAAGATTGATGAGTAAGGTGACCCTACTCATGATAACGTGTCGTAAATCCACATGCTGCTTGCTAAGGCACATGTATACGCGTGTCATTGCCAAGTGGCTCTTGCATCATCATGTAATACAGCTTACCCAATAGCGGATGACAATATCGCAACAGTTGCACTCTTCGACGTTGTCTCCTATGAAAAGGTATAGATGCGGCCAGTTCTTTAGCTGCATGGGTGCATTGTAACGCCGCTTATCGAGTGTACCATCCAGATGTGATACACCAGAGCCCAATTTTCAGCTTCCTAGTCTCTCACTTCTTCGTGAGATGTCCGAACATTGCGCACGTATTTGTTTTGCGACAGCAGCATCTCATGCAGCTCATTTAACAGCGCGGAGTAAGATACATTCGGTCAATGCCGATATAAATTGGGCCTCTGCTTCTTTGCCGCATTTGGATCAATAATGTAGAGCTGGGCTGATATCGGGTCATGCCCTATTTTGGACACCAATGGACTGACCCGATGATCGCTATTACCGTGCAAGCTCATCATCCGCACATCAGTGTCCAGTCGTTCATTGCAAGCGCTGTCATCGCTCTACAATATTAACAACCAAGATTAATACCCGAATGCGCAATTGCGTTTGCAATCCACTATAATACCTAGTTGTTCATTAATGTCGATGCCATTCCCACGTTGAGATTGCATTTACGTATGTGCTTGCGGAAACTTTGCGCGCGAAAAGTGTCTTGTGTTTGTAGCTGCAGCAATGGAGCTTACAAGCGGCGTGCTAGTGGAAATGATGACATCAAGTCCACCTAACCTTCCATGCAGCAGATTGCACATCCTTTCGTAGCCCTTTCACCTTTTTAAACTTTTGTGTAGCAGCTAAGACATTCCACGCGCACCCCAATCCGCTTCGTATGTTGCGCCTCATTCTCGTGTCATTGAACCCGTCTGTGTAGCGAGCTTCCGTATAGCTTCAAAGTTGCTGCATTGCGGCAGGTTTATGCGGTTGCTGCGCCGCGTCTTGCTGTCGCTGCTCTACGAACAGATAATAATCTTATTGTTGCTGATGCGACGTTGATGTTGACGCTGCGCCTCGTTAAATAGGCGTCGCTGCACGAGTTTCTTTAGATTGACGCTGACATGATTGTGCATGTTGTGATGCGTGAATCTAATAACGTCGGATATCGGTTTTTGGAGTTTGCTTTGCACAAATATTTTGCATGCGTGCAGCATTTTTTCGTTTTTCATTTGTTGTGGGATTCACTTGAAGCTGCCGCGTTCGCCGTGCTGTCAATTTGCTTGACTGCATTCGGCATAGCATTGTCGCGCGCATTGTCTTGAGCTTCGTGTTCATGTTGACCATTGCATTCATGCTCATCTGATTGCTGATGCAATGGCGCAGCCAAAGTGGATGCGATCGAGCGGTGCATGTGGTGGACTTTTACGGAGAGACCGATCATCTTCAGAAGACAGCGTGATCTTTTACTGCATCATGCGCTTTTGTGGCGTGTATGCTGCCTTGAGCAAGTTGCAATCTGTGTCACGCTGACGGAATGTAAGCAATGAAGCCAATGGTATGTTCGACACTCGAGCTCGCCAAGCCTGCCCATCAGCTAGAGCGTAATTTAAGTTGTATGCTCCGGTGGGTCGTTGCCGCCGTTGTTGCACTGCATGGCTGCGGCTTGCAGAATGGACTCGCGAGATGCAATTAACGCTTGTTGCAAAGCCTCCAATCCAGCGCGTACAGCAGCTAGCGTCACCATCGGATGTTGCGGATGACAATGTTGCTCTTTGTCATGTTGAACGCTTTAAATGACAGGCGCCCCACCACATATAGCTGCTTGCATCATCGGTTGCTGCTCGCTCTCATGCGCAATACTTGTTGTGGCTGTCACCGTTGCTGCAAGAGAGGTGGTACGGTAACGCGCGGTCGCTGTTAAAACGTAATCATTAATCTATGGTCGCTTTGTCTGCAATGGTACCCATTGCGGCTTAAATTGTTCTCCTTGTTGCTACTTTTGTTCACATATTTTCTTCTGCGCTTGCGCCTGCTGATACTGTTCGCGTCGCCACTATAATCGTGTTGCACATTGCCCACTGCTCTCGTTATCATGCCTGCGTCGATCGGATGCCGCTTTTGCATACTTCCGTTGCTCACTCCCACATGCATACGGTCTTCCGTATTGCAACTCAATCACTCGCCTGCACATTAACATGACTTGAAGCAGAGAACCCTTTTCTTAAAGTTTTCGTAATCTGAGTTCGGTATACATGCTCCCCTGTACAGCTTGCCCCGCAAAGCTACACACAACATACAGTCTATTCCCAAATGATACGTACAATATGCATCCCTTACTCTATGAGTCTCCGCTACCCTCCGTACTACCATGGAATAACCTACACGGCTCTTGAGTGCAGCTGTCAAACACTCCGCGCCAACACACTTGGCGACTTGATGCTGCTTTGTTTGACAAACTTTGCAACAACTGATCAGTCCCTGACTCTGTATGCCATATAACATAGCGATCATACAATCCTTGCCGCTCCATCTGTTTTGCAAGGCGCACCGCTGCCTTGTTAACCACTTGTTCTTCCCACCTAGCTACTTAAACCTTCAACTTGACATTCTCATCAATCAACAGTCCATTCTGAAGCTCGGACTCCATCTTCAGTCTTCTGAACTTGGACTCATACCGCTCATACCGACGCTAGTACTCATCACGTTTAAATCGCATTGACTCAAGCCCTTCACGAAAACGACCAACTTTCACTTCAAGTTAACGCTTCCCGCTTTAATATTGCCTCTGCCGCTTCCACTCTGAGTCTCGCTGTGCGATCAACCCCTCTTCCACCTTCTTGCATGCTTTTGGACATCACTGCATATTATAACTCAATCCATCAACTTAGAATTGATGAGCAAAAAACACAACATAATTTCTATGCCCTTTGTTTGATCCAGTTTGGTCTTTGATTTGATTTTTAATTTGATTGCCAAAAGGCCAGAGAGTTGATGCAGGTTGTACCTCTCAGAAGCGTTGTTGGAGATGCGGACAACATGCCAAGATGGATTGTTAAGCGTGTGAGGAAGCGTATGCGCGTATGCCTGCACAGACACACGGATGAGCAAGCGTTCCTGCAACTGTATGTGTGCATGAACGAACGAGTAAGTGCAACTATCAATACCCTACCCACCCCACCTGACATAAATACAGGCAGACTGCCTCCCCAACCCCCCACTGTCATTTCTCATCAACATACCTTGCTAGGAATCAGCTGTGGCAAGGTCGAGGGACAACTGGTAGAGAGATCGGTTGCTTGTCTGATCTGGCCAACTTGCCAAAATTTTATGCGTGCAACTCCTGCACACACCAGCGCATGCGTTAGTGGAAGGGGAGAGGGGGAGGGGGAGGGAGGCGTATTGTGTAAACCTTGTGTGTGAAATAGGAGCACCATATGCACACACACGGGCATGGGTGGAAGAGGCGAGCATGCGCGCACATCAACAAACCTTGAAGACTGCAGGGGTTGGGGGGCTGACTGGCTATGGACTGGCTGATGCCTAGCTCTTATATGTACAGCTCATATTACACACCTGCGCAAGCGTTGGTGGAAGAAGAGGGACTAGGTGGGGGAGGCGAGCATGCATACATGCTCACACGCGCGCACGCGCGCGCATATGAGAGAGAGAGAGAGAGAGAGAGAGAGAGAGAGAGAGAGAGAGAGAGAGAGAGAGAGAGAGAGAGAGAGAGAGAGAGAGAGAGAGAGAGAGAGAGAGAGAGAGAGAGAGAGAGAGAGAGAGAGAGAGAGAGAGAGAGAGAGAGAGAGAGAGAGAGAGAGAGAGAGAGAGAGAGAGAGAGAGAGAGAGAGAGAGAGAGAGAGAGAGAGAGAGAGAGAGAGAGAGAGAGAGAGAGAGAGAGAGAGGTGTTACAAACCTCGCACACTTGCGCACACGCACAATCATGAATCCTTGCGAACACAGCATACATGTGCAGAACAACCTTACCACTTGTGAAATGTGCGCTTGGTGAGAAGAGTTGTTGTGCTTGTTTGGTCTACTGCCCTGACTGAGCTTGAATGATGGGGGTAAGGGGCAGCAACATCACACGAAATGCACATATCACACAGGCATGCCGCAACTCACTAGCTAACAAACGCGCCGCCTGAATGAAGGCCAGGCTAACTGGTCGCTACTACAACCTGGGTGACATGGTCGGCCTGGCCGGGCCAAGGGTGATAGAGGGAGAGGGGGAGCGTGCATCCAGGAAGCCAATAAAGTGAGCAGTGTGTTAAAAGCACGTCAGGCATGCGCTTGTGCACAAACTTACACTCACCTCTAGAAAGGTGCCGCCTCCTTGCTCGCCGCCGTCCCGGATGCCGCCTTGACATGTTCGCCTGCCTGGCGAGGTCATGGGGTGAGGGGGCAGCTGTGGGGGACGCTTTAGACACAGATTAACTTTCAGATAACTTCTCACCTGAGCAGCTGCAGCCGCCGCCTCGCCCGCCGTCTTGGCCTAGTTGCCGGCCTAATCCACTAGCTCATCGGCTGCTGCCGCGTTCGTCAGAACAATTTAATGTTTTCATGATTTAAAGAATGAGTGTTTCGAAACCGCCCAAAACACATCTCAATGGCGCGACCGAACCCAACTTGCAACGGCAGGTCGCGCGTCGGGGATGGGATGCAATCTGCCTGGCTGTGCGCCAGAATATGGAATGCGTTGGGTGAGCCCATGGCGGCGCTCAATGCATCGCGCGGCAACGGTGGGGTCACTAAATGCATTTTAGAAGGCGACTGCAACTCAACGAAACCGCACGCACAAACGGGGTAATTTTAAGTATGGTAGTAGGATATACAGTTACGAAAACAATACGCACATACTGTCAGCTTCACTATCAATGCACAATACACTACATGCATGCTGGACGCACATACATGTAGAAAGCATGGTTGAAGATGTTGCAGTTAAGGTGTATCGCTTCAGTTGCTCTGCCTCACCGTGATTACCCCTACTAAAAGAGTTAGTACCTTTTAGATTAACAGCATGCAAATCGTCGCACACATTCAACATCATGCATAATGTCAAGCGCACACCATTTGCAAGTTTACCACTCGCACTTCATAGTAAGCACAACCGAGCGATGTACAACACTGTTGATATTGTAGGCCCTCGCTATAAGAGCCCTCGATTGGATATGTCCCCCAAACGTGCGGAGGTAAAGTTGCCTCTAAGTAAGAGTTAGAGCATCTAGTGTAAGAGCAATCAATATCGCGGATTGCTCTTACACCAAGAGCAATACCCACGGACTTTTATTGATATGCCGCTATCTATGCGCTGCTTTATGCGTTGACAGTTGGCGTACTACTTTACTAAAGCATCCGTTGACACCAGCAATCGGTAAGCGGTCGGCCGACAGTTGGCCATCCTAGCGTGACCCTTGCTATAGGAGCAACATATGCTCCTTCTTTTAGGTCAGAGCACCTTAATACAATAGCATCGAAGCGCTCTCCAGTCCTGGTTCTTATATCGAAGGCAAACTGTATGTATGTTTCCATTGCAATTTGCCATTTCAATAGCGATGACCACTCACCGAAGTATATGTGATTTACATATGTGCAAACCATTGTTTAATGGGTGATAATTACACTGATGAACATTACGCAAATCGACGCCTTGCACAACTTGAAGTGTGGGCATACTTTGTGATTGAGACCTTTTACACGCAACACTGCAATTGAAAGACCGTGACTGATGCAACGAAGTTGTGGAATGCACGACATGTTATGCATAATTGTCGCGCGTAACTCCCACAACATTTAAGTAGTTTAATGCATACATTTGCTTGCAAGTGCGCGCATACAACAGCATAGATTACACGCTAAATGCACGGCGAGTTTGAGTTGCATATGGATAGGCATCATTGTACACGCATTACGTTGGTCATTCTGCAACTCTTACGCACAGCAGCACCGCACATAGTCACATGCACTTGAGCATGTGGAATGCTCATTGATTGTTGGTTCAGAGTGCTGCAGCGAATAGCAATCCGCTGCGGCATTTCAATTGATTTGTTAGTTTGATGAACATGCTGTAACCGAAGCTGCGGCACCGCTGTGTCCGCATGCATAGAAAACCAATATTAACGTAAACGTCACCTATACTTGGAAGTTGTTAGCTCGTGTGAGATTGCAGCAACCGATTGCTTGGTGTGCTGACTGCTAGCGGTGTTGGCTCATGTGCTGACTAGGGGTTGGTTGCATGACTATATTACTTGCTGCACTAATGTGCTCCTGGTATTGATTTGCTGCGGAATTGATTCACACGCATGCAGACTCGCGGGATTGCACGCGGGATACGCTAAACGCATACAAGAATCCCAATGTTGCAGTGGCTCGTTGCTCCTTTGTGGCATCTTACTCTCTCAGCGTGTTGCTACCAACTACATGACCTACCTTGCTAAGCGTGCTACTGCGGAGCCCAATAAATACACTCACGCCTTGATTATTTGCTTTGCCTTGCCTATGTCTAACAGCAAACTTACAACTCGTGTAACTTGTGCATCGGTTTGCACACTAGTTTGACTTTGTTGACAAGGTGTTCTGGTCATGCCATAGTCTTTGCCGGTACAAGTGCCTGTGCCCAGTGTCAAGTCAGCGCGGAGCAATCATCCCTGAAGAATGGCTCTCGTTTACCATGTAAACGGCTTCAGCATGCAATTATACATCTCACATCAAGTGCAAGTAGTGTTTGTAAATCTGAATATAGGTGACAAGCAGACATGGCCTGCTAATGCTCAGTGTACTGCCACAATGCTATTATACCAGATGTAACAATGCAGATTGTAACAGCAGATTGAGCACCAACAACGCCCACTTACCAGTGCCCAATCAAGGTGACCCACCAGCAGCTCTATAACTGCGGTGAGCGAAGCAACAATACTAGTACATGGGAAGATACACACACATACACAACTCTAAACAAGTGCTACCTATGAATGCCACTGGCAGCAATGTGCATGCAGGTTGTGTGGCAGGACCATTTACGTGGCGCCCTAGTCCAGATGGTAGTTACAATGCGCCTTTCGTGACCACTGTTTGCGTATAGACAACCAGATATCTTCAGAGGAGACTCTGAGAAGCGTCTTCAGCTAGGGTAGTCAGCATTGATACCGAAGATGCGTACCTGCCCATTAGCAAGTTGCTAAGCAAACTGATGGGTGCATCAGCACCAGAAGCAGGTGCTTGCATCCTAAAACTGCACGCTAAGATGTGAGAGAATTGCATGACGATTGCACCTGCTCAATACATAACATACCTTGTGCATGTTAGGGAACTTAGCAATCAGCAGAACCATCACGGCAATTAGGTTTAAACTGAGCAGCTGACTTGAGTAACCAGTTGTGTGGGAAGCGAGCAGGAACCTGCCAAGGAAGACGTAGCATCAACTGCTAATCAACGCACACCACCACTCAAGGCTCACGCTGACACGCAGATCAGTACAACATGCAGCCCTGTCCTCAGATCATGCACGCTGTGCACACAAATCATATGCTACAGGTGCACTCGTCAACAGACATAGCACAGCCTACACGCAATGCATGAATCCCCTCAGCAGCATGTATGACCAATGCGTTTCAAACACACAGTCCACACGGAATGAAACTTACGTCAAGACGGGCATTACAGTAAAGAACTTGCGGTTGCGGGTGAATTGTACGCCACTGTCAACCTGCTCCCACCAGGTCTCCTTGTCATGTGCTCCCTGATCCTCTCTGAATGGTGAGCCTTTTTTCCAATGGAAGAAGTAGTAGGTGATCTGCAGGAAAGCACAGGCCAACCACATCATTGCGGAACAAGCCGCCAAGACAAAAGCTGCGTGTAATGCACAAGCATATCGTAGTCAAAACGTCTTGCAGAATTCACGAATACCCTTGTGGAACAACCCAAGTGTAGTATGCAAAGCGCTCTACAGCAATGGGTAGCAAGAAGCTGTGCGTTGTTTGCTGCTGGTATGGTTTGACAACCAAGAAAATTTGCTTCTGCTTTGTCAAACCAGAAGCAGTACGCACAGCGCTTGAAATACAACAGGCAGGAAGTTGAGTATGACATAGCATGCCATGGACGGCACAACTAGTAGGCTTGCACATTCGTCTGGGCGTGTAACGTGCCAGTCGCCAATGAAAACTGCATAACAACGGTATGCGTCCTACTGTCGTAACACTGATAGTTGCCTCTGAAGACAACATGCGCTTGCTCTATCAGGACTGAAGGAGCCAAAGAGTATCGACCCGCCACCCACAAAGAGACACAGTAGCATTAATAAAAGCTCATCAACGCCGGGCACGTTTGGCATGAAGCAGTGCGTCATCTTCACAGCCACGGGTCGGGAGACAACTTACCGCAAAATGCACAAGATGAACAGCTGTCCAAGCGTGCCCAGCGGAGAAGCCAACAGCTGAGAAGCAAAGAAATAGCAGCAGAAGAATCAAGACGTAGCTGGTCCATACACCGGGGTAGTCAATCCAGCTGGTATTCAGGTTCATATCCGCGCTGGGCTGGTAGACAGCCGTCAGACCATGCGAGTGATGTCTGTGCAGCAGCTTGCCGGTCTGCGGAGGCGACGATGGCGACGGCGCCGCAGACGCCGTCGCCATCGTCTCCACCTGCCCTCTCACCGCCATTGTCCAACCCCCTCCACCTGCCCTCTCACGACTCGCCCAAAACCCTAATTAAGCTGCGCTCAAGCCCACTGTACTCCCACGCTTCCCCTGCGTCAAGCCTGCCGCACCCTCCTTCTGCTCCTCACCCTCCTTTACCGCAGCAAACAAGCCCTGACCACAACCCACCACCCACCAGTGCCAGCTGCTCCTCAACCTCCTCTTCGCCACCGTCACCGCCGCCCTCGCCAAGGATGTCGCCTATGTCCGTGAACGATAAGCTTAGCTCAGCGCATATGTTAGGCGTACACACGTGGAAGGCAGCGTCTGGGCGAAGGGAATACCCCAAACACGGCTCCCAATACGCTGCTTACGTCACCAACCGCACAAACCGCCAAAACACGTCGTAACACAAGGGCAGTCAGATCTGGTTTAGAAACATCTAAGGTAGATACTTGGTTAGGTTTCTAACCGAAGTGCAAGTCGCACATGAGTCACCTGTACCATGACCTACTGAACACGAAAGTCAAGCGCTTTGCCAGAACCACTTCACACCCTTCGTCAGTACTTCGTGATGGTGGTTCATGAACTAAAACGGCAGGTTCGCAAACCAGTGCATCGTTAACTATTCACGTTACATCTGACTGGCGGGAAAATCGAGGGAGCTGCGCGTGCCAGTCGTATCGCGGATCTCGGCGGGCAGCGTATCTGGTGGGGCGAGGAGCTTGATCCGACGGCCAGCAGGTTCTCAGCGGCCGGTCCGTCCCCTCTCATTTAAGGGTTCTCGACGCTTCAGTCCACGTCGGCACTGCGCAGACAAAAGATCACGCACGCAAGATACCACGGTACAAACCAGTAAAAGTATCTTGCCTTGCGCAGGCCCGTCCCTGCTTGTGCGTTCTGTGCTTGGCGATCGGTAGAGCGCCTGCCAGGTGTGCTGGCTACAATTTGGCCGCAGTAAGCAGTCATGTCAGTGAGACACATCTAGGCCATCTCAACCTACTCTTACATTGTACATTTATCTCTTACATGTTGTCTCTTTTTCAAATCTCGTTAAACGGTAGTTAGAAGCCAACAAGACCAATTGAACCCTTATTGATGCGATCATTGTAATAAAAATCAACCATGTTTATGGTTTTTACTATGAAGGCAATATATATGGACGAAATTAGCAAACATAGTGCACCGTTCCGAACGTCATGCATGTAATGTTTACCAGGCTCGGGAATGTAGCAAACATAAAGGGTATTTTGTAGTGTTCAATTTTTGTTGTGAAACGCCATAACGGGGCAATACTCCAACTTTTAAACAAACGAATCATATTGTTAGGTATATATCATCTTGCAAGATAATGCGCACTACATAGTATTATGCCACTATGTTATTGTGTGATTGAAACTTCGTTGAATACATGTGTGGCAATCAAAAGGGCTTGTCATGCACACTTGGTAAACCTCTTTTTATTATTATATATTTAAGTGCAAGCGGATACAAGCCACCCGTTATCACAACCTCGATGTGTACTTTGTGTAATGATAATTTGCAAATGCTTTGCAAAGCCTACATGATTGCCAATGGGGTCAAATTCTAAAGTCAGCACACATAAAACTATACAAGAATGCAAATGCAAGTGCCATGTCATGCCATGGCTAGTTTATGCAAACGAGGTGACACAAGATCATGATATTGTGCAATGCCTTGCACATTCACCAAATCCAGGTAGCTACTCAACTAGGGTGAAATGAACGCGCCCCCCACAACCACATCCATAGTTTTTATACACAACGCAATGACGGCTATGTGACGGGTGACTCAGATTCCATCCATTCATGACTAACGAGGTTTGGGCAGTAGTGGATGTTGATGTACAGATATAGTAGTTGAAGAAGTAAAAGGGTAGCCCAATGATGCGCCTATTGACCAAGTTGTGTTGTGTCACACAACTTGTATGCCATGCGATTGCCATGCAATAATAGCATATGTTCAGCCCATGTCACAAACAGCATTGCAGCCGAACTACTTGTGCAACTTAACTTGGGTCTTAAGCGCTGACAGGTGTAAGGACGAAAGGGCCGGCAGCGGCATAACCACCGACATCATAGTAAAGCGCAGGGGCCCAAGCTGTCTAGGCGTCTGTCCGTTCACAAGTGCATGCCGAAGTCTGCCCAAGCCCGGCTTAACCTCTCCTCTCCTGCCCTGCGCTCTGCAGGTGGCAATGTTGCTGTCGTCTTGCCACTTCCCCTGCTTGTTGCTGCCTGAGGGTCTAGTGTGGTTATTGTGGTTTTTAAGATAGCTGTGTAAGCGGTCAGCTCTGTCTTGGCCCTCGCCTAAATCTAAGTCTTCTTTGCTTGCTGTGCGGCCTGCTTTGTGTGTTTGCTAGCACAATCATTCTAGCATTCTCTGAGCGTGCCTCGCGAAGCTCTGATGTAAGTTATATATGCCGTGTACATAAATCTCCTAAGCTATTCGAGATATGCAATGAATGCCTTGCACACATTAATTGTGTTTGGCTAGCTGGTAGCATGTACCTGCCAGCTATGCAATGTCACGTATGCGCGACGTGCATTGCACGCAGCCAATATCCCCGGCGTTCTTTTGTATACAAGGGGCAGAACCAGCCAATAGGGGTTAGGGGCCGCCCTTTACCTCTTTTGCTGTACTGGTTAATGTGAATGGTGTTTGATGGCGATCTACCTCTACGTAGGTGCCTGTTGTCAACAACCTAAAGTAATCAAGAGTAGTGAGCAACTCACGAGGTGCTGCCAGCAGTGCCACACAATGCTCTGACACACAGCAACGCCAACCTGTAGGTGGGAGGCAATTGTTATTCCATGCACTGAGTCACAACAACCGCAAGACACATGAATTGCGGCCTTCAGCACACAGAGTTGCACTGTTCAGCGGGCATGCAAGCAAGACATGCGGGCACAACACAAGCGCTAGAAGCCCAACCGTCGGTTAGGGCCTTCCCAGGTGTGGAGAAACCTCAGTTGGTAGTAGAAAGGCCACATCAGGTATGAAGGAACACAGCAGCGTCGCTGACCAGACAGAAACTGATGACATAGAGAAGCAGGTTGTATGTATAATGCTTACAACACATGTACACGCGAATGCACGTCACGCATCGCGAACGCTGGTTGCTGCTGGTGCTTCGCTGTTGACCATCCATGGAATGCCGAAGCGGTCGGTGAACATGCCGAAGCGCTGCGCCCAGAACGTTGGTGCGAGCGGCATGGTTACGTTCCCGCCCTCGCTCAGCGCCTGAAACAGCTTCTCCGCCTCCTCAGCCTTGTCCACGCTAAGGTTGACACAAAACCCTTGGGGCTTCTTGTAGTAGGAGGGCGGGGCATCGGCGCCCATCAGGACAGTGTCATTCCCTATGATCAGCGTTGCATGCATGATCTTGCTCTCCCACTCAGGGGGCACCTGGGTGCAAGCAGTGGATGGCTGTGTTATTCTTTGTTGGCAACAAGGTAGGCAGCGATGTGGCTGAGAGAATGCGTAGTGTCGTCAACAATCAGTACCTGAGTATCAGCGGGTGCGCTCTTATGGGTCGTGAGGGTGGCTTTGCCCCCCAGGCAGCGCTCGTAGAACTTGAAGGCTGCTGCGCAATCACCGGCGAAGCGGAGGTACGCCACAATCTTCATTTTCTCACTTCCCTTGCGTCACAAGTTGTGTGCGAAAGTCAAGAGAGATGACAGAAGCATGTTGGTGTGCACTACGCAACTTGACTGACGGAAACAAACAGATCAACTGCACGATGGTTTTAAAGAGGCTTAGCGGTACACGTCACACCAACTTGATCTTGTAGATGGCTGTCACAGGTGCGCTGCTTGAAAGCCACAAGTGTGGTTGTGTGTGATAGCTTACATTATGACAGCTGACCCACAGGTGTCCGTGCTGCATGCCTTGCAAGCATTGTCGTTGACGGTGCGTGCAGTGCAAAATCACAGCTGTGGGGTTGTGTTGCGTTTCCGGCGTGGTGGACAGTCGACTTGGAAACCGTTTACAAGTGGTTGTTTCATGATTCCATAAAACAACGTAACAGCATGTTCACATATAGCTAGCTGTTGTAGCGCCACTACCCATGCAACTCGCCTCAGTATGACTGCGTGTAAACGTTACCCCGCAGGTTGCAACCATGCACAGCTCGCGAACACCAAGCACATAAGAGCACACATCAAGAGTGCAGTACCCAGCATTGATTACCGGACCCAAACATTCAAGTTTGCAAGCGACACACTCACCAGCACAGAAGCACACGGCGGCCGCCAAACCCTGCTTGTGTATACAGTTGCTCAGCAGCTTCGTACAGCAAAGGAAAGCACCAGCTCGCAAGCCTCGCTGCGCCCTTTTGCCGCCGACGCCGCCAGCGCTGCGGCCAGCATCACCTTCCCCCTAATGAATAATGTCCACCTCGTCGCCCACCGCCTCCCCAGCCACGACGTCAACGAGGGCGCTGACACGGACGTCACGTCACATGTCACCGCTTGATGTCAGCGCTTTGTTGGTGGAAGCTGACAGTGTATACGTAGCAGCCGCCAAGTGTTGATGGGGACATGTGCTGTGCCTGGTGCCATCCATCCATCAGTCAGTCAGCGTGGTGAATTTGGTATTACCTCAAAGCAGTAGTTAGTTGGGGATGATTGGTGCGTCCGCCCACCCCTGCTGCTTGCATTTGAAAAGAGGGTGCCCCCCAACCAGCGCAGGTAGGTGGCTGAAGTGCTGCTGCAAGTTGAGTGCATGCACGCAACCGTGCATTGTGCATGCATGCTAGCAGCACAATGTACTTGGCTGACTCCGGCGAATTGCATTGTGCTGCTAGCATTCAGGCAACGCTGCGTCTCACACATGCACTAGGTATCCAGTATCGTCACATTTGCATACACAAGCTCAGCTGAAGCCCACATGTACACACCATCTCTGCATACAACCAGGAATTGCTAGTGATGATGCATGTGTATGTTTGCGCCAGCTCATGCACGTCGTTTTCACAATATACGACGCTGCACCCATGAGTCTAGCAGGGCACATAGACAACAAACAGCAATAAAAAGCTTAATATCAACGCTGCAACCAACTCGATGTCTACTCAAATTGATGCATGTGGTATCTACCCCGTGTCACTTAACTCACACCACGTTCAGCATTGCGTCCAGTCGCGGCGAGTCTCTAATGCGTTGGCTGACTGAGTTGGACAGTGGCTCTGTTGGCTTGTCAATGTACTGGTGCAGCTCATCAAAGCAAATTCCGTTGTTGCCAACTTGCGTCTTACCAGCCGACACGTACGTGTAGATGGAATTGTAGGTGTCAAACCAGGAGTAGTATCAACTTGACGACTCACGCCCACGCCTTGCGCCTCGCACAGTGCGAGCATGGTGAGGGGTTAGGTGACTTGCGCACAGTGGATGAAGATGTGTACCCAAATTCGGTGTTTGTCAAGTAACCTCCCCAGTTTTGCTTATAATAAGAGCTTTGCTCGACCCATGTGCACAAGTACAGGGGGGGCCACTCCCGTACGCGCAAGTGGTTGTTACCGTTGCACTTTGTGCCTGAAAGGCACATGTAAAGGGCAACGGTAACAACCACTTGCGAGTCGGTGTGAAGTTACACATGTCGTCTACACAATATGCCACGGTGATAGTGTTGCCATGCACGCACTGCGTATGATGTTTGGCGAGTCTGGACCATTCAAGAACTCGTACCCATCCACTTCGCGGTAGGCGTTGCTAACGACTGTTGTTGTAACGGTTCCCAGCGAAGTCTGCAGTGACAAATTTTCGCATGTGGGTGATGACAATGGTAAGGCTTACCAACATGCATGTGGGAACTAAAGCACGCACGTTGGTGATGCCGACGTTGGTGATGCCGAACCTTCGAACTGGCTACAAAAAGGCCGTGAGTCAGTGTGGTAGTAGTAGACGAGCCTGTGGGTTCTGGGTTCAGGCGAGAGGTGTTCACCAACTCCAAGCCGTGTGTGGCTTGTGCAAGCGACACTGTGCCCGTAACAGCCACAACGCCATATGCAATGTACAGATGCAACTTGGCATCCACCTGCTCCACGTCGAGTGCAGATAACCGATTGTTGCATATGACTGATCAGCCTGTAATACCACAGAAGGAAGAGGTTGTGCAGTAAAATGTGCACTACATTAAGTTCTTTCCTCACCTTGTATCCGCCATTAAGTTGCGGATTGTTACTGGCCTGGTCTGGATAACGTTTCTGTAGCAAGGAAGGCGGTGATGTAGTTGATTCCATGGTTGAGTACGCCAACAAATGGCATTATATCGACTTCCAAACCTTCATCATAAATGCAGGGCTGTCAAAGTCCACGTGGTAAGTCGTGCTGTACGCCACGCCGGCAACGCTCACGTCCAACAAGATGTGCACAGCGAAGGGTGCGTGTTTGACAGATGCGTAGATGTGGGGATACAACAGCTTGGCCTGAAAATGGCAAGCAGGCAATGACCCCCAACCCACCCACCTTGTAGCCACACGCCGGAAGTGATGGGATCTGCGGCTAGTGTCTGTTCCGCGGTGTTGCGCGCGCACTTCACTGGTACGTTGACGCCCGTCCACGCGCGGCCAGTCTGTGCCGACTCCCCCGTAACACGAGGTGATTGGGTAGAATTACTAACTAGTGGATGTGCATGAACTGCGGCGACGCCTTTGTGAAGGAGTGACGTGCCAGCAACACTGTGCATGACGGTGTTGGAAGTGGTGTGGAGGGCGCAGGCCTTGTCACGTACCACTCCTGCGTTCGAGTGAAGGTGCAGAGGTAAAGACAACCTAGCATAGGCCCTAGTGCTGAGCATCAGAGACTTGTGTACTACCTACTAGTAGTAGCAGCAGCACGTGCTGATGCTGGTCACCACAGTGGAGTGGTAGCATCAGCACGGTGCAGCACGCTCCGACCTTGTTTATCAGCAGCATTGTAGTATTGCTAAGTTGACAGCTACGACAGCTGCAACGATGACGATAACGATCGCACAACAGTCTTGACAACAACAGCTGCAGTCCTTGCAGCAACAGCAACAGCAACGTGGCGGTGGCCGTTGCTGATGGCTGTTGTGGTTGTTCCTACAACCACAACAGCCACCGTTACCACCACAACAGCAACCAACACAGAAGTAAAGAGAAACAGCGACACCATGTCCAACCTGAGCAACAGCTGCAACAACAACAACAACAGCAACGGCAACGACAACAGCAGGACTGCACTGAAGGACCTGTGGCCTGGCACTAATACACGCCTTCTGGAATGTTGGGTCCGTGTCAGGGTTGGGCCACGCATCGGTGTTGCAGGGGGTCTCGCCTTCAGCCATCGCCTGTGTTGCAGAAGCCGCCAGAAGCAGCAGCAGCGAACACCACAACGAGACGACGACCTGGCCGCTTGCACGCTTTGCCATGGCCGCCTTCAGCAGCACCCAACAAATGTGCTGTTGTGTGCAATGCAGCAGCTGAGGGACTGTGTTCTGTAGATTCCAGGCATGCGCACGCTGGTGGCATCAGCCAGAGAGGGCTTTACATGTGTGCACCGCTCACGCCTCCCCAAGACGCACACACCGCAAAAGCCCTGTTCACACCTGCAAGTTGTCCTCTACAAATGCGTACTGCACATCCGTGCAACTGAGTGCTTGTCACACATGTGTGTACCCCTCCTGACTTATTACACCAGGTGCATGAACAACTACAACGGGTATGACATGACAGTACAGCAAGAATCTGAGCTACTCATGATGCTATACATGGTGGTCTGTGTATGTGACGTGACATGCATAATGGGAGCACGTTAAGAAGCAAGCGTGCTCGCCACACAAAGGCATCCAGTCTACAACTGGGCTGTCACTGTCATTGCTTGACGTATGGCTACTGACCCAGAGTACAACGGTAAGTATGACGTAGTAGTTGCAGGTCTAAACGCTGTACAATGTAGCACTCAGCGTGCACTTGCCGATGTGCACGCTGCGTTCCCTGCGCAATTGTGTGAGCGAGAGAGAGCGAGAGAGAGCGAGAGAGAGCGAGAGAGAGCGAGCGAGAGAGCGAGAGAGCGAGAGAGTGAGAGAGCGAGAGCGAGAGAGCGAGAGCGAGAGCGAGCGCGAGAGCGAGAGCGAGAGCGAGCGCGAGAGCGAGCGAGAGAGCGAGAGCGAGAGAGCGAGAGAGAGAGAGAGAGAGAGAGAGAGAGAGAGAGAGAGAGAGAGAGAGAGAGAGAGAGAGAGAGNAGAGAGAGAGAGAGAGAGAGAGAGAGAGAGAGAGAGAGAGAGAGAGAGAGAGAGAGAGAGAGAGAGAGAGAGAGAGAGAGAGAGAGAGAGAGAGAGAGAGAGAGAGAGAGAGAGAGAGAGAGAGAGAGAGAGAGAGAGAGAGAGAGAGAGAGAGAGAGAGAGAGAGAGAGAGAGAGAGAGAGAGAGAGAGAGAGAGAGAGAGAGAGAGAGAGAGAGAGAGAGAGAGAGAGAGAGAGAGAGAGAGAGAGAGAGAGAGAGAGAGAGAGAGAGAGAGAGAGAGAGAGAGAGAGAGAGAGAGAGAGAGAGAGAGAGAGAGAGAGAGAGAGAGAGAGAGAGAGAGAGAGAGAGAGAGAGAGAGAGAGAGAGAGAGAGAGAGAGAGAGAGAGAGAGAGAGAGAGAGAGAGAGAGAGAGAGAGAGAGAGAGAGAGAGTCCAACAGCAACGCGGTTTTTATACACTTTTTTGAACAGGCTGTCACGTCAGGCACCGTAAGTAGCTGCGTGTCATGTCACATCGCGCAGCAGCATTAACCCATCGGGTCTAGTCAACTGAGAATACGGTATGAACCGTGGGCGTTGTGCTAAAAACATAAAGAAGTCAACTGCGAGCCTACTTTGTCAGGCAATAAGGACATGCTGCCAGTAGACAGCTGTCTTAGGCAACTCCTGACCGTTCAACAGTTGCCAAACGGGGATTGTCTGCAGCGGCAGTGTAGTGAGCATACCACACAATTTGATTGTGCGCCCAATCTGATGCTCAAGGTTGGAAACTGAGTGAGCATTCACTCGTGCAAGAAAGTGTCCAGGGGAAGGTTCAGGTGTGATATATGCATACAAACAGCACTCTGCGGCTAATGAGCGACAGTGTATGTAGGACACAGCTGCCGCTGCTGCGTGGCACATAGCGCGCTATGGTGAAGCGTGCAAGCGGCCAGCTGATCATGATGGAGGTGTTGCTGCTATGGTGGTCGCTGCTGCTGCTTCTGGCGACAAGTACTGCTGCACGCCCGCAAACGCCCCCTTCAACACCGATGCGTGGCCGGACCCGGACCCGGACCCGGACTTCCACAAGGCAAGTTGCCAAGTTGGTCCAGCTACTCAACTTACCTCCCACACATTCGGGCACCTGTCTCTGCAATTGGAGTGTTGTGGTGGTTGTCGTTGTGGCTGTTGTTGTTGTTGTTGTTGTTGTTGTTGTTGGTGTCGCTGCAACACATTGCAGCTGTCACTGCCGTTGTCACTGCCGTTGTCGTGATGATAATCGCCTTCGTTGCTGTTGCGTTAGACGTTGTTGGGTTATCAACACCTGCTTTCAGCAACAAGAACATGCCATCATCAAACACCAAGAATCTGCGTGCTTGTGTGATGTCCAGCAGCACTGCGTATACTTGCATCTGACCTGCATCTGCACCTTTTCCAAGCACGTGCAGGATTGTACTTGACGAGACCTGCGCCTTCCACACCACTTCCAACACTGTCATGCACAGTGTTGCTTGCGCGTCACTCCTTTACAAAAGCGTCGCCCCACTTCACGCACACCTACTCCTACCCACGCACCTCTGCTTGTACAGGAGTTGGCACAGACTGGGCACGCGTGCAGTACGCCTTCAACACAGCAGACCAGAGGTTTGCTACAGACCCAAATCACTCTCGGCGTGTGGCTGCAAGGTGGGTGAGATGTTGTTTGTGATCACCGTGTACGCATGAATGAAATCACTTGTGTGAGCAGGTGTGGACATCTTGTCGGTGTCGGACCTTGCTGCTACGGTCAAACCAATCGATCGACAGAAGTATCCGCCACTGGACCCAATAGACAACAAGTATTGGTATGACGACATTTACCAGCGACATCACACAGGTGGCTATGCATTCAGATACAGATACAGATCTACCTAAACTAATCACCGCACCAGAACAAGTTAATACTATCAACCTACCGTTGCAGTATTCCACTTTGCTGAAGCGAAGGGGTGAGTTGCGCTTGTACGCCGAGTTCCCCGTCACTCGCAACGTCACGTACAACGCGACGGTGTCTGCCACCTTCTTTGCCTCATCTCCGCAGCACCCCGAACCAGTGGCAGCTCACAACATAATAGCCGTATCGCTGTGGCATACAGTCTCTGCCGCGTGTGATTGTGACCAACGCGACCGTCATTAAACCGTCCCCGTCGGTGATGGTGGTGACACCTACCAACGTACGCAAGGCTGTTCTTGAAGTATATACATGATGTATCTGTGTATCACAATGACCGTTGAGTGAGTTGACATCAGCATGCTAGTGACTGCCAGTCAGTAATACATCTTTCTTGTTTTGGTTCTTTTCTTCCTTTTTCTTCTTTATTTACCCCTCCTTTTATCTTCCTTCTCTCTGTCAGGCGAAGTTGGTGTATCGTGCAGGCAGTTAATACTCTGACTACGTGAAACAAACTCCCTTTGCTGTGCACATCTTGTCGGATGAGAGAAGAGTGGCCGGTGTCGCGTACGGCGTGAGCGAGAGCGTGGACCCAGTAGCCCAGCTTCTATACTGAAGGGGTTCGAGATTGACACAACGCCCTTTGTTGGAGTAATTAATGATGGAATGAGCCACAGCGTAGCCTTCCTCGCCAAAGAGAAATACCTGGACACGCCTAATGACGATTCTTTTGCTGGCGGTTACAAAATAAGGATAAAAACAGTCACTGATTTCCTTCCCTTCCTTTGTTTGGTGGTGCTGCTTATTCTTTGATTGTCATGCACAGAACAAAATGGCTGATTACCTGTCATGTGCTGTGCAGGTGGATGCTAACTTGCATCTGTATCATGATTTTGGCGTCGTAGTAATGTGACGGGGAAAGTGGTATGCGCGCGTGCAACATTAGGTTTGGAGTTGGTGAACACCTCTCATGTCCAAGTCCCCAGCAGCTTTGGCAGTCTCTTTATTACTCATAGCCTTTATGTTGGCAACTGCTGTTGTTATGTTGTGTTGCAGACGTCATGTGGATCTATCACAACAGTAGTAGTTGCCAACAAATCTTATCGTGAGGTTAATGAGAATGACTTCAAGAACGGTCCAGAGACTTGCTTCACATCATACAGCGTGCGTGTGTGCATGTTAACAAGACTTACAATCTCACTGTTATATGGAGTACTAAAATAACATCCTGCATGCCTCAGGTTCAAAACACAACGAAAATTATCACGCATGCGTACGGGCGAGCTAAACCCGCGTATACGCAAATTAACACTTATACATGGGGTGAGCAAAGCTTCAACTATCATCAATACTTCTATAGAAACTACCATGATGAGTTCTTTGAATACGCGTCTTCGAGCACCAAGCGCAAGACACCCCACATCAACATGCTGGCACAGTATGACTCGTAGGGTGTAAGTGTAGTGTAGACACAACAAGCTACTACGATCGTCCATCATATACTTTCAAGTTCAACTACACATACGCGGCTGCCACCAATGCAACCTGCTACTGAGAGTGGTAAGAGTACTCTGTGTCCACAGATGGTAATGTGGATTATGAAGCACGCAGTGACTCGACGCAATGCCAACATGTGTATGGGTGAACACTTGTACACTTACGTCACCTTCTTGATGGGAGGAAAAAAAAAAAAAAAAAAAAAAAAAA
>RHPI01000671.1:370444-387943 GCA_009103225.1 Chlorokybus atmophyticus
CAGGGGCATGACTCATGTGACATGATGTGGGTGCGTGATATTGAAATGTGTGACTTGAACTATACCCACAGGCAGGACCTTCGAACGAGGGTGGATGCTTGCGTTGCCATAATCTGGAAGGAGCATGCGAATGCTCTTTTTTCCAAAGCGCGTCGACGCAACGAGGGAGGCAAGCAAGAGGCTGTGTGTTTGTGCGCATGCATGTTTTCTGCATTGCGAGATATAACCACACAGAAAGCAGAAATACCGGAGGTAGGCCTACACACATGCTATGGGGATTGTCGAACCCACAGGCATCGTTGCGTTGGCAAGACAACAGTGGTTCACAGCCTGCGAGAGTTGATGTGAGAATCACAGACTGTCACGGTGTGACTACAGGCAGGGGAATGAATGGGTGACAGGAGTTTTCAACTTTCTAGTGACGTCCTTAGACAGCAGAGCTAAGAGAATCTCTGATCTACCCACACAGTCACACACAGGCAGAATCCATCAAAGGGCACATCAAGTCTGCCAGCTGATACATATTGCGTTGGAGAGGCACAGTGTGCTTGAGTTTTTGGTGGTTGTGTTGGCGGCTCAGGTTGGAGTAGGAGTGGGAGTGAGCAATGCAGCAGCCACCGCCAGGAGGATATCCACAGGGGGTAAGACTGGGATGTGGTGGAGCTCTCTCTCTCTCTCTCTCTCTCTCTCTCTCTCTCTCTCTCTCTCTCTCTCTCTCTCTCTCTCTCTCTCTCTCGGGTCTCTCTCTCTCTCTCTCTCTCTCTCTCTCTCTCTCTCTCTCTCTCTCTCTCTCTCTCTCTCTCTCTCTCTCTCTCTCTNGTGCATGCATCAAGTCCCTCAACCTTGCTTGCCTACAGTATGGGCAGGCTACCCTCCTCAGCAAGGCTATCAGCAAGGTTACCCACCCCAGCAGCATGACCCCAACCACCCACCTCCCGCAGGCGCCTACCCCCAGCAACACCATGAAGGCAAACACGCATATCTCTCTCACACAGACCCACCCTCACGCACCCACCCTCACACAGACACACACACACACATACCCCACACAGGTGGCCACCACATGCCTAGCATAGGCCAGGTGCTCAAGGCGCCCTTCGGTGGGGGTCATAAGGAGGGTCATGGCTATGGACATGGACATCACCATGATGGCAAGGGCAAGGGCAAGGGGAAGGGAGGCTTCTTCCACCGCAAGCATAAGTGAACTGTATGTGAGAGAGTGGCTGTCTCGTGGTCCTGATGATGCAGTGTGTTTGTGTGTGACATGTTGTTCTGTTGCTGTGTAATGACTTGTTTAGTAACGACAACTACAATGCCTGCGCACTCCACTGTTGCTATGAAACCCACTGCCGGTTCGCACATTTATATTTGTGAGTCGTAAACGCGGTCCATTGTGACAAGTTGTAGCATGATCATAGACTGCGTGCGCACACCAGTATGGGGCGATTGCTGCCCTGATGGTCCCCGCATGCGCAGCGGGCCGCCACCGTCATCACACTCACATGCTGACAACACAGCCTCCCTTCCTGGGCATCCTTGTCCCCTTCCCTCTGCAAGGGCAGCGAGTACGCCACACTCCACCACCCGTGGCCTAGCTGCCCTTTGTTGTTTGCGGTGCGTGTGTTGCTTCCACGTGCTCGCGTGCAGTTGGAGACCTACTTGCACTTGTACACATGTCCGTGGGGGTTAGGTGTCGCTGCTGATCTTCTGTCTTTCAGATGGTCTCAACCAACACGCATTGACTCCCGCTTCCAGCATGGTCGTCCAGGCTGGAAGAGTATACGCATGTAGGAAGGGGTCTGGCTAAGTGCCCCGCGCCCTGCCCCGCCCCTTGCAGTGTGCTTTTGGTACAAAAGAACGACGAGGGAACTGTTTTATATGCATTTCGTACATGCCAACATGTTGCATCCGATTTCTTCAAACACTGTATAACACGCATATGCATGTGCACAGGTTGTACCATCCGCCGGTATGGGTGATGCATCCATGCTGTCAGCGTTCGTTACCTAGGGGTTGCAAGAGAGGGTGAGTGCTCACGAAGCTTGTGAGCCCCTCCCGACAACTGGTCATGCGCCCGCCCGCATGCATGCACACGGTAACATGTGGTTGCAGACACATCATGGTATACGGGGTGCATCACACATGCTGACATATATTCGCACTCGGTTGCGGCACATGCTACAGTCACATGCACAAAGCATTCACTATTATCATCAATTTTACACCACCACCGCCAGGCTATGTGCTCTACCTACTCAGTCTGGCTACCCTCTACATGCACATCCCCAGACAATGGTATGGCTGACTCAAATGACGGAGGTATCCATGACCACTTAAATGCGGACTGTACAAGCCTCATTACATGTCGCATGTATCAGTAACAAATAAGTCGAGAAGATGCTACCAAGCAAACTCAGCTCCAAATCTTGCCATTGACCGACGTTGACTCACAACAGCATAGTCGTGTCATTGCGGATTTGCTTTGAACTTTAGCAACAAGGTCGTAACATGAAGTGGATGGGTACAAAGTCTTAAACGGTCCTGACACTTACCCAACATCATATGTGGTGCGTGCATGGCAGTGTCAATAGCATGACATTGGCAAGGTTGCATAGGCAACTTAGAAATGTTGTTAAACAAAATGCAACCCGGTTTACATGTGCCTCCAAAGTACAAAATGCAACTGACAATTACTTGCGCATACGGCAGCTGCCCCCCTCCCCCCCCCCCCTCTCGCGTACACTCCATTTAGTATGTACACGTGGGCCGAGCAAAGCTTTTATTATAAGGGAAAACGAGAGAGGACATGTGCCAAACAACAACTTGGCGTACTCATTTTTAATCAAGATGAGTACAGAGAGTTGTTGTTTGCAACACACCTTATATGACGATGCTCGCGATGTATAAGGCACAAGCTGTGCGTCTGAGCATGTCACGTTCTTATTACTCATAATTTGACACATACACTTCCAACTACACGTACGTGTCGGCTGGTAAAACGCAAACCGGCAGCAACAGAACCTGCCATAAAAAGCTGTACAAGTACATTGACAAGCCAACAGTGAGCTAATGCAAAACTGGCAGCAACTCGGCGCTAATGCTAACGATGGTGAATTGAGTGACACATTACTAGTAAATGCTCGTGCAGCGTTCTCAGTACTCAGTATTCAGAACTAGCAGTTCTTGGTTGTCCCTGTGCTTGGCTAGCCATCATGAGTGCCACAGGTCCATGCAGTACAATGGTGCGAATAAGCTTCAGCTATTTGTATATGCATATGTGATGGTAATACTTCTTAATGCATGCGCTGGTTGCTAGTACGGTGCCTTGGCCAAATTCGCCAAGTACACACTGTGCTGCCAGCAGTGCTAGCATGCATGCACATAACATGCAGCAACACTTCAGCTAGCTTCGTGCCTCCCTCGTTCGCCCGAATGCAAGCCGGGGTTGCACATGCACATAAGCCAGCTCAACTCGCTCCTTCAACAGTCGCGACGCCAATGGGTCTTGGCTCTGCAAAAGCTTATGCCGGCCCGGTCAGGGCTGAGCACTGTTGAATGGCTGTCAGCAGCTGTCGGGCTGCACTGGGCGGTGTAGATACTCGTTTGATCATGAGTCGCATTGGTTCGAGGATCGACGTTGATGTGGTTGTCAAGACTACTGCTTTCGACAGCGATGCACAAGGTTCCAGCGCTGACGGATCAGTGTCGACTGAGCTTGTGTTGTTGTCGGTTTAGGGTTGTAATGCCCTGTTGAGTCAACGCATTGAGACGTCTGAGTGTTGTCGTGCACCGTTTGCTGTCTATGCTGCGACGGTGGTCTATGTGGTTAAAGGGCTGATGACGCGGCGGTGGCGTGTCGTGTTGCAGCGTCTGAATAGCGGATGTATGGGTATTTCCCGCGCAACGGGCGGTGTGGTTGTAGGTGGGTGGGGTTGCTGTAGGCGGTGAGTGTGCTCACCCTGGGGTGGCTGTGGAAGACTGGCGGAATGTCGGCTGACGGCGGAGCTGGCTTGGATGGAATCGCCGGCGTCACATTTTCGTTGTGTGCTACTTTGCCGTTTATCAGGCGCACTCAGTCTTTTTATCAAACAGCGTATGAGCAGGTGAGCAGGTGATTCTAGGACATTGTGTTGGCGATGTATCTGTTATGTAACTTGATGTATTCTGTGTAGTTGATGTTGTGTTCAATTGTATGCATGCTGTAGGTGTCAATTGGGTGGCCGGTGCATGTAGCTGGATCTTCCAGGGGTCCTGAACAGGGTGTGAGGGAGCTTCATGTGGAGTTGCCTGGGGGTTTTGGCTTCAGATTTAGCTTGCATCGTGTGCGGCAGGGGCTTGCTGGCTTCCCCACGCGATTGGCTAGTGACCTGTTAGTTGTCGAGCATGTGGTTGGCAGCGTGTCTCTTGCACGCTGGGTGATTGGTACTGAGTGTGATATGGATCTTGGGCGACGGCGTCACTGGGTTGAGCAGTGGCACGACACGGAGTGGCTACCATTCGAGGTGGGTCAGTGGAGCCTGCATCCACTGCAGGGCGGCGATGCAGGTGATGATGACAACCCGGGCTTAGCACACACCCCCCCTCCCGTCGAGGGTGGTGGCTGGCATCCCGTCATGCCTGCCGTATCAGGTGCCTTGTTGTCTGAGTTGTAGTCTATGGGAATATCATAGCATTCTGCAGATAAATCTAACCGCCATATGTGTTTTGTCGGTGTTCGTGTGGCATTAGCTGTTGCACACAGTTCAGTGTAACTGTGTGCGCGTAGTCGCCACTCTAAGTACATGTTCAAAGTCAAGTGATATGCATGATGAGGGGGTTGGATTAATGTTTGGTTTGTGTCGTGTGTAGGGCCTGCTGATGTTGGTGCGGCACAGTGAAACTGGTGAGCGTGCCTCTGTCGCATAGTTGTTTGAATGGCACAGTAGGTGCATGGCATTGCAGTATGGTCAACTGATAGTGTTATTGGTGCTGGTGCAGATCTTGGCGACGTACCATCTGGCGCATGTCTCCAACAATGCAGTCGTGGCTGTGTAGGAGTGTAGGGTGTGCAGGTCGTCTGTAGGCACACATGGCAGTGCTGAGAATGTGTGTGTGTGTGTGTGGGCACGTAGTTCAGCATGTGCAGGCAGCCATACTCAGGACACTATGGGTGGGGCATTCTTGTGACTGAATGTGCTGCAAAGAGCTGTCTATTGATGTCTGTTGTAACAATGAGTCAAGTATGCAATTCAACATGTAGGACTGTAGTGTCTAGTGCACGTGCAATATGGGTGAGGTGCGGGCTGGTTGACTGCGTCAACATTGGAAACAGTGATGTTGAATGATCAGACTTTAATGCTATAACAGAGCATGTTGTACAAGTATCAATGACGGCGTCACATGAGTGTCACTGCATGCCCAAGCGTATGTTCATAAGGTATGCGAACAGCACCACACGAAGCATTGTTTGCAACAATGGCTGTGGTATGATTTATGCTGACCATGAAATGGGAGGTCCGCTTGGTGTGTACCCCAAGGCCAACAACAGCTGCCTGCCTACATACTCTGAATAGGCCGGAGGGATGCTCTCCACCAACGCACACTCGTCCGTAATCCAATCAATGCCGAGCGCCATGCTCCACCCACTGACCTTGCCTCTAGAGGCTGCCTGCCCATACACGGGATGCATCTGTTGCATGTCCGATACAGCCTCCTGTCGTACGCAGTCCTTTGTTGACTTGCTACTCTGACAGTGTCTAGATAGAGCACCTAAGTGCTTATCAGTATGGTCGCAGTGCATGTCCACAGACAGAAGAGGATGCGTCTCGAATACCCTGTGACGGAAGGTGGAGAGGGAGAACACGGTGCCGCATAACACCATGGTCGCATTCATGTAGGTTCGTGCATCAGGAATGTTCTCTATGACGAAGCACTTGCCACTGTTTAGTAGCCGTGTGCGCACGTCGTGAAGGACGGTGCTATGGTTCCACGTGGCGGAGTGTTGTGTGCGCTGCGATTCTGGTATGCAGCGTGCGAAGGCCTGGCAGGGCGGGCTGGCCCATATGACATCGTAGTCTGCCAGGTCCACCAACAAGGCATCACCTTTGACAAATGTGAACGGGTACTGTGGCTGCTCATTGATATCAACCCCCGTGATGTCGAAGCTAACGCGATAAAGGCCCATGCTGGCGCCTCCACCACCACAGCACAAGTCCAGCAGTTTGAGGCGATGAGGTTCTCCGTTAGGCCGGCGCGGTGATTGTGTCAACAGAAGTGGGGATGACTGACTCCACAACGACATCATGCGCAAGGGTGGATTCACCTTGCGATTGGTTTGCACTCTGCTACCGCCTATGCGTACACACATTGAGTCTGTGTACTGTGTCTCAACAACCACAACAATGTTGTGTTTGTCAATGACCAGCAGCTGTACATCACCATCTTCGAACCGGACTCTGTGTCTGCCTGCAGTCAGCCCATGGTTGAGTGGTGCTGCTTGCTGAATCGCAGATAAGCATAAGTGCACAGGGAGCGGCATGTGTACAGGTGTGCAAGCACTGACCAAGTCTGTTGTTGTGGGCGTAGATGACACCCTTGTACCATGATTTGTCAAGCGGCCAGTAGACCATGACCGTGCAACCTATCAACGTCGAGCCTCCCTGCTGGCAGCGCTGATGCAACGTCTGCAGGTTATCACAGGTTGCAGCAGCTACCTGTCGAAACAGCATGTTGTCATAAAGGAGACGCATGCATGAGTGTTCCTGTTTCTACCACTGTCAAGCATGAGCGCATACACACTGCGTGTCACACACGCGGAACAGTGCGTACATTGACGTGCAGGAATCAGCACGCGTACCTCGTGCCGAGTGTTGTTCGCGCGCAAAGGTTGCGCAAGTGACGGCGGCGCCACCTCGCCGCGTCCGCATCGAGCGCGTTGTTGCTGTTACGTGTCGTGTGTAAGTTACAGACACGAACGGTGGACCACTTTGCATACTACGCACAGTCAGCACATCAGACTACTGGTGATAGTGTCTCACCGGTGAGACGTGAACGGCCTGACCAGATGACACCGTGCCGGGGCGTGCATACGGCATGTAGCGAATGGGCACACCTTGCCACTCAAATGGCGCACACGCACATTCAGTGCATGTGCACTGCTGTTGGAAGAACTTGGGCAGTATGCACTTGTGCTTGGAGCGGCAGTCAATCATGTGTAGTCCAGCAACGTGATAGTGCCAGCAAGCAGCGGTGAACCCATATAGGGCCAGATACCTTGTGCATTCGCTCTCATGACGGCTCATTCTGGATCGCTGACCATTGGTAACGACATAGGCATGGCAAACAGAGCAAACTAGTGCTTTCTTGAGCGGTGCACCCGCCATGGTGATCGTCATACTCTCACCCGCCTGTGCATAGCCGCTGTGGGTGCTACGGCCGAGTGGAGATTAACCCTAAAGTTGTGAGGTCAACCCTAAAAGTATGTGTCGCCCAGTAAAGCGCTGTATCAGCGGTGTGGCATATAGGTGGCGGCGATGTCCTGGTGGGCGGCGGCGGCGGCGGAAGCCTCAGCGACTTGGACACGTTGTGATGGTTTGCATGTCTCCAGTAGTGGTGGATGATACTTGTGTTGCAAGCCCAGTCAGCGCTGAGTGAGGTGTGGGTCGCAGCATGGCGCCGGCCCATGCAGGCGTTCTCTGTTGTTGTGGGAGGCGTAGCCATACTGGTGAGTACGGAGCAGTAAGGCATTGGTGTGGTAGCTAGATGTCGTCCATGTCCATGTTGGTCAAGTCTTCGACGTCGCTGTCTGAGTTGTCTGTGTCTTCCCAAGCCCAGGCTTCTGGCATTTGAACACCCGGGTCTGCGTGCATGCTGTTTGATGGTGGTTGAGTACCACCAACTGGCGTTGTTGCATCCTCAGAGTGGGCTCCATGGTTTTCGCAGCCAAGGCAAGAACAGCTTTGTGTGCATTCCTCGCCAGCTTTCTTGCACTTGCACCTTCGGGTGTTGCACCTGTTTGCCTTGCAGCCGCATCCACGCATGAGTAGATGGCGCCTAGACTTTGCAGCCGCCATGTTTTCCTGAAGGTCATGCACTGCATACCACACGCCGTCCACTTGATGGTAACCATACTCATCCAGTTCTGGCAGATGCATGTCCGAAGTGCAGCTTTGCATCCACATGTTGACCGCGTAAACAGCGCATAGTGCATGCAGCCATAATGCATCGACTGTTGGGATGCTGTCGCGTGGTGTTGCAGTTGTATTCCACACTGTCTTGTGTATTGCCTCTAGCCAGTCCGACAAGTACACCTTGTCGCAGGTGGTAGCACCTGCACCGTGCAGCTCAAAGTACAAGGAAGCCGGTGTTCCGCTGTCGAATGATGAACGGTGCTTCTCAAAGTAAGCACATCCGATGAGGCGCAGAACAAAGAAGCACATCTCGTGCTCTTCAGTAGTTACACCGCCAGTGATGAATGATGCATGCTGTGCCAACACCGTCCTCGATATGAACTGCTTCGTTATGCCACCAATGAAGGATGTATACTCACACCCTGTTGCGGCGTACACCAACAGCAGCAGCCAGCCACGCCGCGTTTCTGAGATGCTGTTAAGCTGATGCATGCTGCGTACATGCAGCTGCAGCTTCGTCAAGCTGACAAACGGTGGGCGCGATCCCGCACGGGAATGCTGAGCAACCTGTACCGTAACTTCCTTGAAGGACATGTCCAGAGTCTCGCTCATTGCGAGACCAATCATGGTGACATCGGTGTCCGGCGAGAAGATCATCACCCTGTTGTAAGGTGAGTTTTGTGCATGAACCCACACGCGTGAATCTGCCTCGCCATGATTGCACATGTAGTCCTCAACATCCATGACAGAGACGTCGTTGCTGCTGCTGCGCGCCACCACACGTGCATGGTCCCCAACACCGTCCATGTCAGACCCACCAGCCAGCACCAGCTCCTGTTCTGGTCTCAAGTGCAGCGCCACCATGGCTGGCAAGTGCTCAGTAATAAGCTGACATAATGATCTTTTCAGGCTGCGATCTTTTAACACATCACGCCATGACTTAGGCAACTCAGTCTCCAAAGTGAGTCGACTGCCAGAAGAAGCCTCAATTCCGTCACGAGCGCGCTGCAGAGAAGATTTCACCCCTGACTGCAGTCGAGGTGTGTCGAACACAACATGAACGCTCTGGACACTGGGGTTGGCGAGTCTGTTGACTACACTGGTACGCATTAGGTGTTCAATGTAGTCCTTGATGGTGCCTTGCGCCAAGTGGCACTCTTGGTTAATCAGGAACATGCCCTCCAGCACGACACATTGCACGCCTGCAGGAGCTGTATGCGACCAGCAGTCTGTGTCATGGGGAGCTATCTCTGCTAAGAACTTGGCCTTGTCTCCAGATCTCATCTTGCCAGTAAGCTCATCAAATACAGCCCACCGGTGCTCGCAATAACGCGCCATGACCGTCTCATGGTCAGCTCCTGTCGACGCCAGCCGTTTGGCAACCAACATCTGCTCGCGGTACTGTTTGAGGACTGTTGCTTGCTTGGTTGTGCGCTTCTTAGCAGGAGCCATGGTGTGGAGGTTGAACCTGCGATTGACTTTGCATGCCTGCTCCTCGTTGTAGATGTCCACCTTAACAAAGTTTGTCATCGCCTCCACACCTACTAAGTACTGCCTTGCTAAATTTGCTGATGCGGCAGCTGAAGCGGGGACACCACTGGTCAGGTGCGTCAGGTATGGTTGAGGTGGCCTCTGCAATGCCCGCGTGTTAATGAGAACTTCCTGCATATGCCTGATGTCACTCCCACAGTGTGACGCATCTGCGCAGATGACACGGAGCACCCTACTGGCATCATCGTCAGCGTCAGCATCCATGTCAGTAATCCCAGGTGCGTTGTCTAGAAGCAGCTGCCGTCCTAGTTGCTTCTGTGTGTGACTGCGTTCCCCAAGGTACTGCGACTTCTGTCGCAGCTGCTGCGTTGTGGGATTGCACAGAGACATCTTCATGTCTCTGTTTACCTGACACTCGTGCGCCTCATCCAGCGCAACCATCCTGCCTGGTGTACCAGTCAAGCTGATGGCAAAACCCCCATCCGCCAACATGTCCAGCAGAGATGGAGGCATGACTTGCAGTTCCGCAAGGTGCAGCGTCATCACACGTTGGTAATTGAAGCGATCCCATGCAAATGACAGTGGGCTAAGGCCCTTCCAGCTTGCCAGCCTCAGGTGCCAGATAAACGCGAACAGAACAAGAAGAGTGCCAGGTAATTAAACATGTCTCTGTTGATGAAGTTCCACCACAAGTCCCATGTAGCATCCTCCTTTGCCTTCTGCTCACAGAATATTTCAAAGAACTTGCGTGCTGTTGTTGCCATGACTCCATGCAGTCTCAAGTCCTCATCACACTGTTCCTTTATGTTGGGAGCTTCATGCCTCCACCAAATGTCATGCATGTGCCTGTACAAAGCCTCCCACACTTTGCACAGGAAGTTGTAGATGCGCTTCCAATGAGAGCCGTCCAGTAGATGGTTGCGAAATGTTGAGGCTGAGAAGCCACCCTCCACTGCCATCGCATCCATGCCAGCGTCCAAGTAAATCTTCATCGACACAGGCTGTGTGTTCATCAACACATGAAAGTCGCCAGGAATAGGCACAACCCAGTCCCAATACCCGGGCTCTGCTCTCTTGAGGGCTACCATGAGGGCAAATGTCTTTTGATCTCCCGTTACACATATCTTGCTGTCGGTGTCACTCAACATCACCTTGTTCTTCAATTGCAGCAACGCAATCTTCAAGTTATCAATCTTGTTGGGACAGAATGGCAGTACTGGCAGGTACTCAATGTCATTCACCACGGGCGGAGGCTCATCATTGGCTATTTGCAGATATCTCGCCCAATCATCCTTGAGAGGAGGTAAGGATGCCTGCTGCTCTTGTCGCATCCTGAACAGCACAGTGTTGTGCATGGTAACACGGAATGACTCCATAGCGCTCTTCTCTGACGGCTGCAGATTGAGCATTGGCCCGCTGCGCACTGACACAGGTACCCTCTGGCGTGGTGGTGATGGTGGCATGGACTCAGCCACTGGCTCAGGAATGAGTGCCTCCGACAGCGTGCGGTTACGTGTTGGCTGCAACAGCACATGCAGGTTAACGTAGCAGTAGTTCAAGACAGTTTAGGAGTTAGAACATGCGGTGCACACAGCTGTATACATCCACCACAACTGCGCATCAGAAGAGCTCACCTCCAACTCCAGCCGAGCGGACACTTCGCGCCCAGCTATTGAGGTGAGCTGCGTAGATGTTGCATGTATATCCCCAGTAGTCCTGCCTTTGTACTTTGCTTGATGACCAGCTCGGACGTCCAGGTTGTCGATGGATGCCAGCACATGCCTCCCCGGACCTGGCTGCAAACGTGCCATCGAGTCCAGGTTATGCGTTGCACGGCGGTGTATATGACGGTCCATGTGACTCCTGCTGGAAGTCACTCCAATGCGATTCAACGTCTTGATCAACTTGTTGCCCTTACTCAGCATATCAACCGTGTTCGTGATGACCATGTGCACCGGCGACAATGCCCACTTACTACGTGCGTAAATTGCAGAATGCATCAAGTACAGGGTCTTGTTACGCAGGATTGCCAAAGAACGTGCATGCCTTGGCCCTGGAGTCTTCACCCGCTCCAGCGCATTGAATCCAGTCAAGGCGCCAAACACTTTTCTCAACGCCACACCGGAAGCTTCCCACTCCTGCTGCCAGTCCACGAACCGCAGATCATGATTCACTTTGTTGCGCTCTACCATGCGACGCCGCTCCGCTTCCATGAGATGACTCAGAGTACGCAACAATTTCACGGGAACTTCTTGTGCATCATCATCCACCACACCGGGACCCTTGGACTGCGTTTATGCAGGCACATCCGTCACCTTCATTGCATGCCGCAATAGACACGCCCATGGGTCTGCCCAAGCTGCTATCAACAGCGTTCCGTGCTGCCTGGCCCGGTGACAGGTACCACGGCACCTGGCATTCTCGACTGAACCGCACGCACCAGCACCATTGCTTGCCTAATGTTGAACTGTGCCGCCACAGCGGTCAATAGTACCACAGCATCCCGTTGCAGCAGCTGCACCGCCACCTCTTTCACAGCACGTGAGAGATCATCTGTCGCTTCCTCTTCCGCAGCTGCGCGCACAACATCCTCATACAAGTGGCGAACCTCTTCAGCCACTCTAGCTTCATAAGCTGATTGATTTGTGTGCCTGCTGCTTCGCAAAGTATCGCGCAGGCCTGCCACCACATCCTCCAACTCCACCAGCTTACAACGGTACCCATCCCGCTCATGTTCCGCCGCCTTGGCAGACTGCCTCTCCAAGTTAGACTGGTCGATCTCTTCCTGCACCCTCGCCTCCAAGACCTGAGGTAGATATCAATCAGGACTGCTGAGCACTGTTGGTTGCATATGCGTTTTCATCTACACAAGTACACCGCACTGCTGAACGTACCTGTGCTTGTTGCTGCAGGTTATCAACCTCCTCCTGCAACTCCTCCAAAGCCTTATCAGTCTCACGTCTCTGTGCTTCAAAATCAGACTCCTTGCGCCTGAGCAGGTCCTTGCCTTCCTACATCAGCCATCAGATTACACCCAGCCCTGGGCATCAGCCAGGTAGCTATGACGGAACTTACATGGCACTATGAACAACGCATCAGCTGCCATGCTCTACATCACACTCACCTCCCATTGCGCGTGCCAGTGCGTCGCCTCTCGCTGCGCACGCAGCAAGGCTTCGTTGTCAGCAGGCACCGCAGGAGCTGCGTGACATTGTTGCGCAGCAACCATGTCAGCCAACTGCTTCGCCACGTGCTCTCTATCCGCACAAACAGTGTCCAGCTCGGAGGACAAGCGCTGCACCTCCCTCCGCAAGCACTATGCAGAGTATAACACTATCATTAGGATAAGGTGCAGCCCATCTGAACCAGCTAGGCATGACTGTGTGTCAATCCTGTACAACATGCCATATGCCTTCTATGTCACACACGGCACACATGCATGACACAGTCCCTGCATACTATCCTATACACTCATCATTTACTTGTAATTGTTACAGCCCACACTACAACAACCATAGCAAGTTACACATGTCAGACTTCAGTGCCAGCAGGGTGTACCTCAAGTTGGCTGAACACTCGGGTCTGCCTACACGTCTGCTCAAATTGCACAGCCTCAGAGTCCACACCCTCGTTGCTCTTAGGTTCTGCACACGCCACACCATAACAATAAAGCACTGCCAGCTGAAAGCCTCACATTATCCAGTTACATCCAATACAATGTCACTACCAGCTACATTATGGATTGCCCAAGAGATAAGCCGAGCAAACTATGTAATCACAGGCACGCACGTCTGCTGACTAATGACTTCGCCCACCTGGCTGATTACCAGCCGGGGTTTTAGGAGTTTTATGCACATTCTTGTTGGAAGAATGCATCCGCTGCAATGTAGACCCCAGCAACACACGATTCCCGTTCTGATCGACTCGAGCAAGCGGGTTGTGCTGCGGGTGAAGAGCCTGGGCTGAAGACACTTGCTGTTGAACCGCCGCATTGTACTGCTTCTGGCGCTTTGACATCTGCGATGAGAAAGGCGCCACGTTTTCTTCGTCATCATCCTCCGATTCAGAGGGATCGAGGTCGACGTCACCTCCTTGCCAGGCACCAATATCTGCTAAGGTTGCACAGCACATTACTCATCGACATACACACCATACATCACACCGCCTGTCAATGGTACCTGCGTTAGCTGGCCAACTGGAGTGGCCGCCGGCTCGCGCTGTACATGTGCACATTCCTGATGACACAAGATACAGAGTCAGCAAACAGCGCACGCACCAGAACACACACACACACATTGGTACACAATGCAAGGTACTGCATGAAAGCAACCAGCACGTGTCATCAAACAACTCACCGTGCACTTGGGTTGGATGACCAGGTCGTCTCCGTCCCAACACCATGTACGACCCAAAACCAAAGCAGCAAAGAACACACTGGTGGTGTTCATACGAGACTTCTGCAGATTCAAGTCCCACTTCAGCTTGTTGACATACACCTTGTCTTCTTTGCGACGACGCTTGGCATAATCCCGCTGGTTGTCACAGCGCTCCCTTCTTTGTTTGTCGAATGCCTCCAACCGCTGCCGCTGCTGCTCGACTAGACTGACAATCGCCTCCTCACCATCCTCAGCCATCACCGCCGCCGCCGCCGCACCGCAACACTGAATGCAACCCCGCCCTGTGCACAAATTTTGAATGCACACACCGTTGACCTACGCCGATATAACGGATACAAACAGGGCTGTACAACCATAAATCCACGTCGTGCTAGATATACAACGCGAGGCGTAACGGAGACGAAATAGCTAGAATTACGTCGTCATACACATCGACACAACACCCAAGGCTGATCGACAGCCGTTAGAACTCGTCAGTCGGCGCACCAACAGCGCCGCTCAACATCGCTGAACACACCGAACGCGACGCATCAGATCAGTGTTTGGTCAGAGTCGTTCACACTCTGTTCGCCTCATTTCACAGGTGTTCTACGTCGCGAGGCTCGATCGCGGCCGTCCGTCTACTGCAATCGTAGCATAGCGGCATAAGCAAAAACCCATTAGCGTCGCGACTCAAGTGATACCGCCAGTACAACGCTGACTGCTAGGACTTTTGTTTTGTTTCTTGTTTCCTTGTTGTTCCGATATTAGAACCCAGCCTGTTCCGCTGCTCAGCGGAGACAACAGCGCGCACGAGAGAAAACACCGACACCACACCTTGACGGCTGCCACGTCACACTCATCGGCGCTCTGTCCCAGAAACTGCTGACATCCGTGACACGTGACTTAACGGCCGTGTCAGCGCCCTCGTGGACGTCGTCGCCGGGGGTGTGGGCGATGGTCAGCAAGACGGGGAGAGGGTATTAGCTAGACACTGTGTTAGCCAGTGCTGGCGGCGGCGGCGGCGAGGAGGGCGCAGAGAGAGTCTTGCGAGCTGGTGATCTTTCTCCACCTAACTGGACTGCTGAGCAGCGCATGCACAAGCAGGGTTTGGCAACCGCCGCGTGCGCCTCTGAGCTGGTGAGTGTGTCCGCTTGCGATTTGTGTGTTCCAGGTTGCAAATGCTGTACTGCATTCTCGATGTTCGCTGCCATGTGCTCGGTGTTCAGAGCTGTGCATTTGTGTGTGCATGCAACCTGCGGGGTTCAGGTAACATGTATAGCGCAGTCAACCTGAGGCGAACTTGCACGCGTGGCGGCGCTGCGAGAGCACTATCTATCTGTGCACATGTTGATAGGAATCATGGCAGTCAACAACGGCCTGACGGTTCAACAAATGCCGCCCACCACGCCAAACAACCCAACACAACCCCACAGTTGTGTACACTGCACATGGAGCGCAACATGCACCATAGGGCATCGGCTCTCCTGTCATTGACATTGCAAGGCATGCAACATGTAGCGTGTGCACCTGTAAGCCAATTCAGGTGTCATCACATAAGCCAATACACGCGTTTGCACACACGTATGACTTCTGATCAGCACGCCTGTAACAGCCACGTGCAACATCAAGTTGGTGTAATATTCAGTCCAGAGCAAAACAATGTGCAGTTGGCCTGTGCATTTCTGCAATACACAATCTGTTTGCTCGGTGCACAAGATCATGCTGTTATTTCATCACCAGTGGTTACATCTCTTCAGTCCAACAACCTGTGACACAAGGGAAAGAAAACCGTCGCAATGAAGATCCTGGCCTACCTCAGCTTCAACGGCGACTGCGAAGCAGCCTTCAAGTTCTACGAGCGCTGCCTGGGGGGTAAAGCCACCCTCATGACCCACAAAAGCGCACCCATCGACACTCAGGTACTGGATGTGTATTAACATTACGCATTGTCTCAGCCACACCGCTGCCTTCCTTGTTCCAACAAGGAACAGTGCAGTGCATGCAGCTCTGAAGTAACACTACAACTATCCCCTGCTTGCGCTCAGGTGCCCCCTGAGTGGGAGAACAAGATCATGCATGCGGCTCTGATGGTGGGCAATGAAGCTGTCCTGATGGGCGGCGATCCTCCGCCCTCCCACTACACGAAGCCCCAAGGGTTTTGCGTCAACCTCAGCGTGGACAAGGCTGAGGAGGCGGAGAAGCTGTTTCAGGCGCTGAGCGAGGGCGGGACCGTCACAATGCCGCTTGCACCGACATTCTGGGCGCAGCGCTTTGGCATGTTCACCGACCGCTTCGGCATCCCATGGATGATCAACAGCGAGGCACCAGCAGCAGCATCCAGCGCTCCCGATGCGTGACATGCGTACGCGCTGATTGTCAGCATTGTACAGACAACCTGCTCCTCTGTACCATACTGGTAGTATCGTCAAGCTTTTTGTCTGGTCAGCGACTGGTGTGCCCCTTCATTACGGAGTTGGGTCATATCACCAACAGAAGTTACTCTAGGGTTTTCGAGTTGTTCCACCGGTGGAGTTGTAAAGGTTCGGTTTCCATGTCCTGTTGTGTCGCGCACACTTGGCTGCTGGCTTGCACACAGATACCTTTGCACTACTGCATGTCCCAATCTACGTGTCTTGCAAGTAACTTGTGGTGCGCAGTAGGTTGTTGTTGAGTAGTGGTTTGAGGGAGAGCATTGCCTGCTCAATGCCCATCGTCGCGTTGCAAGTAATGCAGTATTTGTCAGCGGCGTGTCCTTATGGCTTGATTGCTCGCAAGGACACAACGTCAAGGTGCGTTGACAATGTGATTGGCACAAAGGTGTCGGTGTCAGGTTATGGGCTTGTCAGGTTCAAAATTTTAATGTAAGGTTGATCCATTGCGAAAATGTCATAGTGTATGCATGTAGCCTCACATTAATCACCAACCGCATGCGTAATAGAGGGTATGCTGAAATGGGTGTAAATGGTGCACTCTATCATTGATAGGCAGTGGTATGCAGTTACAATGCATGCTAGTTTAGCACTGATCTCTATGCGGATGGGTAGACTAATCATAGTTTGTGGGATTGATGACACATATAAGACTGCCTCGAGCATATTCCGTACAAGGATTCACCAAGAGATAAAAAGTTTTCAATGTATGAACTTTGACTTGAATTTACTAGCTCTTGGAGAATGAGTCAAGAGTTAGCTAAAGTTGTGAAATAGCTTGTAATCAAATGGTGAGGTGGCTAATCGATTCATGTATACTATTGTAGATAAATGTTGCTTGAGCCCATGTTAAAAATACCGATATATTCTGTCTCCGTGGTGCATTGATGATAACAACGTAATACTTAGTGGTTGTGCATGGAGTTTTACTTTTACCATGCATCATAATCCATGACTCCGCACAACTTGCCAACCGCTACAGTCTTCCTCCGTCAAGAGACTGTAAGAAGAATAACCCCATTCATGTCGTAACCCCATCTCTCTCTCTCTCTCTCTCTCTCTCTCTCTCTCTCTCTCTCTCTCTCTCTCTCT
>RHPI01000671.1:389544-400931 GCA_009103225.1 Chlorokybus atmophyticus
GCTGCAAGTTTGTCGCGTGCGGCCTTCACGCTCTCAACGGGAACAAATTGATGCCTGACCTCCAGTGCCAACTCTTCCATGGTGGTCAATGGTAGCGCCAACCCGTTTGCAACACGCGTACATCGATGCCTCCACCACACAAGTGCTGCACCTTCAAGCAATGTCGCTGCAACCTCCACGTGCAGATGCGTGGGCACCTCCGTGAGCTTCAACCAAGACGATACTTGAAAAATCCATTCATCCACTGCATCTCCATCACGTTGACCCTTGAATGGCTTGGGCTTTGGCACCTTCACATGCACGCGCGAGCTTGATGCCATGGGAATTTGTACACGCGCCATCGCATGCTCATACGCCTCGCGTTGTGCTTGTGCCGCCGCTTGAGTGTGATGAAGCTCTTCCCTCAGTGCCAAGATGGCAGCTTGAAGCTCTTCCATGCGAGCATCCTCCATCTCCACTAACACACTACACTCCGCTTCCGAATGAAAAGTGTAAACGCCCACACACTTCCTCTCTCACCTTCGTAAACCGTGCTCCGATACCAGTTGTGACGGTGCTCGTGCCTTGCTACCCCGTGAGCTGGTCCAATCAACAACCCTCTCATCAAGACACGGTATTCACACCGGAACCTTGCCCCCTCTGCCAAGCACACACACGCGCCCCGCCACTCACGTGCGCACGCGCATGCGCTCGAAGCTACACACCAACTTGTGTAGCGCCTTGGATCGTCACACAAGCAAGCATACACCGGTGGTCACACGCTAGCAACCCCTGCTAACCACCACCAAGCTTGCACACAAGAAACTAGGGAGCTAAAGGTTGTATTGCAAATTGTAGAATGTCACTTTTATACCTACCAGTCTGCACATGCTACTGTCTAGACGATTCTAGCGCTAGACGGACCTAGAAGCTAAGATATTCTTGCAGAATCTTGTAGTACACTTCTAGACCTTTCCAACGCACCAAAGATCTCCTAATTTGCTGCTCATATGGTCAAGTTATACTACTTGGCGCCAGGCCCTTCCAGAAATCTGGTCGAGCCCTTCTCGACTGGCCCTCCGTTTTCTGGCACCTTCCGGACTGGTCTTGGGGCCCCGGTCGATATCCGCGGCAGACTCATAACTCGCCGATATCCGCCACAAGTCATTAAAAACATGTACCTTACAAATAAGGCCTAAAACGGCCATGAAAATCACAGAATTTGGCCTTGACTGTTACACTCTCTCTCTCTGCTGGGGTGACGGCCACGCTGTTTGACTTGCAAGAGTGGCTTGCCCAACCATAATTGGGTTGACGTGGTTGCACACCAATGCTCTCCCTCTCTTAGCGACAGGGTGCTGGCCATACTGTTCATCAGCGAAAGTGGCTTGCCCAACCGCGGTCAAATTGATGTGCTTGCACGCCAATGCTCTCCTTCGCTCTCATAGGCTCTCTCTTTCTCTCTCTCCCTCTTTCTCTCCAGAGCAAGCACGTCTAGGGTGACGGCCGTCAACAACAGGCGCCCGCAGCTGGCTTGCAACAGGTGACAATGCACATAAGTTATATGCATACATTTTGGTGACTACAACTGCATGTGTGTGATGCCATCGTGACAATGGATTGTACAGGGATAAGGTTGCAATGAAGTGGAATATTAGGCGGGCCCCGCCGCCGTTGGGCAAACTATATTGCATGTGCAACATTTGTAGAGGTTTGAAGGATGCCATAAGCATACGACAACAATGGAGACATTTAACGGTACGGACGTTGGCAGATATGTGTATTATCTTGGTTGCATTGGTGCATGTATACACATATGTGCGCTCATCTGTGCTGGGTGGGTGGGTGAGAGATGGCTGCGGTTAATAAACACTATGATGTGTTAGCCGCCAACCGAAGCGCCAATCGTCCTTGCGCACAATGAAGCTTCGCCAGCCGCAGCACGAGAAGACGAGCTTTCGACGGCAGAACCGGCATCAGCAGCGATGTTGTGAAGATCATGGCGTGCAGAATGATGATGCGGGGCACGACATTAATGACAAAATCAGCAGCGAAGTTCGTGTGGGAGTTGAACAGACTACTAGGTAGCATAGTGAACACCACACGCAACGGCTTGACATGTCTTGAATACATGTGATCTGTGCATCTTACACATACGCATGTTGACACGTGTGTGCATTTCAGAGTATTTGCTGATTGTGCAAGTGTCGACGATGGTGTCGAAGTGGAGCGGGAAGAGACAGCACCAGAGGAGTGGCTTCTTTCGAAGATTTCAAGCAAGCATGTGGTGAGGACCGTGTAAACATGTTTACCGAGGATCTCAGTCACCTTGAACAAGTATCATTATACGCGAATAGCAGCTTGTCTGTAACGCCAGCTCGACCAACTAGGCCTGCTAGCAAAATTCGCTACCATGAGAGGTTGTGTAGTGCTCATTAATGCTTCATGCACCCTTCTTAGCCTATTCCACATCAACCGACATCACATTCAACCCGACTTTAACCGCGATTTGGTCCTTCCTGACCGGCAGGGCTTGCTTGCGTCCGGTCCATGACCAGCCACTACCGGTCATGCCGCGTAGTTATCCGCGGCGACTTGCTCCGCTGCCGCGCAGCAGCAATACAACGCGCCGATGCAGTTAGTCTGTCGCTGCAGTCACTTGTTAACCGATCTGACCAGATCTTCTGACCAGTCTGCCTTGGAGCAATCGATGATACCGAAATTCTGCCCACTCGCGCGCAACTTGCGCCCGGTGGGACTCGAACCCAGTACCTTGACAATTGATGCTCCGATTACCAATGTAACGCCGAGCTCGACCGAAGGCCATGGTAGCAAAAGTCGCTGCCATGAGAAATTGTGTATCGCTTAATATTGCTCCATAAGTCCTTCTGAGCCTATTCCACATTAACCGGCATTACATTGTCCTTAGAGATGGCTTCCCTGCTGCTTCTTCCACAAACTCACAAACTCATAACTCAATCAAGCGTAGAGGGTCTAGATCAGCTGGCGAAGTTCTTGCATGCGCGCATGTTATTTTTTGACATCTTAGTTCCCACAAGCAAACGGCAGCTACGCTTGCTCTGAGGCACATCGCCTTGCCTATTGTCAAGTTTGACGTGTGTGTTAACGGTTGCGTACTTTTTGCCGGCAAGGTTGCAGACAAGGAGGTCTGCCCGCATTGTAATGAACCAAAGTCGGTGCGTGTTCATGTTGCTTGTGCTTTTCTCGATCTTCATCTTGCGCTAACCCACATGTGTTGTCCTGCAATGCAGATGCAATGGCACCTCAGACAAGCAAAAGCCTCGCAAAGTGTATTGTTACATGCCGCTCAAACCACGCATCAAGAGCGGTTTTTGCCTTTGACATTATGTAGCAAACGTCAGCTACGATTAGCGCAATCGCTCCAGCGACCTGTGAATGAGGAGCATTTGTGATTCTTTTACCTGGATAGAATTTGAAGATTTGTACCCTGAGCTCTCATAGTGGCCATGATGGCAAAAACCACACCACCTACGCTTGGGCTTCTCAACTGACGGGGTCAGCCTTTTTAATTGAGGTCCTTGAGCTCAAAGCATGTACTCAGTGTGGCCTTTGATGGTCTTTTGTTATAACCTTCCACCTTGGCTTTCACTCGAAAGAGAGCACATGTGGACAGTAGGCATAATATCTGGTAAGTCATCTCGCACACACGGACGCACGTGTTGAAGAGCTGGCTAACTGGCTTTGCGCTTGCCGACTAAATGCTTTGTTGCTTTGGAGCAGGCCGTCGAGAGCCCCAAAACCTCGGCCCCTACATCATGCTACTAGTGGAGGAACAAATGCAACTCTCGACCAAACGCGTGGTGGTGCATAATGTGGCGCCAGCTAAGTTCACAGTGAAGGCAATGTTGTTAGCGTGTTTGCATGATTACCCCGGTTTTAGCAAAACAACTAATAAATAACGTCGCAAAATGTTACCCCTAACGGCCGACTAAATATATAGAACGGTCGTGGGTCTGAGGATACTCAGGTAGACTGTCGTTGTTTAATCTATCGGTGATCCTGATACAAGGGCCTAAGCATAACGGCCGTCACCATTGGTCAGCGACCGTCTGCATCAAGAGACTACTCTAACTGACTGGTGCCTGTAAAGATACCCATCAGTCAAGCAAAAGGGACTTGACCTAACTGACAAGTAACTAACCATTATCCAACAGGTCGGTACCTGCGACTATGCACTAACTGATTGTGCCTGACAGATACCTTATGGTACCTGCTTTTAATGAATGGTACCTTGAATGGTACTTGTTAGGTACCGTTCAGTCATGACCAGATACCTCACGTGAGTGTCGTCAACAATAACAAAAACAATCATACACAAATCACAATACATATATTGCAAGTCATACTAGTACTATGCTACAACATGAACTACTGTTACTACTACTACTACTACTACGACCTACCACAACTCTAATATCAGGCCTTATACTAAGCCGCTCCTGCGCTCCACCTCCGCCGTCGCTCCTTGTCGAACGCCGCTCCTGCAAACACAAGCCAATCACACCAGCGCCATCAACAGCAGCATACACAACAATACTCATAGAGTAACAACTTACACACATGCCGCCGCCTCCTATAGGCTAGCTAGGCCAAGCTAGCTAGCCTGGCCTAGCCGCCTTAAGATTGAAAAGGGCAATTGGCTTATATGCACTCCTGCGCACTATACAACGCTGCAGCAGAAAGCATTGCTTACTTACTGTTGTCCGTTGCCGCCGCCACCACCACCGTCGCCGCCGCCGCCGCCATTGCACAACTCATCGGTTCAACTTGCTTAAAGCCGTTCAGCGCTTGAACTTTGGCAACTTATGATTTAAACGCGTTGTCACAATGGCACCATTGTACCTTCAGCATGATACAATGGCGCTATTGTAATAGAGTTTTTGTACCAATAAAATGGTACACTAATCGCCGCAATAGTACAGTAATTGTGCCATCGTTACGCATTACTCGCCGGCAAAAAACTAAAAAATACGGGAGGTCACTTGCTGTTCATGTGGTAGGCCGCCGCCGCACTAACGAATGGCTGGTGGTCGGCCGTCACTTACCAAGATGCGGGCAGGTCACATAATATGGGACTGATGGTAACTAGCTTGCTATAGTAGGCAAGCCGCCGCGCATACGGTAGAATGGGCATGCTACGACCGGTGGCCGGCCGTCATTGTGCATGACCGAAAGGTGACTTTTTAACTACATTAGATAGATCGCTACTGAGCAAACAAACCGACGGGCGATCGGCCGTCAATTGAAGATGCGGTGACGTCACGTGCTAGTAATTACAGGCAGGCTTCCGTTGCGTGTACCGATTGACCGACCGCTGACCGTCATTGAATGGTGCTAAGTAGCACCGGCCATCCTATAAGTCATCCCTTCATGGACCAATCCGTCACGGACAAATCCGTCACCGACCCAGCGGTTAGGTTAGATCCATTCACGCAAGGTCAGATACCCGTCAGTCCCTTGGTTCCAAAAACGTCACCGTGGAAATTTGCGAAACCGGTGGTCGTATTGCGTGCGCAGTGTGCGATCCAAATTAGCAAGGGAAATTCGTTGCGTGGTTGAGAAAGTGCGTGTTTATGCACCTTCGTTGCTTCCTGCCAGAAGGTCTTGCGTTCAGGTTTGGCATTGAAAGGGGCTCACATGATACGGCACCACCTCCTCATTTTTCCAATGAAGATATTATGCGCGCAGCGATGGCGGGTGAGGTGTACGAAGGGCCAGCTGATCAGGCGTGTAGCAGGATCAAGGGGGACACTTTTTACAAATGGCTTGAGTGCTTCACAAATGTAAAACGGGCTTTAGATAGGTTAAAGACAGATATGATTACAATATTAATAAGGGTTTATCTCACAGCAAGAAACTACCTTGAGTATCTCTATTTAGCTGACTGCGATACAACATGCCGACATGCAGTGCAATTGTCACAAGGCAAGATACGTGAAGCGAAATCCTCGTGAACATTTATTACCAACTATTACTAACTACTACTATTTGTTATAAATAATCACTCAAACACGGGATGTTATTTATATTTATAATAATAACATGCGCTCACTTGGTACACCCTCAAAATATTTAATATTGATCTCCTCTCAAATCATATTGAGCTAAGAAAAGGAGATGTGCTATAAAGTCCCATCAACCTTCCCACATTGAGACCATAATGCAGATAGCATGTGATGTCATGAGAATTTCATGATTTACTAGCCTCCTTTACACCTTACGAATTGCCGCATGCAGCTCACTTGAAGTGCGGGAAAAAGACTCTTTCACACCTTTTCATGTGCATAAGTTGGATTGGATCCACTATACTTGCTTACTTTTCATTCATGTTCAAGCGTAATCTTGGGCACGGCAGTGCAGTAAGTACTCAAGAGTCCTGTCGGGCATCACAGTCCTCGCCTTCTTGTGCCGGAACCACAAAGACTGCTATAGAAGCTCAAGTAGTGACGTTTTGTTGCTTGTGAATACAAAAGTATACTACTATTATGTACACGTCATTTAATTGCCACGCGCAAGGATTTATGATATGAAATCTCTTCTACCTGACGACACTCGGAGGCTTACGCTTCCATGTATAACTCGCCCTCCAAGAGGGAGGTTCAAGATCCGCAACGTATAACATGAAGAGCTTGTTAGATCAAGTGTGCTCATAAATGTTAATGCTCAGACATGAGAGCTGTAGTCATGGGTAGTCGTCCATATAAGCTCTGTGCTAATGGAGCGAAAGCTTATGTGGAATACTACCCATGACTATAAAGCTCATGTGTGCTCTCTCTTGGAGTGGCGGACCAACATCTCTCAACTCTCCTGTACACAACTCAAAGTGTGTGTTGCAATTTGTACCAATCGACATTAACTATGCATGTACACAACCCATAGCAGCTACGTCGCCGCTACAAACACTGCGTCAGCTTCTTAACAAGATCTAAACGTACAACTTGAGAGCTATTAACTCAAATTTGTTGACACATGTTGTAGCTAGGATATGAGAGATCCATGAACTGCAAAACCTTTTCTGTGTTGGTACTCAAGGGGAATATTTGTAAAAGATCAAAGAACTCTTACCCTCTTAAAAATATGACATAAAATTTCTGCTAACATGGTAGCAGGATTGGCTCGCCTCCACCCTCTGTTTGTTCTCGCTTGCCGGTTCCTCAGCTGAGCCCTTGACCCCTGAGACGCATGCACGCGCACGCAACAACCACGAACAAGGCAAAACACAAACACCACATAAGCGATGACCAAGTGCTGCGGAGTAAGTTTTAAGTCAACAAGCTTCTTGATTAAGGATGAATGTGGACAAGCACACAGCAGTCATGCAAGTGCGTCCGTGTGTAATTCACATTTGCTAAGTAAAATGAGTTTACGTGCTGCAAGCACTCACTTAAAAGCAAGCTAGTGGATACCCACAACCGTGATTATGATTGTGCAAGGCATGCAAAGTACCGTGTTACGCAAGGAAGGATGCGATTCGCAGGCAACTAGGCGGTAGCAGCGCTCGGAGGTCAACGCAACAATGCAAGAGCGGAAGCAGAGCACGCAGGGCAAGGCAACAACAGGGAAAAAGGTACACAGCGAAGGAGTTCGAGCGACATCTCTCACACAGTCAACTCTTACACAAAGCAGCATGCATGCACGCAGTTTGCCTAGTCTGATGGGGACTTTTGGAAGTCTTGGAAGGAATGCCGCCGCTTCCGCACCACTCCGCTTAATTGCAACTTACTACCAACTAATATCCTAGGTTTGCTTGAGGAAGTTGTCGATATCAGCCGCCGCCACTACTCTTGTCCTCATTGGCTTGCCCTGGAAAGCGGTGTTGATGGGTCTTGTCACGATGTTCGACGACTGATGATCTGGTGTAAGCAATCCTGATGCTGGTGGGAGCGCACAAGGGGTGTGAGGGAGAAGTGCGTACCGAGGGTCATCCCTGTGACATCTATGAGATTCTTGCAAGTTTGCTGAGCAATATACCATTATCAAGAGACTGGCGCGCAACGGGTAGGGCATAAGGCATAATGGTCGTGATGGGTGTAATTTAGGGTGTTCTGAGCATAATAAACGTGACAGCGTGATCAGTATGTTCAGTATGACGTGATGGGTGTGGCGTGATGACACTATGCTAGTTTAATAATACTTTCAACCGAGTCAGCTTGAGCCACACATTGCTACTCTATGTGCGCTTCTTTATGATCAATACAAGCGTGCAAGTGTATACTGCACGCAAATAACACCTTGCTTCATTACGTGGTCGCTTGTCCTCAACTACGACTGTGTCCACAAGTCGCAATGCTGATAAGTGTAAGACGTGAGTACATGTTGTGCAATACAAGTGCTTAAGCACACGACTGTTGTGTGCAGCAGGCCTCATTGCATACGACCATAAGCACAAGTGCAATGAGATGGTACATTACCCAAAGGCCGTTAATAAGCAAGGCAACTCGTTTGTGTGCTACTTCGTTCTTGGGGTGTAAGCAACTCCTGTCACATTCCTTTGTACACATAACTATTATCGTCATATTATCATAAAGCATCATGGATGGTACGTGCATAGCAACATCAGGGTGTGCATGACCATGTGTGTATATATATACATATATATATATATATATATATATATGTATATATGTATATAAATGCGCATGGTTATGGTACACTGTCCCTGTAGCTATAATTACACAGTCATTGTACCGGTATTGTGCTTTCTTTGAGATGTTTTCTGGGTTGGCTCGTTACTAGACGACGATGCAATGCATATGTACAAACATCATGGGTCCAAGAATCACCTACATACAACTACCATTTACAGCAGGTCTGTCTGCTAGACCACGTCTGATAAAGTCATGCCGGCCACATCGCCCAACGCCGTATCGAGAACGGGACGAAAGGCTGTACAGGCAGCTTCATCACGAGACGCTAGCTAGCGTCTCGTGATGAAGCTGCTCGTGCAGCACCCGTCGGCAAAGCCAAGGTAGTGGATGCCTGAGAACACTGCGGACGACGGAGACACCCTAGCGACACTGGGCGACCAAAGCACTGAATGAAGCGACTCTCCAACTCGCGTGCATCAGCCACACATGTCGAGTGCACAAGGAAAACAAACAGCAGCTCGACAGCCAGTGCTCCCAGCCAGCCGCGAGTCTCAATGGCTAAAGGGATGACGGTGTCATAATCGGCGTGGTCGTGGTACTTGGCCTTCTTCTCGCACTCAGCTGCCATGACCCCCGCACCCGGATATGGCCGGTAGGCCGTAACTGTCACGTTCACAGCATGCGACTGTCTAGTTAACCAGTTAACAGTGTGGTGGAGCAGCTCAAGAAAGAAAAGTCCATCAGTGGGACAGCTTTGTGTAGTACTTGCCCACAAAACACTGTTGTGACGTCACCGTGGCAGCTTGACCAGCTGTGGCCTGGGCAGGCCAGCAGGCCGTGTATGGTCGGGCAGCCTGACCAGCGCCTGATGTATACACTCCCACATGCCATCCCATCAACCATGGTGAATGGCACACGAGGGAGGGTTGTGCTTGCCTGGCTGAGGTGTAAACAGGAACACGTACCAACAATTGTGCAAGCAACAAAGAACAACAGGTGGACCGCACAATTACTTTTATGTCTTGGGTGAGGGTGCGGACGCGCTTTGAGTGTGTAGGGTCGAGCATGTGCACATGCCCACATGTGTGTGCATGCGTGCATGCAAGCATGCGCGTATTTGAAACAGTCGCTGGCAATCATGCAAGGTGCACATCTCATCGCATGTAACAAAATATCGTATGTTGCACTTGTATGCAAGCCATTGGCTACTTGTACTATCTACACACACTTTATTCAACTTGTACCCAGGCTGCATAACCTTAGTAAAAGTATTGTCACCCAAATTTGGCCACGGCACATTGCCGCACTGCCCCAACCTATGCGTACAGCCTATACACCAACTGCAATCCCACTACCTCAAAACAAAGTGGAGTTCATTCTGCTTGAAGACTCCGCAACTTGTGTTGCTGTGGTCTATTATTGTTGCTGTTGTCGACGCCAACCAACCAGTTGACTACTCTCAAACTCAAGTACACAACTTTCCAACCTTCCACTTGCTGGAGTTCATGTTGTACTGCGCCTCACCATAGCAGGTGTTGGGGTTTGTGCTCGCGTTGTAGAACTTGCAAGGCTGCAGGGCAAGTTTGCGTGAGTGAGTGGGCGTGTATGCGTGTGTGTGAATGATACACAAGAAGACGGGGAGGGGGCAATGTCCGTTGACATTACCTTGACATAGGTTTCCACTGCGTCAGTGATAGGGGCTGGCCCAGCGCCAGTGTAGTACGCCCAGTATTTGCATGACAAGTCGGCAATACACCTGATGCACACACACTCGATGTCACACATGTTGACGCGGGTGGGATGGGGAAAAGGGCAGCTACTTGTGTTTGCGTGCGTGGGTGCGTGCGTGTGTGCTTACTTTGTGCAGCACGCCGCCGCACTCGCCGTGTTGTTGACGATGGCGTAACGCTGGAGAGGCGGTGTCTTCCATATGTAGTTGCCATACACCTGGGAGCAGTACGCCGAGCAGGTAGCATTACCGCTTGCTGCAGTCTGTGCACAGGTACAGGCACACACGTCAGTCAGGTCATTGACAATACACGCATGTGCACACTTGCATACACACACACGCGCGTACACTCACCTCCAGGAAGAAGCCCCGGTTGCAGGTGCAAGTGTAGTTGGCCCCTCCTTGAGTGGGCACGCAAGTCCCGCCGCTACCGCACGGTTTTGGAATGCAAACTGCACACACACCAACAGACACGATGAGCAGATGGGGAGTATACATCAACAACAACACCCGCAACAGTGACATGAAGAACAACATCAACATCAACACGTACTGGAGGGTGTTGGCGGAGGAGGAGGAGACTTGGGAGGCGGCGGAGAGCGAGGGGGTGGTGGAGACCCACGAAGTGGAGGAGAAGGTGGTGGTGGCGAGGGTGGCGAGGGTGGAGGAGAAGGTGGGGGTGGTGAGGGAGGAGCAGGTGGTGGCGGCGAAGGTGGAGATGGTGGTGGAGGCGAAGGTGGAGATGGTGGAGGCGAAGGTGGAGGTGGAGAGGGAGGAGAGGGTGGAGGAGAAGGCGGTGGAGGTGAAGGTGGCGATGGTGGAGGCGATGGCGGTGGAGGTGACGGTGGCGACGGTGGAGGAGAAGGTGGATGTGGCGAGGGAGGAGAGGGTGGAGGCGAAGGTGGTGGTGGCGACGGTGGGGATGGTGGAGGCGAGGGTGGTGGAGGTGAAGGTGGAGGAGGTGGTGGAGGTGACGGAGATGGTGGAGGAGGTGGTGGAGGTGGAGGAGACGGAGAGGGTGGAGGCGGAGGGGGAGACGGAGAGGGTGG
>RHPI01000671.1:402099-428930 GCA_009103225.1 Chlorokybus atmophyticus
AGGGTGGAGGTGGCGAAGGAGGCGAGGGTGGAGGTGGCGAAGGAGGCGAGGGTGGGGGTGGCGAAGGGGGAGAGGGTGGAGGTGGAGAGGGTGGCGAGGGTGGAGGTGGAGAGGGTGGCGAGGGTGGTGGAGGCGATGGTGGCGAGGGTGGAGGCGAGGGCGGTGGAGGTGATGGTGGCAACGGTGGAGGAGAGGGTGGTGGAGGTGAAGGTGGTGACGGTGGAGGAGGTCGAGGTGGTGGTGACGGAGGAGAGGGTGGTGGGGGAGAGGGTGGCGACGGTGGAGGAGGAGGTGGTGGAGGAGGAGGTGGAGGTGGAGGTGGAGGTGGAGGGAACGGCTGCAAAAGACACATCAACCTATTGAGGCTTCTCTGATACAGCAAGGGCTCGCCACTGGTTACGTACATGACAGCACTTACCACACACACTCCGACAGCGCACTGCCCCGTTGGACACAGTGTCCCGTCGCTCTTGCCATAGCAAAACTCTGCACATATACGCAAGCAGGTACCATAAGCTAAGTTCGTGTCAAACACAGGAGTGCACGCACTTCCGATTACTCAAGCACCCGCGTACGTTGCACGTTGACGGTGAATGAGCATGATGTCTCCAGCACTGAGCCACCAGTCAAAGTCCGCTGGAAGCGCTCCTGCAACAGTCATACACACGCATGCATTAGCACATGCACAAGTGCAATCTCCCATCCTTGCAACAACACACGCATGCATTCGCACATTCGCACCTGCACCGCCAAGGCTGCTCCAAAGTCTGCTAACACGGGTGTGAATGTGCCGGTGGTTTTGAGGGGAGAGGTTTGGGATGTGCCCGAAGCTGGAGTGAATGTGAAGGAGCCGGAGGGGGTAGGGTTTACCTGTTTCCCCAAGTGAATAGAGAGGGAAGTTGGCATTGTGTGCGCAGTGCCTCTACCACTTAGCACCAGGAGGGGCCAATGATTGTGGGTGCGAGCACACATGTGAACAGGGATACGCACAAGTCATGTGCGCATGCACATGTACTCACCGAATATATTGGTGTGATGGCTGATGACGCCGTCGCAGTCATGCCGAGGTTGAGCGTATCGCCAACAGGCACGTTACACTGCACGCCGCTCCCAACAACAGCACACTGGGTTGGCAAGGGTGTGTCGATCGCACACGTCGGCTGCGCACCCGGGGCAACTATCTGGATGATCCAGTCGAGGGCGTGACCAGCGACGTTGCCCGCGTGGGTCTCTTGAATTATCACCTGGCAGAGAAAGGGGAGAAGTTGTTTCAGAGGGGGCGAGTGTGTGCATGTGAGCTTCTTCTACGCACAATGTACCTGTATGGCATATTGCTGGCCAACTGTGGTACCGGATGTGTACCAGGTGAGCACGCACGAGGGCGAGACTGTGAGCCCGTTGATAGCGGAGGTGCCGGCTGCAATCTTAGATTCAGCAGCTGTAGCCAACCTGCGTAACACGACATTCATCAACACAAGGATAGGGCTAGCTCATGCATGCAAGTCTAAGAGCCCTCAACTCTTAACATAACCACGACCTCGACAGCACATGCATGCGATTCAGTGCACACAGCCACATGCACGAGAGCGCGCGCGCGCGCGCGTGCGCGAGAGAGAGAGAGAGAGAGAGAGAGAGAGAGAGAGAGAGAGAGAGAGAGAGAGNAGAGAGAGAGAGAGAGAGAGAGAGAGAGAGAGAGAGAGAGAGAGAGAGAGAGAGAGAGAGAGAGAGAGAGAGAGAGAGAGAGAGAGAGAGAGAGAGAGAGAGAGAGAGAGAGAGAGAGAGAGAGAGAGAGAGAGAGAGAGAGAGAGAGAGAGAGAGAGAGAGAGAGAGAGAGAGAGAGAGAGAGAGAGAGAGAGAGAGAGAGAGAGAGAGAGAGAGAGAGAGAGAGAGAGAGAGAGAGAGAGAGAGAGAGAGAGAGAGAGAGAGAGAGAGAGAGAGAGAGAGAGAGAGAGAGAGAGAGAGAGAGAGAGACCTGCAGGTGTAGCTGCTGCTGGCGTCCGGGTCTACGACAGGGATCTGAATGACGTTGTTATAATTTGGCCCGGGGAGGTACAGGATGGGCGGCTCATTGCTCACGGGTCCTCCCGTGTTGCCGTTGCGCATGTCAATCACAGTGGACACCTGGTGTGGGAGTATCAATTGTAAAAACAATGTTACAAGTAATGCAAGTGCATAACGCTACACATGCACATGCACATGCACACAAGCACGTGCAATCACGCTCCGTACCGAGAAGGCGACAGTGCCGCCGGCGGCGTTGACGGTGTCTACGCGGCAGCAATCGGCCATCGTCACCGTCCAAGGGCCCGCCGTGGTGAAGCGCTTCTTGATCTATCGCACATGATGAGGCCAGTTAGACAAGTGAGGGGGAAGGGGGAGATCATAGAGGGTAAGTCTTAGCTTCTCATATATACCTGCTGTTGGCCTTCAACAATGTCGCCAGCGTTGTCAACTGAGGTGACTGTTAGCACGATAGCAACACTCGAGCTCGTGCTGTCAGACATGGTGAGTTTAGTGGCACCGGATTGCCCCGTCACAGCAAACGTGTTGCCAACCGCGTTCTTGGAAGGGAAGAAGTATGTCTGCCTCCAGGCCTGTACACAATTTCAACGCTCAGCTTCTATGCCAATGTTTGTATGCAAGGTGTGGATGAAGCGCCATGGGTTGAGATGACACGTGTGTGTAGTAACACACACGCGCATCCACGCATGCACACCTGTTGGATGGAGATGATAACATCGTATGGGAGCGCCCCAGCGGAGGTGTCCTTCTTCCAGAATATGTAACTGTAGCGAAAGTGGGTGGCGTCGGCAACTTGCAGACCAGCGCAAGCCAGCAGAAATGCCAGCACCAACAGTGCCACGTGAACACTGTTGGCAGGCCTGGTGGGCCCCATGGCAGCTACTGCCGCCTGTGCAAGCAAAGACAAAGCAGCAGAGACAGATCAGCTATCCCAAACCTAGCAGTGTGTGCAACTGCTTGCCCTGTGAACATAAGTCTGCACACTTGGCGCTGCCTTGCATGCTGAAAGCAACAACGACAAGCACACGCAGCTCTTCCCACTCCACTCACACCCACACCCACACCCACACGCTTACCAGTAGAGCGGCGGCGCCAACTCCCAGACCTCTCCTCAGAGCCTAATACTGTGTGTCAACAATGGCCACGGTGGCTCATATGACAGCGCTCCCATGCGGACACTTGTGATGCTCTTCCGCACACACAAACACGCACACCAAGCACGCGCCAAGCACGGCGCGGCTTTCGGTCACGTAACGGCACGGAAATAACTGCCGTGCCGCTTCGGCTGCCGCTCGCCGAGCTGGGCTTGGAGAGGGAGCCTACGTCACGGGTAGGCAACGTGCCTCGATCGTAGTACACTGAAGCCAGCTTGCCGTACTCTCTGGCACTCAGTTTGAAGCATGTTACCACCTTTGATATGTATAAAAGGGCCCTTGTATCCGGCGCGTATCACAAGACGTGTTGCGAGCCAGAGTGTCAATGATTGCAACACAAAGTACTCGATTCACATGGAGACGTCACCGAGCCGGACACACATTGCATGCACGGACAAGCGCTAACCGCACCAGTGGTGGCACCAACTGAACCGACGTGCGATCGGATCGGGGCTCAAGCGGATCATCAAGAGGTTCAACAGCAACGTGGTGTAACGCCGGCAGCGGTTACAACGAACAGGTGTTCAAAAGGCCCGATTACTTACTGGTAGGCGCATTTCGCACAGAGCATGATGTTTGTCCTCTGCCATCTTATAGCTCTTTGCGAGTAACTCGCTTGGTTTAATTATAAGCATGACATGCTATAAGGGTTAAGAGCTTGCTATGAAGGGAATTGTGCTGCCCATTAAGCCGCGCCCATCACGCTTATTGCACTCATTGTGATCAATGTAGCCATTACGATATGTTTACCCCTTGTTACACATCATGCGTCATGCCCTGCTCTATGTTTGAAGAATTTACTTAAATTGTTCAATTATAAACAAGCATTGTAAAAATAGGTTTCGTATGATACAGCTATTAAGATAGATTTTTATTCCGTCTCTACCACTTCATCATCTATTTTGGTGACGAACAGGATACAGCGTACATCATGTAGGCTACATGCTATTCGTAAGTGATAGTAGTATGGTGCATGCAGTGCCTGCATGTGTCTTACTGCTGTTACTTCGATACATGCGCAGAAGATTTTATGTAAAAGTAAATAGACGTTGACCTTAAAACAGTGGCTCAATTTGTCTTGACACATGCAATAACATCAATATGCTGTGTCATTCAGCAATGGATAGCAAATAAAATGCGTCAATGATGATGCCATTTTGCAATCATTATGATCATGCAAAGGTTGTACACCTCTGCAGCAGGCTTGCAATGTTGTTTCATGAGAACCTTACAAATCGATTAGAGCTTTGAAACTTACGAGCAGCTATGCTCCAGATGAAGGGTTGTCCCACTTGCACGGCCAAACTCAATCCACCCTTGTTGCCAACATGGTTACCAAAGCTGAAGTTCAGTCGAAGTCTGCCGCACACCTTCCAATGTAGTGCGCTCCTTTCAAGCATCACGTCACCTTTCCCAGGCACGATGCCTCTTGAAGGTCGAGCTGATCAACGCGTTTATCTTATCCTGCAACTGACAGCATTGATGCGCATAGACTTTTTGCAAAAACTTCACACGTTGTGAGCGTGACATATTGGATCTTGAAGAATCAAAGCCATACTACGCCTAGTAGATGGCATGCAACTCTCTCTCTCTCTCTCTCTCTCTCTCTCTCTCTCTCTCTCTCTCTCTCTCTCTCTCCGCGGGAGGCCGCTCAATGATCGCTAACATCGCTCCTGCCACCGCCGTCTCTTCTTACGTCATCAATGGCACTGCGTGTAGGTGTCCCCAGCTGGGCACCATTGCAGCTATGCAATGCCGCTGGGCCATGCGTCTCAATATTTGTGTGCTTGCTAGCATAATCGTGCGCGTAGTTACAAGTGCGCCTGGACTCACTCAAGCATGCTGATTTGTAAGTAAAGTGGAGGCGCTATGAGAACAAGCGGTTGCAGATGTTCCTTTGTGACATGTGTGCTGACCAACATGTGGCAGTGTCATTGCCCGTTTCTGCACACGCGTCCCCATGTCTTCGTTTGAGGCACCAACATTGTGTAGAAGGGGTATGCTGGTATGCCCGCATGCAAGGTGTGACATTCATAGTGACATGCATGTGACCATCATCACATATTACTCAACCAAGCCACCATTGTACAAAGTGCAGGACACGCATGTGTCTATGTGTATTAACAATAAAGTGCAATTGCCCCTGTGCTGATATATGCAACGGTGTCACGTGCAGACAGATCTCAAAGTGTTAGCTACCTTAGCAATTGCTAACATTGTGTGCTGGGGCTGGCAAGAATTAGGGAAGCTCAAGATGCGAGCGAAAGATCTCTTATGCAAAGCTCTGCCCTTGACAGGAACAATCGACTGTAACTGGGTCTGCAAGCCTACAACCTGCAACCTGTTCGCTTCATCTTCGCAAAGCTGCCAACTGCGGAGCAACAGGTGCTGTGCTGCAGAGACTTGTCAATCTCTACAATGTTGTAGTCTATCAGGCCTATGTCAGCTACAGCCAACCAAACACAGCAGCTATGGGTAAATGATCGCTGGGATGCCCATCATTCGGTATTCCAACGCCAACAGTGCCGTTGCCCGCCTCCGGCAACCGCAAAAGATGCGTCAACCGCAAGGAAGGCGAGCCGCTGTGCATGATGTAGTCAATGGTGGCCTTAAAATCTGGTGAATAGGTGGTAAAGTTGGGCTCGCCTGCATCAGTTTGGCCATCTCCAACCGCTTTGTACACTGCATACGCGCTGGACAGGCGTAGCGGTGCTGCAACGTCTATCATATCTGATGGGCGATCATCGCTGCTCTGGCTTTGCCGTTTATGCCAGCAAGGCGCAGGGATGGTCACAGGTCCCGTTGTAACCAACTTGTATACCTGGCGGTTAGCATAGACACCGCTTGTCAACAGCAGAATTGCGCTGGCAGATTAGAGATGACAATGTGCAGCAGGCATTTCAGAAGGCATTGCTGTGCCAACCTTTTTATCACAAACGGTCATCACAGAAGTTGCATAGTTACAGCACTCACATCACTGTCAGGTGTGGAGTTAAAGTCACCGCACACAACAATTGGCAGTGTGTTCCCATTCCCTCGCAAGTCCGTACTGGCTGCTTGAGTGCGAAACGAGGCCAGCGCCTCCAACAAGTGGCTTGCCTGGGCTAGCTTGACATCATCCAGCTGAGGGTCTGAAGTGCATGGCTGTGTTTACTGACAACCATGGAGAGATTATCAAGCACACCCAGCATGACTTGCATGCCATATGCATACAATTGCTGCAACGGGGTACCAGTGATTGCTCGAATTGTACTAACCCCAGTAAAGGTGCGTTGAAGCCACGACCAGCGCCTTGTGCGGAAGCTGCTTGCTGCGAAACATGCCCATCATAGCCACGCAGTCCCGCGAAAGGCGCACCTGCAATGCAGTCAGTCGTTGGAACAGCAGCAACGTCGCATGTCTATCTTCGTTTGTCCAGTACACACAACAGCCATTATATCAAACATCAAGGCTGCCAAGGCACGTACATGAGGGTCGTTGTAATCATACTGTACACTGCCATTTGTTGGCAAAGAATTGGTTGCCCCCACTGAGGTCGGATGCCCTGTCACGTATGGACTGATGAAGTGTAGGCACGCTATGTGGATTAGCCATCAAATGCACAAAGCAAGCAGCACTTAGTCCAAGCAAGTTACCGGCTTCTGTGAGCTGCAGATGTTTGGCAGCAATGTCATTGAACTCAATGCCTTCAGACTGCATGAGCTCAAACCTGCCAAATCACATCTTACTATGCATGCATTCTTGCATACAAGGCAACGAAGCAGGTATCATAATACTTGGCAGCATGTTTGTACCATACCGCACCTGTCCTTGCGAAAGAACACAGCACTGCCATCTTTCTTCACACCAGTCCGCTTTTTGTAAATGGCATCGTACCCAGCTTCAGCCAGCATGGGCTTGTAGAAGGTGTCAAAGGTGTCGACCTCCTGTAGAGCATATGATCAGCGCAAAGCTTGGACCGACCTTGGTGTCAAGAAACTTTGTAAGCCAACATTGCCATGTGTTCAAAATGACGCATGGCCTAGCTGTCATACCTGTAAGCAGAGAAAATCTGCATCAAACGATACCAACTCTTCCACTAGAGCGGATGATCGGCGATGCCACCTATCAGTACAAGACGTGTTAACTAACCACACTGTGCGGAAGTTAGGGGGGCAAAGATTGCACACTGCAGTGCAGTGACTGTGTCAGAGTTGCGAGGGCACTGTGTTGCTGTTTACTATTACTTGAGTGCAGCCGAGGGAGCATAGGGATACCAGCTAGAACGCACGTACACCTGCCAATGTTCATGTCAACAACCAGGGTATCACTAGCCAAGGCTGTTACTGCTAGCAACACCCTGCTAGCTGGCAGCCTATTAACAGCAACAGACATGTCCTAAGTTCTACATCAGAAAGGAGTGCAACGTGCTGTGAAGTGTAACAAGCATCACCCCTGTGCACTGTCATAGAGGATGCCAATACAAAAATCGCCACCTAAGCACAGCACTTACCTGTGCTAGTATATTATATGATACAACCTTCACAGGCAGCTCTGCGGCAGACAAGCATGTTACAGACAGAAAAATGCCATCGCATGCCGGAGACTACCAAAACTCACCTTCAAGCTCAGATGGCACTTGGCCGTTGCCATGCACAGGTAGAAAGCATGGCGCGTCCAACCTATATTTATCCTTCAAACTGCTGCCAGCGCTGACTGTTGCACCTGCTGTCTCACCCTGTCAATGGCTTGCATTAGCACAACTCTGTGAAGCAAAGCTGGGAACTATTGCCACGCTGCTTGTGCTGTAAGCAGCAAGAAGGCATGCTGTCACCAGCACGCGTTTAGGCACATGGAAGCAAGCTGTGATTCATGCAGCTATTACATCGTTAGCATGCTGTAAACAACAAGGGACACGAGGAAGGGGGGGGGGGGGGGGGGGGGGGGGGGGNCCTCCATTGCAAGGGTGGCTGTGACACAGTTGGAAGATGCGGTTGGAGCAGAACGTCTAGAAAAGAAATGGCAATGGACTCGAGCCGGCTGCAAGCGACAGGACAGCCTGATTGTGCTGTGCAACAGCGGGTGCATGCGCGGCGCTGTATGTGCAGCCACTGCACCAGTCAAAACTGACGGCCGGGCGCCGCAAAGCGAGGCAGACATCTTGCCATGCGATGATCCTGTGTGGCAACGCCAAACTCAATACGACTGTCAAACCAGCTCCCGAAAACTGGGTATGCTGGCGCATTTCACTGCTTGAGGTCGCAAAGCTCCTCTAAGCGCATTTTGCCACAAATTGCGAGGAACACAAGGAGCGTTGATGAGGGACATAAAAGACAGCGCAAGAGAGAATCCTGTTGTGCAATCGGACATACTTCTGCACACAAGCAACAGCATGTCCGCAATCTCTCAAAAACTGTCTGTGAAACAAGCAGTGAGCACACCTTGCCTGTGCCTGAGTGTCGCGACAGCTGTGCGAGATCAAGTAACTAAAGTTGACAGTGCAAGTTGAAGTCAACAGGCAGTGCTAGCCTAGCTCTGCTGCACAACTGATTGCTGTAAGGCGTTGACTCAAGAGCCAACGACCAGCGTTCAACAACCGAACAAGTGAATAAACGAATTACACCGGTACCAACAGGTAGGCGAGGTTGGCGGTGTTTAAGGCTACTCAACAACCTAACCTACAATACTGAACGAATAGTATTGTAGGTTACTGTCAGACAGCGGCCTCCGCATGAATATATATGTAATGTCTAACAAACTGCCCCAGACAGGTCTGAGCCAACGTGCCATCCCCAGCTGAAACCCACAACGCACCTCCAATTGTATTGCAACACTTTCCCGCCCGCAGCTCCCCAACGCTTAGGCCATCTCGCACACTTCTACTACCACAGCACTACTCAATCCGCTAGCCCAATTGCCAGTATTGCAATTCCAATCTGCCAGCTAGCGCGCTGCTGAGACAGCCTCCTGACACAGCGCACGGTGCGACAATTCCACAGCCACCACCACCACCACCACCACTGTCACCACCGCCGCCGCCGCCGCCACGTCACCGCCACCGCCACCGCCGCGGACGACGCCACCACCACACTGCCCACCTCAGCTGTGAGGATGAGCGTGCCAACTCAGCAGTCGCTCGCCTCCAACTTGGCAATGCTTATCCACACGGCAGCTCCGAAATCCATGAGACTGGTAGTAGGAATCCTACATCGCAGAACTGGTTATGCTTACATGTATCGGTATACACATATCGGTATACCCCGGGGCAAGAGCCTATACACATAAACGTATACTTAATTTATATATGCAAGTGTAGCATCACATGTCAAGCTCTAGATGTCGTACAGCTCTGTCAGGGTTTCGCTTCAACTTTTGCACTGCTCTGCATTCGTGGTCAAGTGACTGACTGGGCTGCGGCGGCGGCGGAGCTGTGGGTGGGGGTGCGTGCAGGTGTCAGCATGCAGTAGCTAGTTGTGGTTGGTCTTCGAGAATCTGGGGATGGCTGTTGACGATCCGTTCAAGAACGTCGGCACCAAGGAGTACACCGGCCACAAGAAGGCGGTCAGTGCCGGTGCTTGTGCGTGGGCCGCCTGTTGGTTGCACTGGGCTTGCTGTCGCTAGACTGGCTTAAAAGCGTGCATGCAATGCTGCCTCTACTGTCGCGTCGTCCCATCAATCTTTGCAGTTTTGCTAAATTGGAATGCACGCGGGCGCAATGCTTATCGTCACGCAACAGTGGTTGCCATTGAGTGCAGTCTCTCGCCACAAACAGTGGGTCAGGCTTCAACAGTGTCGCAATTTGAGCTTCACAGGTGTTCTGTCTGCTGCTGCATAGTCAAAATAAGATACGACATACAACACGTGTGGTGACCATTTTATCGAAGCATTGACCACAAACAAGCTGCATGCTTCGATCGTGCAACACGTGCGGTGCTGGTTGTGTAGGTTGGGCGGAGTTATCTAAGGTTGGCTTCGAGTAGTTTTGTTAATCCTGCTGACTCATTTACCCTGCAGGTGCACTCGCTGTCCTGGAACTGTGCTGGTCGCAAGCTCGCATCTGCTGGGGCGGACAATAACGTGCGCGTATGGAATGTTGAGTACCAAGGCCATCATGTGAGCATATCGTTGCAGCTTAGTTATTAGCCGCGAGCAAGCGCTTGGCATTGGTTTTACGCATGGCTGCATGCAACCCACCATTGCAGGTTGTGTAGTAGAACTGCACACATGAACGTGTATATGCTCAACAAAGTTCATTGCAGAACCGTGACAGTGAAGCGGAGTTGCGAGGGCATACCAGCTCTATTCAGCAGGTGAGCATGATCGACGCATCCATCTAGACAGTGAAACCGACAAAGTTTGTGTATGAGGGCAGGTTGTGTGGGATCCACGTTCAACAGACCACCTCGCAACCGCGTCCGGCGATCACACTGTGCGGCTTTGGGACACCAGATGTGAGTTTTGCATGTGAGACATGCCAATGTGTGCATCTGCTTGATATACATCAAGCGTTTCAACATGTCTGAACACATGTGAATGCAAATGCTGTGTTTGGTCTTGGCAGCGGGCAAGAGCACCGCCAGTGTGAACACAAATGCTGACAACCTCAACCTTACCTGGAGCCCAGACGCCAACTTGATAGCTGTTGGCACTGAGGTACAGTACCGTGGAATTGTTGCTTGCATGCCCTGGATTGTTGCCAGTTTGCAACAAAACATAAACCAAAACAGTAGCTGATTCTCCGTTGCATTAATGCTAGGAAGACGCCCTCATCCTCATTGATGCACGCAAGGGCAGACAGCTGAAGACCATCAAGTATAGTTTTGAGGTACATGCAGTGGTTGTTGCATCCCATGGCTCATGTTCTCGACTGTAACCAGCCCAATGTCGCAGGTTTGTTGAATTGCACACACCACGCACAGCCATGTTTGTCATCATGCGCTGTACTAAGTCACATCACATCCACCCATGAACACAAGCCCCACGTGAATCACGTGTATGTTGCAAATCTGCTTGTCCTGGCGCAGATCAATGAGTTCGAATGGACCAGAAGCGGAGATTTCCTGCTTGTCACAACTTTTCAAGGCATCATGATTTTGAGAAGCCCCTCATTGGAAATAGTGAGGGTGATTTTCCTGCCGAGCGGGAACTACTCCATCAGTGTCGACCATACGGGCAAGTAAGAGCGAGAGCAACAGACTGAACAATGTGCAACAATACGCTAGTGCATAGCAGTCTCCTGACAACAATGCCGTCTCCTGGCGTGCACAACATCATCTGGCTGGCACCCTCAGGAGGGCAGCAACAGGCGGCGCAGATGCTATGGTCCATGTCTGGGACATGTCTGAGATGGTGTGCATCAAGACCAGACCCTTTGGGCATTTTGAGTAAGAAATTGTTGACTGCCGTATCGCTCATACACCTGTGTTGCATGTACAGTAGATAACTCAAGAGAATCGGCGTGTCGTATTGCCACATGAGTGACCATACTAGCACATGCCGCTGTGCTTGTCTGCACCAAGGTTATGGATTGTCCTGCATGCAGGTACCCTATCAGGAGCGTCAAGTACAGCCACGATGCGCGGTACATTGCCGCTGGCGGTGAAGACCGCTGCGTGGACATCGTGAGTGCGGCAACATACTATTTGCAGCAGGCTTAGTGTGACAATCACCACTTGTCTCAACTCCGTTTGCATTAGGCTGATGCGGAGACCCTTGAGTCAGTGCACTTAATACCGTCTAAGCAAGTGATCAACACGCTTGCATGGAACCCAAAGTACCCTCTGCTTGCATATGCTGGAGACGAGACAGATACGGGTTACAGCGAACGCCACACAGGTAAGAGTCTCACTCCCGCCAAAGGCTTATTGCCACAGCTCTGTGCATCACTACTCACTGTTCTGATTTTGTTTGCAGGCATTGTGCGAGTGTTTGGGTTTCCATCGTCCTCATCATCGTAAACCGGCAGTGTCTGGGCCAAAAAGCTCAAGTCCCAGTCATGCAGACGTCATGCACACGCCAGAGGCAGCAAGTGGAGTGACGCAGCCTGTATGTACACAAGAAGTGTACGAGTCCAAGCCTATGAGCTATCAGCGCATTTCTTCACTCCCTATGTCATCTCCCATGACGCACGCTGCGCATACTGCTCTCGCTGATGTGACCATGCAGTACAACCTGTTCTGCCACTGAGACGTGGCTGCGCTGGTCCACCATGACTGTGTCAATCCTGGCCAAGATGGGGTGAAATGGATAAGAAGCCTTGCTGGTTGATGTGTGCACTGCACTGTGAGAACTGCAGCTGTACTGGTGCGACAAGCCGATTACCAGCTGCTGAACTGGTTGAATATGAGTGATCAATCAAGATGTTGCAGTTGATTGACTGTATTGTGTACAGTAAGCACTAGACGACTGGCTGTAAGTGCTTGGGTGAGCCGAGTGCAGATTACCTTGAGGCAGCCCACAGCTGCTCCAGCTGCTCTGACAGACGCTCAACCAGGCTTTGATCGGGAGGCAGAATTTCTGCGCCACCACCTTTGCTGAAAGGTGCAAGGCATTTGTGAGAAGCCAGTGTGTCATGCACAGGTGGGGATAACCAGCAAGTTGCATGTCACAACTCGGCGATAACCAATGCACTACGTCATGTGTACCTTTGCACTTTGGCCACAGACAGTGCAGACTCGCGTCCCGCCTGTTGACACACATCAGGGTCAGGTTGGTCACGAACACAGAGCAAGCGCAGATGATCAGCATACAAGCCACACGTGTGCACCGCAACATCCAGTAAAGGCCACACAGCAACCCAACTAGCCCCCAACCTCCTCAGCCTGCCTCTCCCGCGCTTCCCGTGCAGTCCGCAGCTCCCACACAAGCCTCTCCCCCGGCACCTCCCACTGGCCAATCACCCGCGTCCGCTGCTGCCGGTCATGCCCGTTGCCATTACCATCGATGTACATTTCCAACAGCGGATGGGATGCGGGTGCGCCGGCGCCAATGCTGCTGGATTCCCGCTGGAGAGAGGGGCTTGACCCGCGAATCACACGAGCCTGATAACAAGCAATTAGTGATGTTTGTCGAAGTATGCACCTATGCATGGATGTGCGTAGGTATACAGGCATTACGTTTGGGGCTGAAGGCAGCCAAGTTGCTCGTGGAGAATAGTGGTCATAATGCACACAAAATATGATGAACGAGCAAAGGCCATTGACATGTACGTGCACAGTTCAACAACAACACACCTGTCGGCGCATTTCGCGTGCAGCGCGGCGTCTGGTCCTGCGCCTGTCCTCCCCGAGCACCGCCTCCACCGCCACGCGCGCCGCTGCCCGTGCCACCCACCGCGGCACCTCTGTCAGCATGTACAATCAATCATTGTTGTTATGCTGGCAACAACCAACAACTTATCCAAGTTGCTAAAAGCGTATGGTACGGTTACCGCAACATACTCTCACCTTCTGGGTTACTGGAGCGTGACGTGGATGGTGCTGCAGCGCCATCAGTTGACTTGTTGTTATCACGCTCTTGTCCGCGTGCACTTGCAGTTGCAGGGTGAGATTGTGATTGGTGTTTTGAGCGGTACTCCTCGCTAATGATGCGCAGGATAGGAACTTGAGGGGAAGATGTGGTTGTAGTTGGTTTCTCATGCCTGGCGGGAGGTGTTTGCTCCCTCTGGTCGTCTTGTTGAGTCAAGCAGGTCAGCAGCAGGGACCCTGCTCTAAACTTCGTCTTGGTGGACACGCCCTGCGGCGGGGCATATGACTTGCACCCTCCCCTCTTCCTGCTCAACTACACGTATACACACAAACGCATGGGTGGTTGAGCATATAAGCTCTTGCACGCGTACATGCACGCACACGCACACATGTGTAAAAGCAGTGCGCCTGTGCGCACGCGCACGTCCTCACACATACACACACACACACACGAGCGCGTGCGCGCACCTCACTCACGCACGCACACACACACACACATTACCTACCGACGGTGTTGTTTTGCACTGTCATTGTACTTACATGTGTGGTGCACAAATTCTGGCGGGATCTCTGGGCCGAGAGCTCCAGCAGCACCCGCTCAGCATAGGTCGATGAGGGTGTTGAGGTTGAGCGTGCGGAGGAGGAGGAAGAATTCAAGCGAGGTGATGTGGCAGGAGATGACGAGCTGGTTGAGGTTGTGGGCTGTACACTCGCAGAGTGAGAGAGTGCGCGTGTGTCTGTGCCATTGCGCGTGTGTAGTTGTATGTGGGCATGCGCGCCTGTGCCGGTGTGTAGGCAGACGGGTCGGCGTGTGTAGACGAGTGCGTGCGCGTGCGTGTGTTGTGAGAGAGAGAGAGAGAGAGAGAGAGAGAGAGAGAGACTCTTTGTTTTCCAATGTGCGTGTGAGCGAGCATCACATTCTCACACCCACCTTGCACCCATCAGACCTCCTCATCGCCTTGCCCTGAACCCTCACCACTATCCCCACCCCCACCCCCCTCCTCCACCCTGCCGCCCACCCTGCCACGCCAGCGCCCGATGACCGCCTGCCGAAACAGCATTGAACCGGCGCGGAGATATCACTGATATCATGTCAGGCTCCGAGTCAAGGTTGATATCGACATAGTGGAAAAGGATTGTTATGTCTGCGTGGCTCTTATATCGAGGTTCAAACCGTATACATCATTTACCATTTCGTGTCAGTCACGTGCCACAAATTACCCCTGATTGTACCAGCCGTACAGTGGCATACAGTCTACCCCCGCTAAGAGACTTCGCTCCAAGAGAATAACCCCGTTTGTAGCATAGAATGTGGGATAACCAATAACCTTACAGGCAAATGTTGGCGCTTAAAAGACTTGACAAACCACAAAGAGCATATGTCTTGTTACTGAAATACTTGCAAGTTTGAGTGTGCAAAATTTCGAACATCGAGGGAGGAGACGTGACGAGTGTGGCATAAGGCGTAATGTTCGTGACGATCAGGGCGTGTTGGGCAAGATGTGATGTGAAACCATTCAGGTGTGACGTAACATACTGCGCGTGACGTAATGGGCGTAATGGGCGTGATGAAACCGCATTCATAGCATATGTATGCTCCTGACATCCAAGAGCATATTATGCTCTTGTACGCCAAGAGAACTAGACGTCGCCAAGAGCATAAGATAGCGGAGGATAAACAGTATGCTCGTAAAGGGGTTAGACTGTAGCCCGGCCTTTGAATGTGTATGATGGCGTCGTGTCTATAATGGAAAAGGTGCCGTTGCACGTACATAGCGAACGAGCGCGTGCAACGTGTATGTACGTATCGTACATTGTCCAGGGTACTACACACTCATCATTTGCTGGTACGCTACGCACAGGTACGCTGAGTGCGTAAAATCTACTACGTTTACGCAACTTGACCCTTCCTCTGTTAACATGCCTAAGTCATGATCATAGCGGAAAGGTCATGCTCATACCCCCTGGTAGTCATGGCCCCCTTGCCATGACTATAGGCATGACGGTGTTTTGGTAGAAGCGGCACACGAAAAGGCCAGTTTCCGTGGCGCTGGTTTGTTTCTTGCTGCGTCTCACCCCGGTGACACCGTCACTTTTTGACGGGTATCTTGCCGTGGCGCTTCTCCGTCATAGCTTCGCACTTCTCGGGATTCTCAGTCAGCCCTTCACAGCTTGACCGGACAATCGCTGCTTCAGAGTGCCGGTACGTTAACCCGAGCTCGGTTACCCGGACGAACCGGTACACACAACAGCAACTTGTCTTCGCCGTAGTGGCATTGGCGGTGTGGGCGACGTCGGCGGCGGTAGCAGTGGAGGTGTCGGCGGCGGTGCTGGTGGTGGTGTAGTTGGCGTAGTGCGTGTCTGTGTTCGTTCTTTTGCTTAGAGTATGCGGAGACATTGCAGCGGCGGCAGTAGCTGCCGGATGTTATCGTGAGGGGGCGCAGGCGGAAGCGGCGAGGTCAAAGCAGCTTCATGGGCTGCGCGTGTTTTGGAGGCGGCGGCGACGGTGGCAGGAACAGGGGTGGTAGAGGTGCTGCCGCTTCTGTCAAGCAGCAAGCCGCCGCAGCGACCGCCCGCCAGTTGCCTGGAGCTCCCACCCAGGCCGTAGTTGCGCCCCAGCAGCAGCAGCCGACTCAGCAGGCGCCTCAGCAGCAGCTTTTCGGCATGTTTGCCCCAAAGCCCATGGCATCTGCTGCTGACCCATGGCACTTCGGGTACAAGACAGACGTCAAGGTGCGCGAGATCTTGCATGAGAACAGCTAGTTTGCGCTGGTGCTTAGCATGCACAAAGCTTGAGCTCAAGCAGCAGCACGCAAAACCCTAGCTTCTATTGTCCGATCTTGAATGTTTGCTTATCACTGTGTTTACTGAGATGCAATCAGCATGCGTTGCTAGTAGTATGCATGCCCTGGTTGGAACGGAGTGTAGGTTCTGCCACACCAGTATGCATGCATGGCAGTTTCTGCCAAATGGCATAACTGCACACAAGTTGCAGCTGGATATGCAACGCATTTAAAGTGTGGTTGTGAGTGAACATTTCTTGACAAACCGCGCGTGTCTATATTCAACTTGGCGTTTGCGCTGCAACAGACATGTCTGCAATGCAGCGTACATTGTCATTGTGTGCAATCCGTGTTGATTATGGCAATGTGTGTGGGTGATCTGTGCCAAGCGCGGATGTAACAGCGATGGAGTGGGTGGTGCAGGTCGACTATGAGTTTGGAGAACCCATCGGCAAGGGCGGCTTTGGCATCACGTACAAAAGCAAAAACAGGGCAACAGCAGAGGAGGTGGCGATCAAGGCGGTGGATAAAGAAAAGATGAAAGCGAGGTGAGTGAGACACACGCGTGAAGTGTTGTACTCAACAGTTGTTAATCAACAGTGTTTGCTTGCATCGCATGCAGAGGAGATAAACCAGAGTACCTGAAGCGGGAGGTTGACGTGATGTACAAATTCCGCGGACACGCTAACGTCGTGCACATGCACGATGCATACGAGGACAACCTCTTCGTGTACATTGTTATGGAGTAAGTCCAGCGCTCTCTGCATGTGTGGTGTTTATGTGTGGTCCACCAGTTTAGTAGCAGTTGTACGTGTTGTAACGACCAGTGGCAGCAACAGAGATGCCTTTTTTCCTTTTCAACAGGATTTGTACAGGCGGTGAGCTATTTGACCGCATCATAAAAAGGTAAGTTCTATGCCCACTGTCTCATTCTGGGCCTAGTTGTGGTTCGCAGCTTTGCACAGCACAAACATGCTGCAACTCTCACTTCAGGGGTCACTACACTGAGAAAGATGCCGCAGCCATCACGCGGCAGATTCTGCAGGTCCTTGTCTTGCGCACTCATGCGCACAATACACCTCTCCTTCCTGTGTAACATGATGTTGTATTTGGCCTGCACTGTGCTAAGCAATGTGCATGCTTCATTGTTTACATCAGATAGGCACAATTGTCTGGCTAAAGTATTACAGTGTTCAGCTTTGTCCAACCATTGCATGCTTTGGCAGGTGGTGGCTCTCTGCCATCTAGAAGGGATAGTCCATCGCGACTTGAAGCCGGAGAACTTCTTGTTTGCACAGCCAACGGAAGACGCACCGCTGAAGATGATTGACTTTGGCCTTGCAGGCCAGCTAAGTCTCAGTCAAGGTAAGACGGCTTGTGTACGTGTGCTCACGTGTTTTCATCCCCACGGAACGAGTGATGCTGTAGCGCCATAGCTATTGCATGTCTAACAGTGTCTACTGTTGTTGAGCAGCAAAGCCACTGCAGGGCAGTGTGGGGACACTGTACTACATGGTAAGCAGCCTTTATTAGCTCTGATTGAGTGGGTTTGCAGCACAAATGTATCCAAGTCATGTGCTTCATCTGCTGCATAGGCACCAGAGGTGCTCACGGGCAAATACGATGTCCGCGCCGACGTGTGGAGCGTGGGCGTTATTATGTATGTCACGCTTTGTGGGTTCTTCCCTTTCTACGGGTCAAATCACCATGACGTCATGAAGGCCATCACGTACAAACCAGTAAGCACCTGCCAGCTATTGAGGGGCAGTGGTTTGGTGGGTATCACCCTGAATGTCGCGTGGTTTACCCTCGCAGGTGGACTTCTCACAGCCTCCGTGGCCGGACATCTCAGACAGTGCAAAGCAGCTGTTGAACCTGATGCTGGTCAAGGATCCCCATGCCCGACCCACGGCAGCTCAATGCCTGTGTGAGTTGACTATGCCCACACCGTGTGCTGCAAGTCCCAGTGTATGTGTTGAATTGTTTATGTGAACTTGTGATACACATGCAATGCAGCCCACCCGTGGGTGAAGGAGGGCGGTGTGGCGCCGGAGGTCCCGCTGGACATCGCTTCAATCGTGCTGATGCACCGGTTCCAGCGCAGTGGCCCCATGACACAGCTCGCCCTGCGTGCCATGGCCAAGACCATGTCCGGGAAGCCGCGACCGGACCTCCAGGACCAATTTGACGCCATTGACAAGGACCACAACGGTGTCATCACACTCGATGAGTTCTCGCAGGTACAGCCTTGCCTGAACCCAATCCCACTTGCCATTCATTGGTTACACACAGTATCAGGTTGCAAAATAACAATATACCCATCTATCAGGCTGCGGGTACCATTATTGGCGGCATATTGGATAAGAAGCACATTGACCAGATCTTCGAAGCGGTGCGTTACTTGTGTTGGCGCCGCTTCTTGCAGCATGCATTTTTTCTCTCTGTGTGCAGGTTTCTATACTTTTGGTCTCTAAACACAATCAGCAATTTGCGTGGCCCCTCCCCGCAGGTGGATGATGACAATGATGGTAAGATCTCCTATGACGAGTTTGCGGCAGCGACCATCCGCATGAAGCAGTGGAAGCACTTTGGTGTGCACTGGAGCTGGAAGGCCAATGAGGCCTTCTACTCCATTGACCTCGACAAGGACGGCTATATCACCGCGGAGGACCTCCTGAAGGTGAGGACGATGATTGCAAGCTTGTAGCAGTTGTACACAAGCCTATTGTGTGCACACGTCAAGGGCTGAATAAATGAATTGTCCGCATGGTATACATTTTCATCTCTAGGGTAAACTCTGTTCAAGAAAACATTCATCTCTTCTTAGGCATATGCGCATTGGTGAGTGGCTCATTGAATGTGCCATTGAGCGAAGCAGGCCATCTGCAGCGTGTGTTATGCGTGTGATATACGCACACACGCACGCCCAGTTCTCACGCAGACATATGTTCTTGTTTTCTTGGGTGAAGCATATTCCGCGTTACTGTTGATGTATCATGCAGCTGATGTCGAGTGTCTTATGCTAGGTGATGTGATTGTTTTCTTGGGTGAAGCATATTCCGCGTTAGTGTTGATGTATCATGCAGCTGATGTCGAGTGTCTTATGCTAGGTGATGCCAGCCGACCGCGTGGAGCTGGCGATCAAGGAGGGCGACCAGGACGGCGATGGCAAGATCAGCTACAAGGAGTTTCTGGAGCTGCTGTACCATGCGGACGACATCGTGGACCGTCTAAAGGGCGCGTTTATGGAGGCCGCGCAGCAGGCCGCCCCGGACTCGACTAGTGCCTCAACAGCTCAACTACAACAACAACTACCCGTTGCCGTTGCCACGCCCCCCGCAGGCGGAGCCCAAGTGCTTGGAGCTCTCAATCTGGTGCGTAATCGCTTTGTGTGTAAAGTCATCTACCGGTTTTTTTTTGGTCAACTGCTGAGTCTAATGCATCATTGCTTATGTGGGCAGTACGCTGATGCTTATCAAGCTCTGACTTTGTGACTGTGTGTGCAGGTTCCATAGATGTGGTTCTTGCTGTGTATTTGCTAGATAATGGACTACTTATAGCGTATAGCTAGCTGCGGATGATCACATCAGCAAACAGGGCAATGTGCTTTGCAGTTGCCACCAAGCCTGTGCTTTTGTGCCTGCAGCTTAATGCTGGTTGCAGTAGGTGACAACCGAAATGCACTGAACAACGCTGCGGATGTTGTGATGCACCGGGTACTGGTGTGTACAGAAATAGTAAGTGCTGTATGCCACAAGCACGACACATGCATCGTGCACAAACAACGCCCATGTGGGCAGGTGATTACCAACTGCATATTGACTGCTGCATGTCTAACGGGGTAGAGGCAGTAGATTAGCGTGCTAGTAGTAGCCCGGTGGTCAACTAATTGTCATTTGTACGACACCTTGCATGTGTTGCTGCGTGCTGACTGAACTACACGTTATGCATGCGCATGCATGTCCTGCATTTGATGTACACACCAGCATGCAGCGTCTACATGCACCACCGAGGTCTACCTATATTACTACTACTCGGCTACTGCCTGTGCCCCCCGTTAAACATGGGAGAACAGTAGCAGACTGCTGCGCACCGACGACTTTGTCGCTCTCATATCGCCTTGTGCACTGAGCATTTGCACAGTGCAGCCATAAGCACATGGCCAATAGCTGACTGTGTGAAACGCCTTGTGTACAGGTAATGATGCATGCATGTTGACTAGCGGGGCAAGCGTAATAAAGACGAAGCTAGCTACCTAGGTTGTATAGGCAGCCCGGTGGTTGCTGCCATGTACTGTGCTTATGCTTGCGTATGTCACGCGGGCCGTGCAATGGTGAGTCACATGCACAGCATTGCATATGACTATCTAAACATTGCCGCTGAGTCATGTCACTGCTTGCTGCTTCCATGCCTGCACCTACGCGCACGCTCGACCCAGAATTGCCCCCCTAAACTGCTCTGCGGAAACGGAAACTTGCGCTCAACTTCGGCTGATTTGAGCGTGCACCGCCCCTTCGCACCCATGACGGTGGCGGTGGTGGCGGCGGGGTTGGCGGTATCTTCGTCCGGGTCGCTGCGGTCGTTGCTGACTAGCCGCGCGGGAGCAGCGTCAGCTAGGCGCAGGGAGGGCAGGGCCCTTGCCGGTGAGCTGCCGGTGGGCTACCGCCTGGCCGCCGCCTCATCCCCCGCCGCCGCCGCACCTCCTGTGAGAAGCAAGCTGCTGCGTTTGGGCAGGTGTTAGAAAGATTACAGGAAGCAGTGTGTAATTCCCAGACAATAACCCAACATGGGTTGTTGTCTGGGTTGTTGTCAACCCAGACAACAACCCATTCGTAGTTGACACGCATTATTGTCTTTGTGCGTCCTCTTGCCAATACAATCACCATCACTACCAGCCAGCTGCACTGTGTCAAGGAGTGGTGAGCGGTTGTGCGCTGCTGTCACGATGTTGCTTTGCGCCGGGTTTTGAGTCACACTTGTTGGCAATTGTTCATGTGCTGGTTGGACACCACACAGACATCACACAGCAATGCACTCGTCCAGAGCATAGCTTGTTGACACAACTTCAGCATGCTCGCACCCACATGCACACGCGCGCACGCGCACACGAACGCCCAAGTGTAATTGTGTGCGTGCTCGTGCGCGTGCGCGCATGTGCATACACGCAGCCTACAACACATCATGTGCCAAGCATGCTGTCAATCTCCACACACGCGCGCGCGCACGCCCATCCCCATTTTGCTCAACACCACGCTATCGTCCATGTCACGCAGGCGCCATGCCTTGGCGCGGCTGCGTCTCATCGCCGCCCGGCCCCTCTTCAACCACTACTACTCCACCCCCACATTACCAGCAACACGCGCATGCACATCATCCAGCAGCGGTGAAGGAGTCCCCACTCACGCGAGCACGAGCGTTAATGGGGATAGCTCGAGTGGGGAGGAGAGGGTTGTTGCGGAGCAGAGGGTGCCCCTGAGCGTGGTGCTGGTGGAACCGAAGATACCGGGAAACACGGGCAGTGTCGCACGGACGTGTGCGGCGGCGGGGGTGAGGGGAGGGGTGTGATGTTGTTGAGGGCGAGGGGTTGGGAGACTGCTTGTGTGATTGGTCGGATGTATGTTGTATGCATGAGTTCAGCACGCACGCACATCAGGTACATAATGCATAGGTGCACGCACGAGCACGCATGCGCACATGGGCATGCGCAGAGGCTTCTGAGCCTATGCGCGAGCTTGTGCGTACGCGAACACACAGGCACACATGTGTGCGTGTATGTTCACGCACATACACACAGGCAATCATTGGATCGTTGCCACTCCTCAAGGATGCTCACGCGTTACAGTATGCAGGTTGGCTTGCACCTGGTTGGCCCGCTGGGCTTCACGCTCACAGACACGCAGCTCAAGCGCGCGGGCCTCGACTACTGGCCGTATGTGGTGTTCCAACACACGACACTCACCCATCATCTAGATGTTGTGTGTCTCTCAAGCTAAGCTAAATGCCTAAAATAACATTCGTACTGCAGCTACGTCTGCGTCGAGGTGCACGACAGCTGGCAGGCCTTCGAGGCTTACTTCGCACGGCAACCGGGGCCCAAACGGCTCGTTGGGTTCAGCGCGCGCGTGACAACAAACTACACAGTGAGTGTGTCAGGAAAGCAGAGTGGGTGGTGATGTGTGTTTGTTGGTTGTGCTCGAATGATGCGAAGGTTGTCATCGCAGAAAGTGCCCTATCGGGCTGGTGATTGGCTCCTTTTCGGCTCTGAGACGGACGGGTTGCCCAAGGAAGCGATGGAACGATGTCGAAGTGGACCTGATGAAGGTGAGACATCCCATGTGCGTGTCTGTCTGTGTATGCCTGTGCGTGCTTGCATGCATGTGTGTGTCTGTGTACGCGTGCACCTGTGAGTGTGCGTGTGCACGCATGCACATGGGTGGGGAAGGGAGTGCGTGGGTGGGAGTGTTGGTGCGCACAAGTGGTCCAGGCGTGCACGTGTGCACACAAAACTCATTGGCTTCTGTGCCTACTGGCTTCCCATGCCTATGTGCCCCTGCCTACCCCCACACGTACCCAGCCCACAACCCCAACTCACAACCCAACCTCACGCCCTCCCCCCCCCAGGCGGTCTCGTGACGATCCCTATCTGCGAGACCCACGTGCGTTCGCTCAACCTGGCGGTCGCGGCGGGGATCGGTACCTTCGAGGCGCTACGACAGATCGGGGAGGAGCAGGAGAAGGAGCGTGTGGACACCCTGCGGCAGGATGTGCGGGAGCAGCATGCCGTCGAGGCAATGAGTTCGTAGCGCACACGCGTAGTAATTAGTGCGAGTGCTTTGCGTGCACGCGTGGAGTAGTAGGGAGCCGCGTGCGTGCGCGTGCGCGAACACATGAGCCCAGAGCCAAGGCGCGGTACGGGAGATGCAAATCAAGACCAGAGGAGAACAGAGCAGCTGCTGTGCTCGCGCAGCAACGCGGTGGTGTATGTGTGCATTTGCGCATGCTAGAAACCACCACCTTGATGTGACACGTGTGCGCCTGGACTGCGTCGCGCGGTCCCTCGTGTCCCACGCGCGTAGTGGACTTGTGTGCACAACTGCCCGGTGTGGTGTGTGTGGCAAATGCCGCAGCAATTGCTGCTGCTGGCTATTTGCTGGTTATTTCCATGTATCATGGGTGGAAGCTGTCGTGAATAGTACGTGCTTGATGGGGTGAAGCAGGGAATCTGACCTGTTTGTGAAATGACGTAGTGGTGTGAGGTGTGTGTTGTGCTAGGTATTGGGGCAGTGCTCGTAGCCAAACCTGGTGCGTTTGCTGCAATAGAGAGTTGATGTTTGCGACTGTGCCGGGCAACCTTTTCGCTTCTGTGTAACAGATTTGCCAGATGCTGAGGCAGGAAGGAGTCTCCTTGAATGCACAAACCGCACACGTACGGTAGGTCCACCGTAGAAACACACGCAGACTCTCGTTCCCAGTCCACGCAAGTGCTGGCTGTAAAGAATGTTGCTGTGGACTGGCAATAGGCTCACATACGCACAGCAGGCCAAGAAGTTGTTCCACCAACATGCAATACTGTCATCACACAGACGAGATGCCCATCACACACAAAGCCAGCCATGAGAGATAGGGGGGCCCCTCTACAACATGCCCCAACCTGACACCCAACCCCCCCGCATTATGCTGAAGCTCATGCAGCCCACCCCCATAAACACGCGCGCGTGCACACACACTCGGTGTTTGAAACACCCATATGTTCACGAGCGACTCTGCTCTCATTCCCAGGTGTACATGTAGTACGGCAGCTCCATCTCCTGCCCGTCCCAGTACACGCCGTTCTGCACCGCGTCGTACATGATGATCGCAGCGTAACCAAACACCGCCGCGATCACAAACGTCAGCACGAACTTGCTGTCGTCATCGTTGTCATCACCACCATTGTTGCTGTTGTTATTTTTGTTGTCGTTGTTACTAATTTCCTGCTTGGCCCTCCTCCTCTCCTCGCTGTCGGCAGCGAGATGCAAGTGTGTGAAGGGTTCAAAGGCGAGTATATGTTGTTGTTGTTGTTGTGGTGGTGGTGGTGGTGGTGGTGGTGGCATGCGGACTATGCGGCTTGCGCGTCGCCTGCGGGCCTGTGAAAGCGTGCGCGTTTGGTGTTGTTGGGTGAGGGAGGGAGAGCATGTTGTTGTGTGAGTGACGGTGTGGTGCTGGTGCGATTTGTTTTGGCACCTTGTTGGACGAGGGTTGGATCTGTGACGATGTGACACCGTTTGTGCTTGAGCTGGTACCTGCGTGGACAGCATAAATGACCCTGACCTTCCCGTGCAGTCGCATTGAATACCCAAACCGCTTGTGTGCATATGTGCACGTGTGCGCAAATGCGTGCGCGTGCACGTGAGGGGGTGGGAATGCATACACGTGCGCGTGCGTGCGTGCGTGCGTGCGCGTGTTTGCCTCTAATAACACTTATGAACGAGAGAGTTTCAAGGTGTAGAGTTCAGAACATGTAACAGCATCGCAGAAATGATTCAAGCGCAATTCACTCCGTTCAAACGTGGCCCTAAGCACTGCAAAACATGGTTGGCTGAGTGACCATGTCACCGAGCCAACCATGCTGGCTGGCTTGCTTTGTTCAACAAAATCACGTCAATCACATTGTTGGCACTGCTTCATTCAGTGCAGCCTCACCTGCATCGCATGGCCTCGGCGTTGCTGCCACCGCTGCCGCCGCCGCCGCCGCCATGGCCGCCAGCGACATCGCCGCCCACCTACTGTACCACTGTACTACACGACCTTAATGCACGCCTGAATGCATCCTAACTTGCTTGGCTTGTGCCGTAGCGCACAAGCCTTGTGCGGCAGCGCACCAGCCTCGCGTTCACTGCACGAAACTTTTGGCTACGACAACAGACTTTTGGCTACGACAACATGTTCAAATTTCTGCTTTGCTTAACGCCCTGCTCATGTGAAAATTTCCAACCAGGCCAGACCAGGCCAGGCCAGGCCAGGCCGAGCCAGGCCAAGCGGTGTGAGGGGGCGGTCCATTGGCGGCCTGGCATTGAGCGTCAGTTCGCCCAATGAATGTGCACAAGGCGGCGGCGACGTGAGGACAGGACGTGAGCTCGCGTACATCCAGACTGGAAATCCTTCACCACCAGCAGCCCAGGCCAAGCTAGGCCAGGCCAGGCTAGTTGGGCTGCCACAGCTCCGGGCTTAGCTCCCCCTCCCCTCCCCCCGGCCTGGCCAGTTTGGTTGCGATGAGCGGGCTGGCGTCCTGCGGCGGGCGGACGGTGCAGCTGTGGGACTGCCAGCAGCAGCAGCAGGCAGGCGGCGGCGGCGTTGGCGTTGTTGGAGCGAAGCTGAGTGCTAGCGTGCAGTTGCCGGCGCAGCCGCATTGCGTGCGATGGAACCATACGAGTGAGTAGTAGCAACAACCCCACATTGGCTGTTGTGCAGTTGTGCGTGCACTTGCTTTTTCTCGTTGATGCTGACTTTTCGTTAATCGGGACCTTTTTGCCATGCACGAAAAGCGATGATTATTGTTAACGCAATGACTAGTAACATCATTCAGCTCGCTTGATCGCAGCTTGCTGCACACAATGTCATGGAGAGGAAGGCTTGCTTTGTTTGGTTTGGCGTCATTACCATGCGCGCTGGCTGGTATATCCAGTAGCTTGTTGTGTCATTGTACTGTTCTCTTGTAGGTTCTTCTGTACCTTCTCTTGTGGTTACACAAAACAAGCACAATGCCACTGAATGATATCAACCGCGCTGCAACACAACAACCTGCCGTGCCAGACATGCTACATTAGCTGACATACTACACTCATCTCATCCCGTCGTACAAGTTGTTCCAACATCACCAGCAGGGTGACATTAGTAACAATCCACATGTGTTACTTGGCTTGTTGCAAGTGGTGCAACAACAACAACAAAGAAGAAGCAGAGCGCTGCATCGTGCGTGCGTGTGCCAACATGCAGCGGGGCTCAACGTGCGTCTGGTTGGCAGATTCTGTGGTTGCGAGCGCGGGTGATGACGGCGTCGTGCGGCTCCATCTCGCGGATGGCAGCGAGCTTGGATGCATGCCAGAAGGAGGACAGCAGGTGGGTTGACACGCACGCACGCACGCACATGACATCATCAACATCACAGGCAGTTGTTTCATCAAAACAGGGGAGCAGTATTGTTGTCTTTGAGTCAAAGGATGACAATGATGACGATGACGATGATGTTGATGATGATGTTGATGTTGATGTTGTTGTTGCTGTGCAGATGTCCCCCATTCTATCCATGTGCTTCAGCAAAGGCTCGCGCTACATCTGCTGCGCCACACAAAACGCCGAGGTACACATCATCACTTTGAACCCAACATACGTGCACAAACCAACATCCCCCCCCTCCCCCCCCCCACACCCACTACCACTCAGGTCCG